>OX344810.1:22007500-22024501 GCA_947034925.1 Eudemis profundana
GACAAAGTTAAATTTCTTGGTTTTTCCAGGGGGAATCTCCCCGCTATGTCGGGGAGGGGCAAGGCCCGTGGGGGGGAAGGGGGGGCGAGGCCCAAAAAGGGGGGGAAAACACTTGGGGAGGGGGAAAAAGTCCAGTCGGACTTTTCGAGTAGGGAGATGTCTCTCGAAAGAGAGTTGGAGGGGGAAAGTCTGGGGGGTAGTCTGGGGGGGAGCCAGGGGGGCTCGGTTTACGTCTCAGACGTCAACTCGGACTCGGATGACGAGGGGAGCCTGCCCTCCCTCCACATGGGGGGCAAGGAATCTTCCTTGAAAAGGAAGATGCAGGATGACGACCGGGCCACGGCCTCTCTAAGGGGGGCAAAGGTCAACTCGGCTAGGAGGGGGCGCACTGCTGCGCCTCTAGGGGCTTACGTTGGCCTCTCCGAAGCCAGGGCTAGGCTGCGGAGGCTTTCGGGGGAGGAGGCTCAATATGAAGAGGAGGCCCAAAGTCGGGCGGCGGAGTTCCGAAGGACCTCCCCGGTCAAGACCCGGCAAACGCAATCTGGTGGAGGCGCTGGGTCACGGGCCCAATCGGATGGAGGTGTTGAGCCTCGGCCCCAAATCGGTGGAGGTGTTGGGACCCTGGCCCAAATTGGTGGAGCTGCTGGGCTGGAAGAGGAGGAGGACTCTGCCGCACCAGAAGGCCCCATGGATAGGGTATTGGAGTGCGCCAGGGTGGTCTTCGAAGAGACAAATAAATCGAAGAACTTGAAGGGGGAAGTCCGTGGGAAGATGAAGGCGGCCCTCCTGGAGATAATGGAGGTGGTAGCGGACCTCAAAGAGGGAACCAGCGAGTCTGAGGCCATCCGCACCCTCAAAGCAGACAATAAGAGGATGCGGGAGGAACTGGCTCATCTCAGGAAAGAGACAAAGGCCATCCGCCAGGCCTTCTCCACGAGGAAGGCAGTAGCCCCGGCCTCAACCACTGAAGCCAACGCCGCAGAGGCCCTCGTTGGAGAGGTCAAGGAGGTCCTGGTCGAGTTCAGGGAGAGCCTCACCAGAGACCTCTTCGTCTCCCTGGGAGGGATGGTGAACGCCCGCCTTGAGGAGGCGGAGAGGAGGGGCATCCTGTCCCCCGCTCCCATCGTCCGCCCACCCTTGGCGGCGGACAGAAAGAGGATCGCAGCGGCTGCACAGCCGACTACCCAGCAGAGGGAACAGCAGGGCTCTCAGCCCCCAGCAGCTGAGCCCACCCCTGCTCCTAAGGTCAGACAGACGGGGACTAGGGGGGCAGTAACAGGGTCAAACCTGATGCCCCCGGCTAGATCGGCTCCAGCAGCTCCAGCCCCGCGAGCCAAGCGGCAAGCGGCTGGCCCCCAAAAAGCGCCCGCAACAACTGGCGCACAAGCGACAGCATCACCTCCGGCTCAGATGACCTGGACGGAGGTGGTGAAGAAGACGAGGGGAAAGAAACCATCCCAGAGCCAACCGGCGGCGGGTGGCTCAGCAGCCCCTAAGGCGGCTCCCAGGGCCCCGGCACCGGCAAAACCGAAGATGTTCCCCACACCGAAAACAGCGGCTGTGGTGGTCACCCTCAAGGACGGAGTGGACACCGATTACAAAACGGTCATGGGGAGGGTGACCACACTAAAACTGTCGACGATCGGTGTGGACCACGTAAAGGTGCGATGCACGGCGGCGGGGGCCCGAATAATTGAGCTCCCGGGTGCCGACGCTGGGACAGCGGCAGCCGCTGACAATTTGGCTGCCAAACTGACGGAAATGGTAGGAGAGGTGGCGGAGGTCAGCAGGCCCGTCAAGACCGCCGAGGTCCGCATCGTCGGCTTTGACGAATCTCTGACCCCAGAGGCAATTAAGGAGGAGGTAGCCTCAAGTGGCAAATGCCCACCGGGGCAAATCAGGGTGGGGAAGATTCGTATGGCCGCTGACTGTACTGGCTCAGTGATAGTCACGTGTCCAGTTACAGCGGCCAACACCCTGGTACAAGCGGGGCGAATCCTGCTTGGCTGGTCCTCGGCCCGAGTTGAAGCACTGGCCCCCCTCCCCCTGAGGTGCTACCGGTGCATGGGACTCGGGCACACGAGGGCTCTCTGCCCCTCCCCGGTGGACAGATCTGGGGACTGTCGTCGCTGCGGCAAAACGGGCCACCTCTCGGAGGCTTGCCAGGCTGAAAAGGTGTGGTGCGCAGTTTGCCACCATGCCAAACTTCAGGCAGACCATGTGATGGGGGGACCCTCATGCACCCCCCCACGCACCAGAGGGAAGATGACCTCCTGGAGGACCCAGGAGGCCCAAAAAGGTAAAGCGCCCCAGGGCTCTGGTGAGGAAAAATCGATGGAGCACTAATGCCAGCACGACCCCAACAACATCTGGAGGTGCTTCAGTGCAACTTAAACCACTCCGCCCGTGCTCAGGATCTCCTGATGCAGCACGTGGCGGAGTGGGGCATTAGTGCTACCATCGTGACGGAGCCCTACTTTGTCCCCCCCCAGCAGAACTGGCTAGGGGACAATGATGGCCTTGTAGCGGTGACGGTGCCGCTGATGGGCGGTCACCCTCCACTCTCCAAGTTGGAGGGAGGCTCTGGGTACATAGCGGCCAAGTGGGGAGATATCGCGCTAGTCGCGGTCTACTTCTCCCCAAACCGGCCGCTATTGGAATTCCAGCAATTCCTGGACCGACTTGGCAGGGTGATCGCCAACGCGGCGCAGGGGCCGGTCATGTTACTTGGCGACCTGAACGCCAAGGCCACGGCCTGGGGCTCCCCCAGAACGGACGCGAGAGGGGGACTTCTGAGGGACTGGGCGGCGGCGGTTGGGCTCCAAGTCCTAAACCGGGGCAACGCCAACACCTGTGTGCGCCGGCAGGGGGGGTCCATCGTGGACGTAACGTTTGCGACCCCTGCCGTGGCATTGCGCACCTCCGATTGGCGTGTCCTGGAGGACGTAGAGACCCTCTCTGACCACCTTTATATAAGGATGAGGGTCTCCAAAAACCAGGTAGTCCAGCCGCCACGTCCGCCGGCGCAGGGAGGGAGATCCCCCTTCCCAAGGTGGAGCCTAGGGTCCTTAGACCGGGATCTGGCAGAGGAGGCGGCGATGTGGGAGGATTGGCGAGCCCCTGCACCGGACCGAGCCCTGGACGTGGAGGCCAGGGCGCTGCAGTTCCGCGCATCGCTCACTGCGGTGTGCGACACTGCGATGCGGAGATCCGGTCCGGTGCCAAATAAAAAGCAGGTCTACTGGTGGTCGGAGGAGGTTGCGGCCCTCCGGCGCACCAGTGATAGGGCTCGCCGCGAGTACACCAGGTGCAGGCGGCGACGTCATACAGTCGAAGAAGAGGAGCTCCTCCATGAAGCTCTCCGGGAGGCCAAGGAGGCCCTGTCGGTGGCCATTGCCAAGGCAAAAGACGAGGCCCACATCGTCTTCTTGGCCACACTCGACAGGGACCCCTGGGGGCGGCCCTACAAACTTGTTAGAAACAAGATGCGCCGCGCCCCCGGCATGGACTCCCTGGAGCCGGAGCTCCTCCAAAGGGTAGTGGAGGGGCTGTTCCCGCCTGCACCAGACTTTGTGCCGCCGATAATGTCGGTCCCGACGCTGGATCCCGAGGGGATGGAAGACGTTCCACCGGTCACGGATGGGGAGTTTCATGTGACGGTGGAACGTCTAAAGGGATGCAAGAAGGCCCCGGGGCCGGATGGCATCCCCGGCCGCGTCATGCCTCTGGCATTAAAGCACTTGGGGGGTCGCCTCAAAGACCTGTTTGACGACTGTCTGCAGGCGAGGCGATTCCCCCAATGCTGGAAGGAGGGGAAATTGTGCCTCCTACGGAAGGAGAGCCGTCCGGCCGACTCCCCTTCTGGCTGGAGGCCAATAGTGTTGCTGGATGAATCCGGGAAGATGCTAGAGCGCATCATCGCTTCCCGGATCATCCAGCATTTGGAGGGGGAAGGACCCAACGTGTCGGACCGCCAATACGGCTTCCGGACCGGGCGGTCCACAATGGATGCGTTGGGGGCCCTAAGGGCCTTTTGTGAGAATGCCGCGGAGAGGGGGGAGGGAGCTGTGGCGGTGTCTCTTGACATCGCCAACGCCTTCGGCTCCCTCCCATATTCGGTGATAAAGGAGGCGCTCCGATACCACGGAGTGCCTCCGTACATCAGAGGGATCGTGGAGCACTACCTGAGCGGCCGGGTAGTGCTCTACGAAGAGAAGGGTGGCCTACGGAGAGAGAGGCCAATGGCCTGCGGTGTTCCCCAGGGGTCGGTGCTCGGACCCCTGTTGTGGAACATCGGTTTTGACTGGGCAATACGTGGGATGCTGCTCCCCCGGATGACGGTCATCTGCTATGCAGATGACACGATGGTGGTCGTCCGGGGAGAGCGACTAGAGGAGGCCCTTCGAAGGGCAGCAGTCGCGGCTGACCTAGTGGTCGGTCGCATCAGGCTTCTGGGCTTAAAGGTGGCCCTCCCGAAGACGGAGGCGATAATCTTCGGGGGCAGGGGGTGGCGGCCCCCTGCCAGGGCCACCATTAGGGTTAGTGGGGACACGGTCCAGGTGAGGCCCCATATTAAGTATCTGGGCCTCATACTGGACCGAAAATGGAACTTCGGGGAGCATTTCCGCCAACTTGCTCCCCGGATCGTGGGACAGGCGGCAGCCCTCAGCAGACTGCTGCCCAACATTGGCGGCCCTAGTGCCCCGTGCCGCCGGCTATATGCCGGCGTAGCCAGATCCATGGCCATGTACGGGGCACCAATATGGGCCGACAAACTCAGCGCGGCAAATAAGGCCCTCCTTCGAAGGCCGCAAAGGGTGGTGGCCCTCCGTATAGTGAGGGCCTACGTGACGGTTGCCTGGTCGGCGGCCTGTGCCTTGGCGGGCACGCTCCCTTGGGAGCTGGACGCCCAATTGCTCGCCGAGGCACACAGGGAGCGGGTCAACAACAGGGTCCGGGAGATTTACCCCGCTCCCGAAGAAGTTAACGCCGCCAGGAAGGCGGCGCAGAAGAGGATGCGGGATAGATGGAAGAGCGACCTGGAGGACTCCCCCTATGGAATCCGCACCATAGGGGCACTCCTCCCGTCGCTCGACCGCTGGCTGGACCGAAGGAAGGGCAACCTGTCCTTCCGAATGACGCAGGTAATGACCGGGCATGGCTGCTTCGGTCATTACCTGCACAGGATAGGGAGGGAAGTCGGTCCAGCCTGCCATGAGTGCGGCGCTCAGGACGACACGGCCCAGCACACTCTAGCAGAGTGTAATTACTGGGCCGAGGAGCGCCGCACCATGGTCGCGGTTCTCGGTGTGGGTGACCTCTCGCTGCATAGCATCGTAGCTGCTATGCTACACAGCGAGAGGTCCTGGGAGGCGGTGGCCTCCTTCTGCGAATCAGTCATTTCGCAGAAGGAGGCCGCGGAGCGGGAGCGCGAAGATAGGCGACAGGCGCTCCAGCTCCGGCGCAGGCGGAGGGGGAGGAGGCGGGCGCAATTCGGCGCCCGTCTCATCCCCTAGTGGAGTCGTGGGTGAGGGGCCCACACTGTTGGACTCCACACGTCTGGGGGAGGGATCGTGGCGGTTTCCGATCCCTCCCTCCTTTGGCGCGGGAGCCCTGGCGGCTTAAAGCCAGGGCAGCCGGGGGGCACCAGTGGTAGAAATGCCACGAGCCCACTGTGCCCCCATCAAACGGCATGCGGAGAAACGCCGGTGGGTTTTTAGTGGGTATGCTCCTCCCCCCCTCTGATTAGCAGAGGGTGCGCGAGAGGAGTGAGTCCCACATAACCCCCCCAACCAACATCGGGCCTCCCTAGGCCCAGGGGGGGTATGCGTAATGCATTTTCCCACCGTCAAAAAAAAAAAAAAAAAAAAAAAAAAAGGTTAGGTTAGGTTAGGTTAGGTTAGGTTAGGTTAGGTTAGGTTAGGTTAGGTTAGGTTAGGTTAGGTTAGGTTAGGTTAGGTTAGGTTAGGTTAGGTTAGGTTAGGTTAGGTTAGGTTAGGTTAGGTTAGGTTAGGTTAGGTTAGGTTAGGTTAGGTTAGGTTAGGTTAGGTTAGGTTAGGTTAGGTTAGGTTAGGTTAGGTTAGGTTAGGTTAGGTTAGGTTAGGTTAGGTTAGGTTAGGTTAGGTTAGGTTAGGTTAGGTTAGGTTAGGTTAGGTTAGGTTAGGTTAGGTTAGGTTAGGTTAGGTTAGGTTAGGTTAGGTTAGGTTAGGTTAGGTTAGGTTAGGTTAGGTTAGGTTAGGTTAGGTTAGGTTAGGTTAGGTTAGGTTAGGTTAGGTTAGGTTAGGTTAGGTTAGGTTAGGTTAGGTTAGGTTAGGTTAGGTTAGGTTAGGTTAGGTTAGGTTAGGTTAGGTTAGGTTAGGTTAGGTTAGGTTAGGTTAGGTTAGGTTAGGTTAGGTTAGGTTAGGTTAGGTTAGGTTAGGTTAGGTTAGGTTAGGTTAGGTTAGGTTAGGTTAGGTTAGGTTAGGTTAGGTTAGGTTAGGTTAGGTTAGGTTAGGTTAGGTTAGGTTAGGTTAGGTTAGGTTAGGTTAGGTTAGGTTAGGTTAGGTTAGGTTAGGTTAGGTTAGGTTAGGTTAGGTTAGGTTAGGTTAGGTTAGGTTAGGTTAGGTTAGGTTAGGTTAGGTTAGGTTAGGTTAGGTTAGGTTAGGTTAGGTTAGGTTAGGTTAGGTTAGGTTAGGTTAGGTTAGGTTAGGTTAGGTTAGGTTAGGTTAGGTTAGGTTAGGTTAGGTTAGGTTAGGTTAGGTTAGGTTAGGTTAGGTTAGGTTAGGTTAGGTTAGGTTAGGTTAGGTTAGGTTAGGTTAGGTTAGGTTAGGTTAGGTTAGGTTAGGTTAGGTTAGGTTAGGTTAGGTTAGGTTAGGTTAGGTTAGGTTAGGTTAGGTTAGGTTAGGTTAGGTTAGGTTAGGTTAGGTTAGGTTAGGTTAGGTTAGGTTAGGTTAGGTTAGGTTAGGTTAGGTTAGGTTAGGTTAGGTTAGGTTAGGTTAGGTTAGGTTAGGTTAGGTTAGGTTAGGTTAGGTTAGGTTAGGTTAGGTTAGGTTAGGTTAGGTTAGGTTAGGTTAGGTTAGGTTAGGTTAGGTTAGGTTAGGTTAGGTTAGGTTAGGTTAGGTTAGGTTAGGTTAGGTTAGGTTAGGTTAGGTTAGGTTAGGTTAGGTTAGGTTAGGTTAGGTTAGGTTAGGTTAGGTTAGGTTAGGTTAGGTTAGGTTAGGTTAGGTTAGGTTAGGTTAGGTTAGGTTAGGTTAGGTTAGGTTAGGTTAGGTTAGGTTAGGTTAGGTTAGGTTAGGTTAGGTTAGGTTAGGTTAGGTTAGGTTAGGTTAGGTTAGGTTAGGTTAGGTTAGGTTAGGTTAGGTTAGGTTAGGTTAGGTTAGGTTAGGTTAGGTTAGGTTAGGTTAGGTTAGGTTAGGTTAGGTTAGGTTAGGTTAGGTTAGGTTAGGTTAGGTTAGGTTAGGTTAGGTTAGGTTAGGTTAGGTTAGGTTAGGTTAGGTTAGGTTAGGTTAGGTTAGGTTAGGTTAGGTTAGGTTAGGTTAGGTTAGGTTAGGTTAGGTTAGGTTAGGTTAGGTTAGGTTAGGTTAGGTTAGGTTAGGTTAGGTTAGGTTAGGTTAGGTTAGGTTAGGTTAGGTTAGGTTAGGTTAGGTTAGGTTAGGTTAGGTTAGGTTAGGTTAGGTTAGGTTAGGTTAGGTTAGGTTAGGTTAGGTTAGGTTAGGTTAGGTTAGGTTAGGTTAGGTTAGGTTAGGTTAGGTTAGGTTAGGTTAGGTTAGGTTAGGTTAGGTTAGGTTAGGTTAGGTTAGGTTAGGTTAGGTTAGGTTAGGTTAGGTTAGGTTAGGTTAGGTTAGGTTAGGTTAGGTTAGGTTAGGTTAGGTTAGGTTAGGTTAGGTTAGGTTAGGTTAGGTTAGGTTAGGTTAGGTTAGGTTAGGTTAGGTTAGGTTAGGTTAGGTTAGGTTAGGTTAGGTTAGGTTAGGTTAGGTTAGGTTAGGTTAGGTTAGGTTAGGTTAGGTTAGGTTAGGTTAGGTTAGGTTAGGTTAGGTTAGGTTAGGTTAGGTTAGGTTAGGTTAGGTTAGGTTAGGTTAGGTTAGGTTAGGTTAGGTTAGGTTAGGTTAGGTTAGGTTAGGTTAGGTTAGGTTAGGTTAGGTTAGGTTAGGTTAGGTTAGGTTAGGTTAGGTTAGGTTAGGTTAGGTTAGGTTAGGTTAGGTTAGGTTAGGTTAGGTTAGGTTAGGTTAGGTTAGGTTAGGTTAGGTTAGGTTAGGTTAGGTTAGGTTAGGTTAGGTTAGGTTAGGTTAGGTTAGGTTAGGTTAGGTTAGGTTAGGTTAGGTTAGGTTAGGTTAGGTTAGGTTAGGTTAGGTTAGGTTAGGTTAGGTTAGGTTAGGTTAGGTTAGGTTAGGTTAGGTTAGGTTAGGTTAGGTTAGGTTAGGTTAGGTTAGGTTAGGTTAGGTTAGGTTAGGTTAGGTTAGGTTAGGTTAGGTTAGGTTAGGTTAGGTTAGGTTAGGTTAGGTTAGGTTAGGTTAGGTTAGGTTAGGTTAGGTTAGGTTAGGTTAGGTTAGGTTAGGTTAGGTTAGGTTAGGTTAGGTTAGGTTAGGTTAGGTTAGGTTAGGTTAGGTTAGGTTAGGTTAGGTTAGGTTAGGTTAGGTTAGGTTAGGTTAGGTTAGGTTAGGTTAGGTTAGGTTAGGTTAGGTTAGGTTAGGTTAGGTTAGGTTAGGTTAGGTTAGGTTAGGTTAGGTTAGGTTAGGTTAGGTTAGGTTAGGTTAGGTTAGGTTAGGTTAGGTTAGGTTAGGTTAGGTTAGGTTAGGTTAGGTTAGGTTAGGTTAGGTTAGGTTAGGTTAGGTTAGGTTAGGTTAGGTTAGGTTAGGTTAGGTTAGGTTAGGTTAGGTTAGGTTAGGTTAGGTTAGGTTAGGTTAGGTTAGGTTAGGTTAGGTTAGGTTAGGTTAGGTTAGGTTAGGTTAGGTTAGGTTAGGTTAGGTTAGGTTAGGTTAGGTTAGGTTAGGTTAGGTTAGGTTAGGTTAGGTTAGGTTAGGTTAGGTTAGGTTAGGTTAGGTTAGGTTAGGTTAGGTTAGGTTAGGTTAGGTTAGGTTAGGTTAGGTTAGGTTAGGTTAGGTTAGGTTAGGTTAGGTTAGGTTAGGTTAGGTTAGGTTAGGTTAGGTTAGGTTAGGTTAGGTTAGGTTAGGTTAGGTTAGGTTAGGTTAGGTTAGGTTAGGTTAGGTTAGGTTAGGTTAGGTTAGGTTAGGTTAGGTTAGGTTAGGTTAGGTTAGGTTAGGTTAGGTTAGGTTAGGTTAGGTTAGGTTAGGTTAGGTTAGGTTAGGTTAGGTTAGGTTAGGTTAGGTTAGGTTAGGTTAGGTTAGGTTAGGTTAGGTTAGGTTAGGTTAGGTTAGGTTAGGTTAGGTTAGGTTAGGTTAGGTTAGGTTAGGTTAGGTTAGGTTAGGTTAGGTTAGGTTAGGTTAGGTTAGGTTAGGTTAGGTTGGGGTGCAAGTCAGGTTCCTCCACGCGTGCTCGAGCTTTACCAATCCATCTTGATCACGGTTTGATCCGCATGGAAGGGTACTGCTTGGGCCGGTGCACCCTGGAAACAACAACAAGCAATGGCCATTGCTTGTTGGTGGCTAATACCTGACAAACCGCTTGCAGTTTTCCCGAGGATCCGGGGAGTGTGGGAGAGGGGCCTCGGGGGCCTACGGGCAGGGGGGGGAGGGCATGGATCTGGAACCCACGGAAAAGGGCAAGCACTCGGCCGTCGGCAATGGGTTGGAATCGTCCTGTGTAGACTTTTCCAACCCATCGCTACTTCTCGGCCAGCGAGGGTGGGTGGTTGAGTAACCTAGGTGTTGCCGATTGCTCCCGATGTCTTGTGTAATGGGTACCCCTCTCGTCTAGACCAAGACATTGGCTGCTAATGGGCAGCATCTGGGCTGGGCAAGGGTTAGAACTGTCGACGCGTTGCGTTGACTTTGCTAGCCCTTGGCCTTACTTTCGGTTGGCCAGGGATGCGGTAGGCAGAGGGCCTATGATCCGGTCCCGGAGGCTAACCCTTCCACCCTGACGGTCCCTCGGCGTGTCCTCTGCAATAGCAGAGTTCACTGCTGACAAGGGATGGGGGTGTAGTGGTGGTTTGGTTGAAGGGACGTTTTCCCGGATACCATCCCCACTACACGTGGTCACGGGGTAGGGGCGTATTGTCCTCCCGTGGCGGCGAGGGAGGGACCGGGACACCGTGTGTCTGGTGCCGGTCCCTGCTTCCCCGGGGGACGGCCATTTGGTCGGGGGGGAGCTGGTGAGGGAAGGCACACTGGCCATGCTACAGTGTGCCTTTTTCGGAGAGGGTCCGCCCTAGGGCGGAGGTGCTGGTGATGGCGTGGCGTTAGTAGATTCCCATGCCATCACCGTGAAGGCACAGGTGTCGGTAGCATCCCTGGGTTTTAGTGGGTAGGCCAATCCCTTCAGGAGCGGAGAGCCCCACATAACCAATACGTAACATCTGGTTGTCACCCCCGATAGCCTTAGGTTACGTAGTGGTATGCAGTTTTATGCATTTCCCGGGGTCAAAAAAAAAAAAAAAAAAGGTTAGGTTAGGTTAGGTTAGGTTAGGTTAGGTTAGGTTAGGTTAGGTTAGGTTAGGTTAGGTTAGGTTAGGTTAGGTTAGGTTAGGTTAGGTTAGGTTAGGTTAGGTTAGGTTAGGTTAGGTTAGGTTAGGTTAGGTTAGGTTAGGTTAGGTTAGGTTAGGTTAGGTTAGGTTAGGTTAGGTTAGGTTAGGTTAGGTTAGGTTAGGTTAGGTTAGGTTAGGTTAGGTTAGGTTAGGTTAGGTTAGGTTAGGTTAGGTTAGGTTAGGTTAGGTTAGGTTAGGTTAGGTTAGGTTAGGTTAGGTTAGGTTAGGTTAGGTTAGGTTAGGTTAGGTTAGGTTAGGTTAGGTTAGGTTAGGTTAGGTTAGGTTAGGTTAGGTTAGGTTAGGTTAGGTTAGGTTAGGTTAGGTTTTTTTTTTTTTTTTTTGCGTTGGAGGGGGAAATCCTCTTGGATACTGCCAGGCCCGTACCTGACAGCATGCCCGACTCGCTCGAGAATAGACTCCAGCGTCACGATGTCTCGAGTCTATTCCCAAACGCCTACGGACTAAAACCCCCCCCGTGTCTTGTGGAGTGTGCATGGGGGACACGCGGCGCTATCGGTCTACGCGTTGTGCCCCCCGCGTGGTGTTGGTTGGAGTGTAGGAGTGGTTTTTTCTGGAGGAGTGTGTGGTTGTAAAGTGTTGTATGAAGCCGGTGGTGGGAAGAGGGCAGGCCGTGCGGCCGCCCAGCCTCCCGCCCACAGAGGCGGGCGAGCGACTGGGCGACCACACGGAAGCCCTTGGAGTGGTTGGAGGATGGTGGAAGAAGTGGTGAAGATGGTGGAAAAAGAGCGACGAGATAGACCGTGCGGCCGCCCAGCCTCCCGTCCGCTAAGGCGGGCGAGCGACTGGGCGATCACACGTTCGCTCTAAGTGGTTGTAGGAAAAAATGTAGGAGGGGGGAAAAAATATATATTATATTTTACTCTTACGAGTACATCTGATTGATGGGCGCGTACAAGCGCCCGATTTGGTGGGGGAATAAATAAAGTTTTTGGTTCCCCCCCTCCTAAGAGAGAGAATGGTGAACAAAGGAAGTGGATGGTGGTTTTAGATGGCGTTGATGGTGGGGGAGAGGGGATAGAATATACATAATATTTACTCTTGCGAGTCATCTGATTGTTGGGCGTTCTCAACGCCCGAGGTGGGGGATAAATATGTTATAAGTGGTTGAGTGGTTGGGTCCCCTCTCCCGGAGAGAAGGTGAGGGAAAAGAAGTTGGTGGTTGGTGGTTAGTGGTTGGTGGAGGCTTTAAGTGGTTGGTGGATAAGATGGATGGAGGAAGACGAGAGTAGTGAAGTAAGTGGTTGGTGGAAGAGTGGGTCGTTTTTGGAGAGAGTGAGTGGTGGAGGTTGCAGTGGTTGGGGGAAGAAGAGTAAATAGGGTTGTGGTGGAACTAAGATGGTGGAGGTGTGTTTTTGTGTGGGTGTTTGGGAAGTGGTAGATGGAGTCTGGGAGGGCAGAATATACATAATATTAACTCCGTAGAGTTCATCTGAATGTGGGCCTAGCCCAGTTTTGGGGGAATATATATGTTATAAGATTTGGTGGGGGTTCCCTCCCAGAAGTGGCGTCAGAGGTACCCGACGCCCTCACTCCCCGTGCTGGGTATTAGCCAACGGCTAGCAATATCCCCTAAGGGGTTAGGTTAGGTTAGGTTAGGTTAGGTTAGGTTAGGTTAGGTTAGGTTAGGTTAGGTTAGGTTAGGTTAGGTTAGGTTAGGTTAGGTTAGGTTAGGTTAGGTTAGGTTAGGTTAGGTTAGGTTAGGTTAGGTTAGGTTAGGTTAGGTTAGGTTAGGTTAGGTTAGGTTAGGTTAGGTTAGGTTAGGTTAGGTTAGGTTAGGTTAGGTTAGGTTAGGTTAGGTTAGGTTAGGTTAGGTTAGGTTAGGTTAGGTTAGGTTAGGTTAGGTTAGGTTAGGTTAGGTTAGGTTAGGTTAGGTTAGGTTAGGTTAGGTTAGGTTAGGTTAGGTTAGGTTAGGTTAGGTTAGGTTAGGTTAGGTTAGGTTAGGTTAGGTTAGGTTAGGTTAGGTTAGGTTAGGTTAGGTTAGGTTAGGTTAGGTTAGGTTAGGTTAGGTTAGGTTAGGTTAGGTTAGGTTAGGTTAGGTTAGGTTAGGTTAGGTTAGGTTAGGTTAGGTTAGGTTAGGTTAGGTTAGGTTAGGTTAGGTTAGGTTAGGTTAGGTTAGGTTAGGTTAGGTTAGGTTAGGTTAGGTTAGGTTAGGTTAGGTTAGGTTAGGTTAGGTTAGGTTAGGTTAGGTTAGGTTAGGTTAGGTTAGGTTAGGTTAGGTTAGGTTAGGTTAGGTTAGGTTAGGTTAGGTTAGGTTAGGTTAGGTTAGGTTAGGTTAGGTTAGGTTAGGTTAGGTTAGGTTAGGTTAGGTTAGGTTAGGTTAGGTTAGGTTAGGTTAGGTTAGGTTAGGTTAGGTTAGGTTAGGTTAGGTTAGGTTAGGTTAGGTTAGGTTAGGTTAGGTTAGGTTAGGTTAGGTTAGGTTAGGTTAGGTTAGGTTAGGTTAGGTTAGGTTAGGTTAGGTTAGGTTAGGTTAGGTTAGGTTAGGTTAGGTTAGGTTAGGTTAGGTTAGGTTAGGTTAGGTTAGGTTAGGTTAGGTTAGGTTAGGTTAGGTTAGGTTAGGTTAGGTTAGGTTAGGTTAGGTTAGGTTAGGTTAGGTTAGGTTAGGTTAGGTTAGGTTAGGTTAGGTTAGGTTAGGTTAGGTTAGGTTAGGTTAGGTTAGGTTAGGTTAGGTTAGGTTAGGTTAGGTTAGGTTAGGTTAGGTTAGGTTAGGTTAGGTTAGGTTAGGTTAGGTTAGGTTAGGTTAGGTTAGGTTAGGTTAGGTTAGGTTAGGTTAGGTTAGGTTAGGTTAGGTTAGGTTAGGTTAGGTTAGGTTAGGTTAGGTTAGGTTAGGTTAGGTTAGGTTAGGTTAGGTTAGGTTAGGTTAGGTTAGGTTAGGTTAGGTTAGGTTAGGTTAGGTTAGGTTAGGTTAGGTTAGGTTAGGTTAGGTTAGGTTAGGTTAGGTTAGGTTAGGTTTTATTGGAGTACAGGCTATGTGCCTGTTTGCATTTGATCCTCAGACTCAATCCGAGACTTGTTTTGCTTTGCTTTAGTTAGCTAGGTTTGAATTGCTGGACTTACATACTAATTATATCTAAATTTACACACTAGGTTATGTTTAGGTTTATTTAAGCTATACCGTTTTTTTTTTTTTTTTTTTTTGCAATTTATTTTATTTTTCTGCAATCATCAGTAGAAGTATGAATTTATATACAGTTTTATTTATGTACAGATTTATATACAGTATTATTTTTACAATGTTTATATACAGTTTTTATATACAATATTTATTTACATTATTTGTCTTTTGCCCAGGGGGCAGTGCTTCCGTTTTGTCTGCAGGTTCGTCTTATTAGTGTTCTGCAATATGAGGAGAAGACCTCGTTAGTTGATTTACCAACTAACAACAGGTGGAAGTTTGCCTTGGTGATTTTTTCTTTCAGTTTAAGTTCAGCATAGAATCTTTCTGCGTCGAAGCGTGGGCATTCCGTAAGGATATGCTCCACGCTTTCTTCTATGTTGGGGTCACACTGGCAGGATGGGCTATCTTTGAGCTTGAATCGGTATAAGTAGGCGCTAGTACCTCCATGTCCTGTTATTATTTGTGTGAGTAGATTGTCGGGTTTGTGGTGGATTGCGTACTTGTATGCCGTTATTGCGTCAGGGAGGAACATTTCGATGTGTTTGCCTTCTACTTGTTCTTTATAGATTCTTGCCCATTGCTCGAGAGTGTTCTCTCTGATGACTTTTTTGGCGTACGAGTGAGGGAAGTGATCATATTCAGGTCTTGTTTTCTTTTTGAGTGCAGCGTACTTAGCCAATTCATCTGCTCTTTCATTCCCTATTGTTCCACAATGTGCTCGTAGCCAAAAGAGACGCAGTCGTATTCCCATCTCTTGAAGTTTTCGTAACAGTGCCCGGATTCTGAAAGCAAGCGGGTGGAGACAGGTGGTATTCACTATTGCTTGCAAAGATGACATACTGTCGCTTAAGATGTTAGCCTCTTTTTCTTTTTGTTTTTCGGCCATCTCGCATGCTTTCAGAATCGCTAGAAGTTCCGCTTGGTATACGCTGCAGAAGTTTTCCAGCTTAAAGGTGCTTTGTTTGACCTCTTGCCCATCCTTCCAAGCTGTTATTGCAGCACCAACCTTGCCTTCAATTTTGCTTCCGTCAGTAAAGATGCATAGTCCTGATATCTGGTGTTTTTCTAGCGTGTCTTCACTTAGGTCCTCAATTTGGGTAAAGGTCAGTGTGTCTATATCTGCGGGATGAGGTGTTTCCAAATATGGTACTCTGGCTTCGTACTCTCTGCCTGGCAACTGGGGGAAGGGAAGGCCCCGCTTAATCTCGTACAGTCGAGCAGCTTCCGTGACTCGCAAATCTAACGGTAGCAGACCCGCCAATGCCAGGGCAGGTGCTAGTGCCACTGTGCGATATGCCTGGCAGATTCTCCTCGCGAAGCCTCTCTGAACGCTTCTCAGTTTATTCTGTACTCCTATTTTCTGAACTGCCGGCGCCCAGGCACTAGCAGCGTATAGAGTTATCGGTTCTATAACTGCTGTGTAGATCAACTTTTGAATGCTAGGATTCAATCCCCATGTGACCCTTGCTGCCCTTTCCAATCTCTGATAGAAATTTATGAGCTTCTTTGAGAGCAGGTTCACATGGGTATTGAATGTCAGCCCATCGTCAAGTTGTATACCCAGCAGTTTGAAGTCTCTAACTATTGGTACTGGAGTATTGTTCATTCTCAGTTGTATAGTGTCCCTATCTATTTGCTTCCTTGTCAGTATCATTGCGTTTGTTTTCGCGGGAGAGAATTTTAGTTTGTTGTCTGAGCCCCACTTATGCACCCAGTCGAGTGCCTGTGGTTAGGTTAGGTTAGGTTAGGTTAGGTTAGGTTAGGTTAGGTTAGGTTAGGTTAGGTTAGGTTAGGTTAGGTTAGGTTAGGTTAGGTTAGGTTAGGTTAGGTTAGGTTAGGTTAGGTTAGGTTAGGTTAGGTTAGGTTAGGTTAGGTTAGGTTAGGTTAGGTTAGGTTAGGTTAGGTTAGGTTAGGTTAGGTTAGGTTAGGTTAGGTTAGGTTAGGTTAGGTTAGGTTAGGTTAGGTTAGGTTAGGTTAGGTTAGGTTAGGTTAGGTTAGGTTAGGTTAGGTTAGGTTAGGTTAGGTTAGGTTAGGTTAGGTTAGGTTAGGTTAGGTTAGGTTAGGTTAGGTTAGGTTAGGTTAGGTTAGGTTAGGTTAGGTTAGGTTAGGTTAGGTTAGGTTAGGTTAGGTTAGGTTAGGTTAGGTTAGGTTAGGTTAGGTTAGGTTAGGTTAGGTTAGGTTAGGTTAGGTTAGGTTAGGTTAGGTTAGGTTAGGTTAGGTTAGGTTAGGTTAGGTTAGGTTAGGTTAGGTTAGGTTAGGTTAGGTTAGGTTAGGTTAGGTTAGGTTAGGTTAGGTTAGGTTAGGTTAGGTTAGGTTAGGTTAGGTTAGGTTAGGTTAGGTTAGGTTAGGTTAGGTTAGGTTAGGTTAGGTTAGGTTAGGTTAGGTTAGGTTAGGTTAGGTTAGGTTAGGTTAGGTTAGGTTAGGTTAGGTTAGGTTAGGTTAGGTTAGGTTAGGTTAGGTTAGGTTAGGTTAGGTTAGGTTAGGTTAGGTTAGGTTAGGTTAGGTTAGGTTAGGTTAGGTTAGGTTAGGTTAGGTTAGGTTAGGTTAGGTTAGGTTAGGTTAGGTTAGGTTAGGTTAGGTTAGGTTAGGTTAGGTTAGGTTAGGTTAGGTTAGGTTAGGTTAGGTTAGGTTAGGTTAGGTTAGGTTAGGTTAGGTTAGGTTAGGTTAGGTTAGGTTAGGTTAGGTTAGGTTAGGTTAGGTTAGGTTAGGTTAGGTTAGGTTAGGTTAGGTTAGGTTAGGTTAGGTTAGGTTAGGTTAGGTTAGGTTAGGTTAGGTTAGGTTAGGTTAGGTTAGGTTAGGTTAGGTTAGGTTAGGTTAGGTTAGGTTAGGTTAGGTTAGGTTAGGTTAGGTTAGGTTAGGTTAGGTTAGGTTAGGTTAGGTTAGGTTAGGTTAGGTTAGGTTAGGTTAGGTTAGGTTAGGTTAGGTTAGGTTAGGTTAGGTTAGGTTAGGTTAGGTTAGGTTAGGTTAGGTTAGGTTAGGTTAGGTTAGGTTAGGTTAGGTTAGGTTAGGTTAGGTTAGGTTAGGTTAGGTTAGGTTAGGTTAGGTTAGGTTAGGTTAGGTTAGGTTAGGTTAGGTTAGGTTAGGTTAGGTTAGGTTAGGTTAGGTTAGGTTAGGTTAGGTTAGGTTAGGTTAGGTTAGGTTAGGTTAGGTTAGGTTGGGGTGCAAGTCAGGTTCCTCCACGCGTGCTCGAGCTTTACCAATCCATCTTGATCACGGTTTGATCCGCATGGAAGGGTACTGCTTG
>OX344811.1:0-2500 GCA_947034925.1 Eudemis profundana
CCTAACCTAACCTAACCTAACCTAACCTAACCTAACCTAACCTAACCTAACCTAACCTAACCTAACCTAACCTAACCTAACCTAACCTAACCTAACCTAACCTAACCTAACCTAACCTAACCTAACCTAACCTAACCTAACCTAACCTAACCTAACCTAACCTAACCTAACCTAACCTAACCTAACCTAACCTAACCTAACCTAACCTAACCTAACCTAACCTAACCTAACCTAACCTAACCTAACCTAACCTAACCTAACCTAACCTAACCTAACCTAACCTAACCTAACCTAACCTAACCTAACCTAACCTAACCTAACCTAACCTAACCTAACCTAACCTAACCTAACCTAACCTAACCTAACCTAACCTAACCTAACCTAACCTAACCTAACCTAACCTAACCTAACCTAACCTAACCTAACCTAACCTAACCTAACCTAACCTAACCTAACCTAACCTAACCTAACCTAACCTAACCTAACCTAACCTAACCTAACCTAACCTAACCTAACCTAACCTAACCTAACCTAACCTAACCTAACCTAACCTAACCTAACCTAACCTAACCTAACCTAACCTAACCTAACCTAACCTAACCTAACCTAACCTAACCTAACCTAACCTAACCTAACCTAACCTAACCTAACCTAACCTAACCTAACCTAACCTAACCTAACCTAACCTAACCTAACCTAACCTAACCTAACCTAACCTAACCTAACCTAACCTAACCTAACCTAACCTAACCTAACCTAACCTAACCTAACCTAACCTAACCTAACCTAACCTAACCTAACCTAACCTAACCTAACCTAACCTAACCTAACCTAACCTAACCTAACCTAACCTAACCTAACCTAACCTAACCTAACCTAACCTAACCTAACCTAACCTAACCTAACCTAACCTAACCTAACCTAACCTAACCTAACCGAACCTCTGAAAAACTGGTACCTAAATTACCAAAACCAACTAAATTTCAGACCAACCTACCTAAATTTTTTCTCTACTCAAATCCGTTTTCCATTCTTCTCTATCTCTTCCCGTTCAAAAGTTATTCAAATTGTTGATCTCCTGTGTAAGCTCCGAATCTTTGAAAATTTTTCCTGCCCCCCCCTTTCACTTTACCCCCCCTTTTTTCGTCGCGTCCTGCTCCAAAAAAATTTAGCTTTCATTCCCTATACGCTCCATATTTTTAAGACACCCCGTTCTCGAGTTATAAAATCACCCCACATTGCAACCACACTTTTGGCAGGCACACCCGAAATTTTGAAAATTCCTAATAAATCAGTCTTTTGCATAAAAATTCTCTTAACTATCCTATCCTACTTCTAAAATTTTTCTTCAATAGATTCCGCTTTGAACTTTCCAAAAAATCCATCCCTCTCTTAGTTATTAAGAAAACAAAAATATTGCCTGTCGACTTTTCGTTGGCACACCTTTCTAAAATCTTCATAACTTCAAAACTGCTCATCCGAAAAATTCTCTTCTTGGATTAAACACATAACCACCTCTTATTTGATCTTTTTACATACTATTCTCACCGGCTTCCATAGGAAAAATTTTCATTTTCATACGCCACTTTTTCTTTTTACTCTCTCCACTCCGTATTTCATATTTGCAACCTGTCTCATATTTCACATTTGATAGCTATTTTGATTGCTCTCCCCCCCCCCATTCTAGTTTTTCTTGCAATTCACTCCTTCTCTCAAAATCTAATTTTCTTCACATCTCGTCATTATGGATGACTTCCCGTTCTCCGAATACCTGGACCTGAGTTCAGGCGATGAACAGGAGACCTACTACTCACCTCCAAAAACCCCCCCTCCATTGAAAAAACCACCTCCCTCAAAAGATCCCGCCCCAGATGAAAAACAAGCGCCCATAACATCCAAAAACCCTCCCTCACCCAAGAAGGCACCACCCTACCAACCACCGAAATCCGCTAAGCAAATCAGAAGAGAAAATACTCCCTCAGCACTCTGGTCCGGCTCGGTCGACGCGTACACTAAGTACAGTGACGACCAGCTTGATTGTGAAATTTTCCGGAACAAAATCCTAAATAATACCGGCCTGATCCACTACCAATTTACTTTAAACCACTCTGTCACCCGGGTCGACAAGACCCAGATCAAGCTGTTCGCCGACCAGATAATCGTGGAGGTCGACAAATATATCGACCGGCTCAAGACCCTTTGGGCCTCGGACACCAGAGGCCCCACAACGTCGGCGGGCAGCGGGGAGGCTGCGGGGCCTAGTCGGGACTTACCACCATCACAAGTCATCTCAGCCCCGGCCCGTCCGACCCGCGGCAGCGTAACTTCTACTCTCAAGTCCGCTCAGACGGACAAACCACCAACTCGCACCATCTCCACACAAACTGACAGCCCCTCTCTGCCAGAGGCCTCAAATGACACCGTCGAGGCCATTAGGAGCATCATCAGAGAGGAGCTTCAGCCTATCAAAGCCACTCTCTCCTCTGGCCCGGGCACCAGC
>OX344811.1:7500-12500 GCA_947034925.1 Eudemis profundana
CCTAACCTAACCTAACCTAACCTAACCTAACCTAACCTAACCTAACCTAACCTAACCTAACCTAACCTAACCTAACCTAACCTAACCTAACCTAACCTAACCTAACCTAACCTAACCTAACCTAACCTAACCTAACCTAACCTAACCTAACCTAACCTAACCTAACCTAACCTAACCTAACCTAACCTAACCTAACCTAACCTAACCTAACCTAACCTAACCTAACCTAACCTAACCTAACCTAACCTAACCTAACCTAACCTAACCTAACCTAACCTAACCTAACCTAACCTAACCTAACCTAACCTAACCTAACCTAACCTAACCTAACCTAACCTAACCTAACCTAACCTAACCTAACCTAACCTAACCTAACCTAACCTAACCTAACCTAACCTAACCTAACCTAACCTAACCTAACCTAACCTAACCTAACCTAACCTAACCTAACCTAACCTAACCTAACCTAACCTAACCTAACCTAACCTAACCTAACCTAACCTAACCTAACCTAACCTAACCTAACCTAACCTAACCTAACCTAACCTAACCTAACCTAACCTAACCTAACCTAACCTAACCTAACCTAACCTAACCTAACCTAACCTAACCTAACCTAACCTAACCTAACCTAACCTAACCTAACCTAACCTAACCTAACCTAACCTAACCTAACCTAACCTAACCTAACCTAACCTAACCTAACCTAACCTAACCTAACCTAACCTAACCTAACCTAACCTAACCTAACCTAACCTAACCTAACCTAACCTAACCTAACCTAACCTAACCTAACCTAACCTAACCTAACCTAACCTAACCTAACCTAACCTAACCTAACCTAACCTAACCTAACCTAACCTAACCTAACCTAACCTAACCTAACCTAACCTAACCTAACCTAACCTAACCTAACCTAACCTAACCTAACCTAACCTAACCTAACCTAACCTAACCTAACCTAACCTAACCTAACCTAACCTAACCTAACCTAACCTAACCTAACCTAACCTAACCTAACCTAACCTAACCTAACCTAACCTAACCTAACCTAACCTAACCTAACCTAACCTAACCTAACCTAACCTAACCTAACCTAACCTAACCTAACCTAACCTAACCTAACCTAACCTAACCTAACCTAACCTAACCTAACCTAACCTAACCTAACCTAACCTAACCTAACCTAACCTAACCTAACCAACCTAACCAACCTCGAAAAAAGTGGTACCTAAGTTACCGAATTTCTCCCAATTCAACTACAAGATACCTAAATTTTTTCTGAACCTTCTCCCGTTTTCCGTTTTTCTCTAGCTCGCTCCCTTCAATAGTTATTCAACTTGTTGACATCCTGTGCAACCTCTGAATTTTCAAAAATTTTTCCTGTCCCTCCCTTTCCACTTATTCTCTCTCTCTTCTTCGCGTTCGCCTCCGAAAAAATTTAGTTTCAGCCTCCTTTACTAGCCATATTTTTCCTTCACTCCGTTTCTGAATTAAAAAATCACCCCAAATTGCCATCACACTTTTCACAGGCACACCCAAAATTTCAAACCCCTTTAAAAAATCAGTTTCTTCTCCTAAAAATCCAATTACCAGCCTTAAAGTTTCTAAAAATTTTTCTTCAACAGCTTCTTTTTCAAATTCTTCAAAAACTTCATCCGTTCTCCAGATATTAATTTTCTTAAAATATTGCCTGTCATCTTTTCGTGGGCGCACCTTTTTGAAAAAATTCTACCTCCTAAACCCATTCTTCAAAAATTTTTCTTTTAGGATTAAACTAATAGACATCTCTTATTCGACCTTTTCACCCACAATTCCCACCCACTTCCATATAAAAATTATATAAATTCATACGCCACATTATTCTTACACCCCCCCCTCTCCGCACCCTCCTTTGGCAACCTCTCTCATACATCCTATTTAATAGTCCTCCCTACTGTCCCCCCCCCCCCATCACCACTTTTTCTTGCAAATCACCCCTTCTCCCTTAATTTAATTTCTACGCATCCTTTAATCAACTTTCATATAAAAAACAAGATGCCAATAGTAAGAACCCCACCCGGCACTCCGCGCAGGGCGGAGTTCTTGAAAACCACATCCCCCACAGGGGCCCCGGGCAGGAATGAATCGAGGAAACAAACGGAGACCGCCGTCCTTGCCCCGGAGCAGTCCCTGACTTCCTCAAAAAGGACAAAAACCACCGCAAAGGCTACTAAAAAGGCGCCAGCTAAGGACCCTCCCACGCAAACCTCACAGGACCTTTGCGACTACCACTCATCGAGCGACACAATACCACTTCTCATCCTGCCGGAGGAAGTGCTGGCTCTGCCTGGGAAAAGCAAAGCCAAAAAGAAACTTCTCCCTGCACCACAATCTCCACTTGATCTGGTCCAAATCGACCTCGACCACGAGGATGAAGCCCTCATTCCGCCCGGTGGAGATCGACCCCCCCTCCCAATGGACACGACATTTACGGTTGCCCCGACCCCGACCCCGACTGAGGAGGTCGCCAACATCGACCTCACCGGCTCCACCAATATGGAACCCCTTCATCTGAGCCTGGGCCGGGACACACCGGATCCAGAGGACTGCCCCGATGACGCGAGGAGACTCTGGCGTCTGGTTCGCAGGGATCTGGAGGCCATAGATCGTCTCTTTCGTCGCAATAAAAGCGTCACACGCTTAGACAAAGCTGACATCAAGTCATATCTCGACTCCATCGGCCAGACCGTCAGTAAGTATGCGGAGAGGGCGCAGACCCAGACTACGGACTCCCGGGCTGACAACACCCCACTAACCTGGACAGCACTGGCGAAAGTCAAATCTGTCTCCACCCAAACCAGTCCTGGGCCTGCCTTAGCCACCGCCACTCTGTCTCCCACCGCCACTGTGTCTCCCCTTGCCACCGACGCTGATACCACAACCCTAGACGCCATCAGGACAACGATAAGGGAGGAGATTAGAGAGGAGTTTGGCAAACTCACTGCAGCCTCTCTCAACACCAACAGGAGCTCGGTTGGCAGGGACACTGGTAGCACCTCCTACGCGTCGATCGCTGCCAGGACCCGCCAGCCGCTGCTGCAGAACTCCCCCTTATTGCCTCCACCACCACCGCCAGCCAACAAGCCAGCACTCATCCTCGCACCAAAGATTGCGGTCAAAACTCCTGCCGAGACGCTGCTGGAGTGGAAGAAAAATGTATCCTTCAGGGACACAAACTTCGCCCCGGCGGCCACCAGGTTCGTCTCAAACAACAAAGTCAGGGTGGAGTTTGACAGCGCTGAACAGAGAGATGCAGCCCTGAAAAGAACCAACACCACCACTAACACCACGGTGAGCGCAGTGGAGTCTAAAACGCTCAAACCTATGGTGATTCTAAAGGGGATCTCGGAAGATCTGCCGGCCGAACAACTGACACAGGTCCTACTACGGCAAAACGAAACTATCGGCTCCTGCGCCCAGAGCCCTGACGATCTCTTGCTGAGATTTAAGAGAGGAAACCGCAATCCTAGGCTCTACAACGCGGTCTTTATGACGACTCCCTCCGTCTTCAAAGCCATCATTCAACAGACCAAAATAAATCTCGACCATCAGAGAGTTCATGCATCCGAATATCTCCCACTCCTCCAATGCTATACCTGCTTGGAATTCGGTCACACGAGGAAGTACTGCGATAAGACCCCGATCTGCTCGCACTGCTCCTCACCAAATCACGCCTACAAAAATTGTCCCGATAGCAATGTTCCCAGCAAACTCCAGTGCCACAACTGCACCTCCCACCAATCCTCTAACAATAACTCCACCAACCTCTCCGCAAAAGCCAGTAATAGGCACAGCGCTACCTCCAACGAGTGTCCCCGTAAAACCTCAATGATAAACAATATCCGATCCCGTATAGACTATGGATAGACAAAACTCAACAGCACCTACCAATACTATAAAAATCGCAAAAAACTCATACAACTGTCTACAAATAAATATGGGACACGGCAGAAATGCCTATCAGGAAGTAGCAAACCACCTTACTCAGAAAAACGACTATGACTTTGCTTTCATTAGTGAACCATACATTCCTGGAGGTAGCGTCGTCATGAAAGCGGTGCCTGGTTACCTAATCTACCAATTCCCACTCAAGGAAAGGACCACCAAAGCTGCCATTTTAATCAGGGACAACAACACCAGCACCCTGGGAATCGCTGGCTTTTCCTCCCCCAACCTCTGCATCGTACAGCTCGCCCAGAAATCGGGGAAATGCCTCTACCTCATCTCTGTCTACGTCGAGCCAAGGAAGGACAAACACGGCACACTGACCAAGTTGGATAACTTCCTTACGAGCACGGCTGGAGCCACACATCTCATCGGGGGGGACTTCAACGGCTGGAGCAGGCTCTGGGGCTGCGCGGTAAATAACGCTAGGGGAAATCGCATCGAAGACTTACTGATCACACACAATCTTATGGCTTGCAATATCGGAACCACGCCAACTTTTGAAACCATCACTAACGGACTTCTTCGGTCCTCAATAGTTGACATCACTTTGCTCACAAACAAATCCCGACACGGACATCAACTCAGCCTGGGAAACTGGACGGTGGACTCGAGCATCTGTCCCTCCTCCGATCACCATGCCCTCACTTTCTCACTCACTACAGGCCCAAACAAAACAGACGCACTAAAAACCAAAGTCAAACACTCGACCTATCGTTATAACACCACCAACTTCAAGTGGGAGGAAGGAGTAACTTCCAGGCTTAAAGAAAAACTGGCCAGGAGGATGCCAGAGATTGACTTCCTCAACTCCTGCACGGAGGATCAAATCGATGCGACCATAGCGGAAATCACTGGCGCCGCTATCAAGGCCTGCGATGACCTGCTGCCGCGATCCAAACCACCTCCTTTACGCCCCCCATGGTGGAGTGCAGAACTGGACGAGATCAAGGCAAAGGTCATAAAGATCCATCACAAACTTTCAAAAGCAATTAGACAAAAACTTCCCACAG
>OX344811.1:17500-530699 GCA_947034925.1 Eudemis profundana
CCCATATCGGCGCACCGTACAGTGCCATGCTCCTCACCACATTGGCGAAGAGGCGCCGGCATGGGGCTTTTGGGCCACCTACATTTGGTAGGAGGCGGCCCAGCGCGGCCGCGGTGCCGACGAGTCGTGGAGTCATTTGTGAGAAATGCTCTTTGAAATCCCATCTCCGGTCCAGAATCAGGCCCAGGTATTTAATATGGGCCTTGACTTGGACCGTCTCACCTCCCACGGGGATGGTCTCATCGGCCCGCAGCCGCCAGCCCCTCCCTCCAAAGACCACCGCGTCTGTTTTTGCGAGCGCAACTTTGAGGCCAAGGAGACCGATCCTCCCGACCGTCAGTTCTGTGGCGATCGCCGCCCTTCTTAGGGTTTCCTCATATTGTCTCCCCCTCACGGCCACCATTGTGTCGTCAGCATAACAGATGGTTACCGTGCGGGGGAGTTGTACACCTCGGATCGCCCAATCGAAGCCGATGTTCCAGAGCAGGGGCCCTAGTACCGACCCCTGTGGAACACCGCACTCCATCTTCCGCTCAAGGCGACCATTCGCTCCTTCGTAGAGCACTACCCTTTCTGAAAGGTAGTGCCCCACGATTGCCTTCAGGTAGGAAGGCACCCGGTGGTAGCGAAGGGCCTCCTTGATTACCTCGTAGGGGAGGGATCCAAAAGCGTTGGCAATATCCAGTGACACTGCCACGGTCCCCTCACCATTCTCCGTGGCTAGGTCACTGAACCTTTTCAGTGCGCCCACTGCATCGATCGTTGACCGCCCCGCGCGGAACCCAAACTGCATCTCGCTCAGATTCGGGCCGTCGTCCTCCAGATGTTTCGTGATGCGCCCAGCAATCACCCGCTCGAACATTTTGCCTGTTTCGTCCAGGAGGACGATGGGGCGGTATCCTGAAGGGGAGTCAGCTGGACGACCCTCCTTCCGCAGCAGGCACAACCTCCCCTCTTTCCAGCATTTTGGAAATGTTCCCTCTTTGAGGCAGTCGTCAAAGATGCCCCGCAGTCTGAGCCCCAGGTGTTTCATTGCCATGGGTATGACTTTCCCTGGCACCCCATCAGGGCCCGGGGCCTTCCTGCAGGCTTTGAGGCGTGCGACTGCCCCAAGGATCTCCACATCAGTCACGTCCGGGATTTCAGCCGCTTCCTCAGGATCCTCTGTCGGCACTGTCATCACAGGGGGCGCAAAGGGCGGTGCCGCCGGGAAAAGACCCTCCACTATCCTCGCGAGAAGCTCTGGTTCCAAGGAATCCATGGGGGGAGCATGCTTCAGCTTGTTCTTCACAATTTTGTACGGTCGCCCCCACGGATCCCTATCCAGTGTGCAGATGAACTCCTCGCGAGCCTCGTCCTTCTGTTGGGCGATCGCTGCGTTGAGGGCTCCCTTTGCTGCGGTTAGTGCGACCAGCAGCTCATCTTCCTCCTCTCTGGTGTGTCGCCGGCGCCTGCATCGGGTGTATGCCCGCCTGGCAGCATTCGCAGCTACACGGAGGGCGGCTATCTCTTCCGTCCACCAATAGACCTGACGCTTGCCGGGCAGTTTCTTCCATCTCTTCATTGCGGCATCGCATATTCGTGTAAGCGACGCTCGGAAATAAACTGCCCTCTCCTCAGTGCCCAGATGATCCGGCAAGGCCGCACACCAGGTCTCTATTATAGCCGCCTCCTCCGCCACTTCGCTATCGAGACTGGCTAGCGACCACCTTGGGAAGCTCTTCTCCGCCCGGCTCCTGACAGGCAGTGGGGCCGCCAGCGTCGGGGAGACCCTCATACGGATGTAGACGTGATCGGAGAGGGTCTCCACTTCCTCCATGACGCGCCAGTCACCGATTCTGTCGGCGACAACAGGGGTCGCCAGCGTGACGTCAACGATGGATCCTCCCTGCCATCGCACACAGGTGTTGGCGCTTCCACGGTTGACGATGCTCAGCCCCATCACCACCGCCCAGTCCCTGAGTGTTGCGCCCCTCACGTCAGTAACGGGGGAGCCCCAAGCCGCGCTCTTGGCATTGAGGTCCCCCATCAGAAGCACCGGCTTTGGTGCAACCCTTCTTAGTACCCTTGCTAGGTTATCCAGGTGCCCCTCGAAGGCTCTGAGCGGCCGGTTTGGAGAGAAGTATGTCCCCACTATTACAATGTTCAGCCAGTTGGCCGCTACGTAGCCCGGCCCTTTGTCCAGTTCTACCAGGGGAGGGAAGTCGCCGATAGCCGGAGCAATTATGGCCACGCTCCCATCGGATGCGCTTGCCCAGTTGGGCCGAGGTTGGACACAATACGGCTCAGCAACCACCGCTACGCTTACACCCCACTCCGCCATGACCTGCATTACGAGGTCTTGGGCGCGGATGGAGTGGTTTGCATTTGTTTGCAAGATCTCGTGTTGGCGTAGTGACATTATTGGTCCATTGTTTGTCCCTCTTCAGCCTGGTTGGCATGTCCTTGGCTGCGCCCTAGGGTCCCCACGGGGTTTTGCCTTCCTCTTGTCCTTGGGGGGTTGCAAGCCTGGCCCCCCATAACGTGCCCGGCTGGTCTTTTGGCGTGATGGCACACCGCACAGAAGGGTGTGTCCGTACAGGACGACGCCTTGTGCCCCGGCTTACTGCACCTATAGCACAGTTGTCCCCTCTCCGTTTCAGATGGGCACGTTGCCCTGGTGTGCCCTGTCCCCATACATTTATAGCACCGGAACGGTGCCCGGTCCAGGGCTTGGACTAGTGCACTGGACCAGCCCACGCTTAGCCTCCCGCCTTCGCATACCTTTTTCGCCGCCACCACGGGGCACTTCACCAAAGTTGACCCCGATCCATCGTATGCAGTACGCAGTGAGCCAACCTTTACTTCCTCTGCTCCGCAGCCACCCTTTGCTGCGATTGCCGCCGCCAGGGCTTCTCGGGTCACCGATTCCATCAAGCCCGAAACCCTAAGGCCACCAAATTTTACGGGCATATAAACCCGGGCGTCCTCACCGACGATGGCCTGTAACTTTTCGCGCAGACGATCGGCTGCCCTGCCATTGTCTGTATTGGGGACTTCAATAATTCGGGCCCCATTGGCAGTCTTTCTTACCCTCACGTGCTCCAGCCCCACTTCCGCTAGGCTGAACGAAGTTGTAGCCTTCGTGAGAATGGAGGCGTATGAGGCCTCCGAATCCGGCTTGAGGGCCAGTACTACGGCAGCAGAGGGAGGGACCACTAGCCCGTGGCTGCGTGGTTTCGGCTTAGGTTTGGGCGCCTGCTGAGATGTTGCTGCCGCCGCTGAGTTCGCCTTCTTGGCCTTGTTTTTGGCCTTCCTGCCTACGACCTGACTCCATGTGCCCTCCTCTTGCAGCTCCGCTTGCACCTGCGTCGTAGGTTGCAACGCTTGTGATAACGGTGCGATATTTCGTTGCAGTTGTCGGGGTGCTGGAACAGGGCGGGCAGGTTGACCAGACTTGGCAGGCTGCTGTGGGGTTGACTCCTTGGAGGCCTTTTTCTTCCGCTTTGTTTTAGGCGCCTTGGAAGCAGCAGACTTCGCAGGTGGCGCAGGCTCCAAGGTCGTCCCTGACGCCGCTGGCCGCTGGATCACCGGTGGTTCTGCCGGGTGGGCAGCAGTTTCGGGCGCTTTCCGGTGCGCTGCCAGTGGAGGGCGAAGGGTCGGCTCAGGGGGGAGACGTTGCCTGATATCTTCGAGACGAACGTTCATCATCTCTCCGATGCTCACAGAGATGTCCCTCCTCAGCTCCTCTCTCATCTCCGAGACCACACTTTTGATGAGTGCTGGGAGCTGCTCAGCCATTGCCTCCGACTGCGATTCTCTGCGGCTCTCTGAGAGGAAGGCCGTCTTTAGCGCCCTGGTCTCAGCCTGCGCTATCGCGAGCTGCTCCCTCATTAGCTTATTATCGGCCCTGAGAGCGCGTATCTCCTCATCTACTGTTCTGCCCTCAAGGCAGTCCATAGCCGAAATTATCACTCGGCAGGCCCTGTTCATGCGCCCCCAGACTTGGCCGCTAATGTGACCCGACTTCTTAGCCTCCTCCAGGACCGAGAGGGCTGCTTTCCGCGTTGTCTCGATGTAGCAGTCCTCTCCGTCCCAGGGGTTCGGGCTGAGGTCCCTCGATTGAGGCCGCTTATCTGCCTCCTTGTCTTCCGCATTCTTTGATTTCGACGCATCGCTCGTACCGGGACTGTAGCCGGAGGCCGTGCCGGTTTCCCCCTCTAGGCCATCGAGGCGGGCCCTGATTTTTCCCCTCGCCCCGGCGATGTCGATGAGCAGACTCTTGGCGCCTGTCAGTCGCCCTCTCCGCGACGAGTTCACTTTCGCCTTAGGCTCGAGTTCGGCGTCACCCGTATGATGCCTCTTTATCTTTCTTGCTGGCGGCTCTAGATTAGCCGCCTTTCCCTCATCTGGATCAAGTCCCGGGTCCCTTAAAGATGGCAGTTCTGCGCTGTCTGGCCCTTCTAAACGATGCAGCAGCACTGTGGGCTGCATCTGCGCATATGTTGCCTTGCCCTCTTTGATGCGGCGCTCTTCGCCACAAACCTCACTGTCCTTACATACTAAACCCTCCCCTTCCCCGTTTTTGTTTTGCTCCGTTTTTATTCCCACGAGTATGGGGGAAAGACGGTCACTCCGGGCGGTGCCCCCTGCACCCGGAGAACCCTAATACCGCTGGGAGGGCGGGCGGTCTCCCAGGGTTGGCCGCTAGCGGCTGAGTTAACCTACTCAGCCACTCCTCAGGGTGTCGGTCGGGGAACTGCGTTGCGCGCGGAGGTCTGGTGTCTCCCCCCCCGCAGCCGCCATTTGGAGGCCGAAAGCTCCCCGGACATGCCGCGGGTGTGTGTGATAACCGATGTGTGAGCCTCCTACCCCGCTAACACCGCCAACCCGCCAAGAGATGGATCTGCGTTTGGATTTCTCAGAAATCCAATGCACAATCCTTCCAGGCAGGTAGGCAGTGTCAGGGAAGCAAAGGGCTCCTTGACCAGAGAATCACACACACCTATGACACGCCAGGGGTCCTTTCGGCCACCTCCGGTACCCGCGGGGGGAGAAACCCCAGAGGTCCGAGCGCAAAACAGTGCCCCGATCGACACCTCAGGAGAACCTCGACGCCACGCACCACAGCGCCGGGGTTTAGGGATTTTTTAGAGAGGTTTACTCCTCGCGGCCCGGCCGGTTAAGGCAAGGCCCTCGGCCCTTAGAAAGGGTTACGAGCGGCGGTGACATGGGCAGCAGCATGCTCCCCGTGTCAGTCCGATGGCAGTGCGAGTGCACACCGGACCCGTCCCATGGCTCATCCACTGCGCCGTCTGCTATTCAGACGGACGCGCGGAGAACCCTCGCGAGGTAAGCCACCTCTATCCCTCCACCTTTGCTCTTCCACGGCGCCCTCTGCTGATCAGAGGGACGCGCGGAGAGCCCCTCGCGGGCCGAAGCCCCCCTATTCCCCCCCCGGTGTTTGGTTCGCGGGACCATGTCCTACCCCGGCTCGACGACGGCCGGGGCATTCCCCTATCCACCACCTGGGGACGCGCCACGTCGGGGTACACCTCCCCGCCCACTCGGACAATCAAAGTGACCGGATTTTTAACGCAAAATCACCCGTGTTATACATCAAAAGTTGCGCGCTGACTCCCTCTACACACTCGTATAAGTATTTTTGAAATCGGTTAAGAACTCAGTGATTTGTGAGCAAAATAGTGATTTTCATATAACCTCAGTGAACTGTTTCAATCAGGAAAATTCGAGAAATCATCTCAGAGACCTCATTCTTACACTAAAACGTTCCTTAGTGAAGTGTCTAAGTGTCTGTTATACAGGATTTTGCCGGACAAATAGGCTCGAAGTACCTTCGTAGCCTCAAGGTACTGTGACACAAAAAACTTCAGAAAAACGTGCATAACTTTTTAGTTAAATCTTTTACCTAGCTTTTTTCTTCAACTATTCGATGTATATTTGTAAGCTTAACAATCTGTGAAAATTTCGTATTTCTATCTGTTAAAACCGAGCCATAAAGTTAAAATAACCGAATTCCTTTGTTCTTAAAAAACCGGTTTAGAGACTCGTGCGGCTAATTTTGATTATAGTACTAGTTAATACACGCTTAGGGGACCTCATAACAGTTTTTATAATTTTCATAGGTGCATTAGTTTAGATTCTACAGCGTTTTCAAATTTTAAAATTCATAAAACTGATATTTACTAAGTTTGTACCCATTTCTTTCAAAAATTAAAGCGACAACCTATAACTTACTATATCTCATTCGATTGGAAATTTATCCTAGTATATATGTGTTAAATTTTGTAATTTTACAATAAGTAGTTCCTAAGATAAGTAATTTAAACTGGCAGCGCGCCGTTCTTACTGCGATTTTTACGTCATTTCAAACCCATTTTGCACTTTTTTCCTGGACGATAATTTAAAAAAATTATTTTTGTATTCTATTCCTCTACGTTAAAAAATAGCTTTGCTTTTTGTCTGAACCCTCTGGCACTTGTGGTTTGATTATTGTTTGAAATTTAACTTTTTAACTCTTAACTAGCTCTCCTACTTTTTCCATATAACTTTTTATCATTGTTTCTGTGCTAATATAGTCTTTCTACATTAAGTAATTTGTGTGCAAAGACACAATAGTGTAACCTTAAAGGCGGAGGCACAAATCGGAATTATCTCTTAATTTTACGTAATTTCATTTCAAATTTTACTTTTTTCCTAGTTTGTGAATTTGAATTTTTCTTCTCGTATTTTGTACCTCGGTCTTTAAAAACAGTCTCGCCAAAGGTTCTCTATTTCTAACAACTTTGGTTTAATTTTAAATAAAACTTAACTGCTTACCATTTAAGAACGGAATACTTTAATCTTGTTGTTAACTAAGGCTTCCTTGTAAACCCGCGTCTAATCAAGTGTACTAAATAAATGCTTAGTTTTAACTGCCTAATATTATATACTGTCTGTGTTTTGATTAAGTATTAAAGTTAAGAAATCATAATGTCGGAATCATCTCCACTCTACCCCACCCCAAGACCTGGCACAAGCTTCTCAGGCTGTTACGCGGAACTGCACTCTGCATCTGAGAGGTTTCGCAGGTCCATGCGTAAACAACTCGAAAAAATATCGACAGAACTCCAAGGCGCAAAACTGTCAAAGGTGAAATTTAACGAAATTGGCAAATGTGTTGAAGCCACGATGGAGGGAATTGAATATTTTGTCGAATTAATAAAATCAGATGGCGTTAAATACGCATTCAGCTCCCCCCTTAACGAATCCATCTACATCGATAACAACTCAACTCAAACGGAAATACAAACAGAAGCAGTTCTCACATCAGACGACAACACACGAAACATCATCGAGACCACCATCCAAAACGAGTTTCAGAAAATAAAGAACTATCTTACCCAGACTCACGAAAACCAGACATCGACTGAATCAAGCGGACGACGTACTTATGCCGATATCGCGGCCTCATCACCCGCCTCGGCCGCAGCTCGCACAAAAGTACAGCGTAATAACCCAGCTCTAATTGCAACGATTGCGAATGTTCAATCTGGCGCCGAAGCCCTAGACACTTTCAGAGAAAAAGTGTCATTTAAAAGACGCGACTATGCCCCGGCGAAAATTAGACCAGTCACAAATAACAAACTTCGGATCGAATTCGACACTGAAGAACAACGCGACGAAACGGTGACGTTTCTCAACACATGCGACTCTATGAAAGCCGAGCCAGCTAGAAGACTCTCGCCGATGGTTGTGTTAAAGGGCATACATCAGTCTACCCCATCTGAAAAAATCACCCAAATTATTACAATGCAGAATAACATTCTTAAAGAAATCCTAAATAACACAAACGAAAATCTTCAGCTTTGCTTTGTGACAAAAAATCGAAATGAGAAACTGTATAATGCAGTACTCAAGTGTTCGCCCACTGTTTGGCTGGCCATTATGGAACTAGGCAGATTAAATATAGACCTCCAGCGAGTACATGTGAGCGAGCGCTCGCCATTTAAACAATGCCTCAATTGTCTGCAATACGGTCACACGAGGGTCCACTGTCAATCATCACTAACGCCGTGTTCACACTGCGCCGAAACCACACATAATTATAAACAGTGTCCTAACAAAACAAACAAAACACCGCAATGTTACAACTGTCTATCTCATAACTCTAAATCTACATCAAACAAAAAACTGCAAACTGACCACACTGCCATTAATCCTAATTGCCCCAGAATTGTCTCTGCTAAATTAAATCTACAACAAAAAATTGATTACCCCCACTAAGAAAATAGTAAACTTTATTGTACACACGAGTCTCTTCTAAACTACGTACCTTCTCTCTTTTTGTTCGATTCTCACAAATACAATTCTTTGTACTAAATATCACTGCTGTCACGTTATATTGTCAATATACTATTATATTCCGTATTAAATTCTAGTAACTGTAAACATAAACTCTTATTTTAATCATTGTAAGTCTTCTTCTAAAAATGTAACACTTAATCTCAATTGTATTCTATTGTAAAATGCAAAAATTTTAAAGCAACTTTGTGTGAAACATAATCTGCTCTCCTAATGACATGTTATTTTTGTGTGATCTTCTATTTTATATTCTGCTGATCACTTGTGTAATATATATATATATACTAATGTTTACTGTCCGGGCGCGGAGCAGCCGCTTCTCTGTTGGGGCGGTTGCCTCTCGTGCGGATGGTTCAATATTGATATCCTATTTATTTCTAATTCCTTTCCTTAGGTCTTTTATTATGCCAACTATATATATAGAATCTATATATATTTGCTCGTCCGGGCGCGGAGCAGCCAAGTCAATCTGAGAGGCATGGCTGCTCCGCGCGCGGACATGGGGCAATGTTATATTTTTTCACTCCTTCCTATATATATTTACCTATTATATTGTATAATTTACCTCCCGAATATACAATTTAACTACTCGTCCCATATATGCCGGTAACCACATCGAATACACAAGCAGCTATACCAATCAACATAAAACACATAACTTACAAAAACCGCACAACATTATCACGACCATACATCTAACTCTCTTCAAAAAACACAATGTTGGGCATGACGTGTAGACCGTTAGCACCGATTGTCCAACGATTCACACTACACACAAATGGGGGGAGGTTTTAGTCCGTAGGCGTTTGTGGATAGACTCGAGACAATGTGACGCTGGAGTCTATCCGCGAGCGAGTCGGGCATGCGCACCAGGACCGGCCTGGTGGTATCCAATGAGGATCTCCTCCCTCCACGCAAAAAAAAAAAAAAAAACCTAACCTAACCTAACCTAACCTAACCTAACCTAACCTAACCTAACCTAACCTAACCTAACCTAACCTAACCTAACCTAACCTAACCTAACCTAACCTAACCTAACCTAACCTAACCTAACCTAACCTAACCTAACCTAACCTAACCTAACCTAACCTAACCTAACCTAACCTAACCCAACACCTGGTAGACGAGGAGCAGTACAATAACAACGCAAACGCCGACATCCGGATATTCACAGACGGCAGCAAGATTGAGGGTAAGGTAGGAGCGGCACTGTCCCTGTGGGAGGGCGCCGCCGAAACCAGAGCCCTCAAACTAGCTCTTGCATCGTACTGCACCGTCTACCAGGCCGAACTCCTAGCACTGAGCCGGGCAATAAAAGAAGCCCATACGCGTCGGGGAGAAACATGTTACATCTACAGTGACTCAAGGGCTGCCCTCCAAACTGTCACAAATCCCAACTCCCGCCACCCCTTAGCAGTGGAAGCCAGAGACACCCTGAGACTCTGCAAGCTCCAGAACAAGACTGTCTCCTTGTTCTGGATAAAAGCCCACGCAGGGTTGGCGGGAAACGAACGAGCGGATGAATTGGCAAAGCAGGCAGCACTAAAGCTAAAAAAGAGGCCGGAGTATGATAAGTGCCCGGTTTCACATATAAAGCGCCAACTACGCCTAAAGTCACTTGAGGAGTGGAACCGGAGATACAAAACTGAAGAAACGGCCTCAGTCACCAAAATGTTTTTCCCCGACGCGCTGGCTGCGTACGGGGTGGTAAGGAAAATGACGCATGATGGTATCAGCACGCAAGTCATGACGGGGCACGGTGGATTCTCCGCATACTTGCATCGATTCAAGTGTAAAGAGAATCCATCGTGCACCTGCGAACCAGGGGTAAGCGAAAGCGTGCAGCACGTCCTGTTTGACTGTCCGATTTTTGCCAGAGAACGAGCAGACTTAGAGATAGAACTGGAAATAAAGGTAGAAAAAGAAAATGTAGCAATTATCATGCAAAGAAATAAAACACGCAAAAAGTTTATTGGTTTTTGTAAGAATGTGTCAAACAAAGTTATAAAAAGAAATCACTAGAAAAGAAATATGATACTTATATATAATGATTATATAGTAGAGTGTCATAACGTAAAATAAACTGTAAACAATGTAAATAGAGATGTAAGAACCAGGATAGGAAATTAAACATAGTATGTAAGAAATAGAGTAAGACAAGAAATGTATTATTTTGTTAAATAAAATAAATAAATATGAGTACCCACTCCCCCCTCTCCCCCCTTAGATATACAGTATAGAATAGGGAAATGGGAGTCCCACCCATAAGATAGCGCAAAAGACGATGTATGAAAGAAAGAAATGTATGAAGCATAAAAGTACGAGAGGCATAAAAGCGAGAACTAGTATGAAAGAGAAATCGATAGAAAAAGCACCGACCATGTTGGTGGTTCCAAAAGGGGAAAAAAAAAAAAAAAAAAAAAAAAAAAAAAAAAAAAAAAAAAAAAAAAAACCTAACCTAACCTAACCTAACCTAACCTAACCTAACCTAACCTAACCTAACCTAACCTAACCTAACCTAACCTAACCTAACCTAACCTAACCTAACCTTTTTTTTTTTTTTTTTTTTTTTGACCCCGGGAAATGCATAAAACTGCATACCACTACGTAACCTAAGGCTATCGGGGGTGACAACCAGATGTTACGTATTGGTTATGTGGGGCTCTCCGCTCCTGAAGGGATTGGCCTACCCACTAAAACCCAGGGATGCTACCGACACCTGTGCCTTCACGGTGATGGCATGGGAATCTACTAACGCCACGCCATCACCAGCACCTCCGCCCTAGGGCGGACCCTCTCCGAAAAAGGCACACTGTAGCATGGCCAGTGTGCCTTCCCTCACCAGCTCCCCCCCGACCAAATGGCCGTCCCCCGGGGAAGCAGGGACCGGCACCAGACACACGGTGTCCCGGTCCCTCCCTCGCCGCCACGGGAGGACAAACGCCCCTGCCCCGTGACCACGTGTAGTGGGGATGGTATCCGGGAAAACGTCCCTTCAACCAAACCACCACTACACCCCCATCCCTTGTCAGCAGTGAACTCTGCTATTGCAGAGGACATGCCGAGGGACCGTCAGGGTGGAAGGGTTAGCCTCCGGGACCGGATCATAGGCCCTCTGCCTACCGCATCCCTGGCCAACCGAAAGTAAGGCCAAGGGCTAGCAAAGTCAACGCAACGCGTCGACAGTTCTAACCCTTGCCCAGCCCAGATGCTGCCCATTAGCAGCCAATGTCTTGGTCTAGACGAGAGGGGTACCCATTACACAAGACATCGGGAGCAATCGGCAACACCTAGGTTACTCAACCACCCACCCTCGCTGGCCGAGAAGTAGCGATGGGTTGGAAAAATCTACACAGGACGATTCCAACCCATTGCCGACGGCCGAGTGCTTGCCCTTTTCCGTGGGTTCCAGATCCATGTCCTCCCCCCCCTGCCCGTAGGCCCCCGAGGCCCCTCTCCCACACTCCCCGGATCCTCGGGAAAACTGCAAGCGGTTTGTCAGGTATTAGCCACCAACAAGCAATGGCCATTGCTTGTTGTTGTTTCCAGGGTGCACCGGCCCAAGCAGTACCCTTCCATGCGGATCAAACCGTGATCAAGATGGATTGGTAAAGCTCGAGCACGCGTGGAGGAACCTGACTTGCACCCCAACCTAACCTAACCTAACCTAACCTAACCTAACCTAACCTAACCTAACCTAACCTAACCTAACCTAACCTAACCTAACCTAACCTAACCTAACCTAACCTAACCTAACCTAACCTAACCTAACCTAACCTAACCTAACCAACCTAACCAACCTCTGAAAAACTGGTACCTAAATTACCGAATCCAACCAAATTTCAGACCAACATACCTAAATTTTTTCCCTACACAAATCTGTTTTCCGTTCTTCTCTATCTCTTCCCGTTTAGAAGTTATTCAAATTGTTGACCTCCAGTGTAAGCTCCGAATCTTTGAAAATTTTTCCTGCCCCCCCCTTTCACTTTACCCCCCCCTTTTTCATCGCGTCCTGCTCCAAAAAAATTTAGCTTCAATCCCCTATACGCTCCATATTTTTAAGACACTCCGTTCTCGACTTATAAGACCAACCCATATTGCAACTACACTTTTGGCAGGCACACCCGAAATTTTGAAAATTCACCATTAATCAGTCTCTTGCATATAAATTCTAGTAACTAGCCTATCCTATTTCTAAAATTTTTCTTCAATAGATTCCGCTCTTAACTTTCCAAAAAATCCATTTCTCTCTTAGTTATTAAGCAAACAAAAATATTGCCTGTCGATTTTTCGTTGGCACACCTTCCTAAAAACCCTATATCTCCCAAACTACTCAGCCGAAAAATTCTTTCTTTGGATTAAAGTCATAACCACCTCTTATTTGATCTTTCTGTACACTATTCTCACCGGCTTCCATAGGAAAAATTTTCATTTTCATACGCCACTTTTTCTTCACACTCTCTCCACTCCGTACCTTTTATTTGCAACCTGTCTCATATATCACAGTTGATAGCTTTTTTGATTGCCCCCCCCCTCTTATCTCTATTTTTCATTGCAATTCACTCTATCTCTCAAAAATCTAAAAATCTCCTTTCTCTTCACACATCGTCATCATGGATGACTTCCCTTTCTCTGAATACCTCGACCTGAGCTCAGGCGAGGAAGAGGAGACCTTCCACTCACCTCGAATAACCCCCCCTCCACTGAAAAAACCACCTCCCTTAAAAGATCCCGCTCCAGACAATAAACAAGCGCCCACAACATCCGAAAACCCTCCCCCACCCAAGAAGGCACCACCCTACCAACCACCAAAATCCGCTAAGCAAATCAGAAGAGAAAATACCCCCTCAGCACTCTGGTCCGGCTCGGTCGACGCGTACACTAAGTACAGTGACGACCAGCTTGATTGTGAGATCTTCCGGAACAAAATACTAAATAATACTGGCCTGATCCACTACCAATTTACACTAAACCACTCTGTCACCCGGGTCGACAAGACCCAGATCAAGCTGTTCGCCGACCAAATAATCGTGGAGGTCGATAAATACATCGACCGACTCAAGACCCTTTGGGCCTCGGACACCAGAGGCCCCACAACGTCGGCGGGCAGCGGGGAGGCTGCGGGGCCTAGTCAGGACTTACCACCATCACAAGTCATCTCAGCCCCGGCCCGTCCGATCCGCGGCAGCGTCACTTCCACTCTCAAGTCCGCTCAGAAGGACAAACCACCCACTCGAACCATCTCCACACAAACTGACAGCCCCTCTCTGCCAGAGGCCTCAAATGACACCGTCGAGGCCATCAGGAGCATTATCAGAGAGGAGCTTCAGCCCATTAAAGCCACTCTCTCCTCTGGCCCGGGCACCAGTCCGGCACCAAGTTTCTCTTACGCTGCTGCTGCGGCTAAGGCTGCGGCTCCTGGACGCAGGCCGCCTACTCCTGCCAACCAACGCTCCAAACAAATAACCGCCAAACCAGCCATAATCTTGTCACCCAAAACCGAAACCAAAAATAGCTCCGACACATTACTCTCCTGGAGGAAGGCGGTCTCCTTCAGGGACACCGACTTTGCCCCCGCGAACACCAAATTTGTGTCGAATGGAAAGGTGCGGGTGGAATTCGACACCGGGGAGCAGAGAGACATTGCTCTGACGCGGACCAATGACATCAATGCGGATGTCTCTGCCGAGACTTCTAAGTCCTACCGCCCCATGGTCATGCTGAAGGGAGTGTCCAATGACACCCCGGAAGAAGAACTCATCCCAATCATTCTCCAGCAAAATCCCGCCATCAAGCAATCAGTCCAAAAACAAGAAGACTTAACTCTACAGTTCAAGCGCAACAATAAAAATAATAAGCTTTACAACGCCGTTCTTCTGACGTCCCCCAGCACCTACCATGCGATCATGTCCGCCGCAAAAGTTAATGTCGACCACCAGAGGGTCCACGCAGTGGAGCACATTCCCGTGCTGCAGTGCTATAAATGCCTGCAGTACGGGCACACCAGGAACAGGTGTACCAACAACATCACCGTGTGCTCCCACTGCGCTGGGAAGGACCACGAATTCAAAAACTGTCCGGATCGCGAAGATCCCGCCAAAAGCACCTGCCACAACTGTGTGGAATTCGCCCGAAAAGCCAATACCAAAATCCCCAACCTCAAGCACTCAGCAACATCAGCCTTCTGCCCTCGGATGATCGCCATGACGGAAAGGATCAGGTCGAGAGTCGACTACGGACACTAGCACAGTCCTCTACAGCCCAACATCTTGTTCGCTCTCGATCTGATTATCAATCAAATCTTATACTCCAGTCTCTATCTCTATCTTATCCTGAATTTTTCCCTTCTCCTCTACCTTCTTTCCTCTCTCCTACTCTTTCCATAAATTATCTCTCCATACGCACACACAACACACCACATAACACACTATTTTCTCCAATCTCTTGCAGAGCAACGTGTGATCGCCCAGTCGCTCGTCTGCCTCAAGCGGGCGGGCGGCTGGGCGGCCACACGGCCTATTCGTAGCTCTTTTATCTCTCTTTACAACCACAAACACTTCCAGAAACACTACACTTGCACACTACCAACACCACGCGGGGGGCACAACGCGTATACCAATAGCGCCGCGTGTCTCCCAAGCACACTCCACACGACGCGGGGGGGGTTTTAGTCCGTAGGCGTTTGGGAATAGACTCGAGACATCGTGACGCTGGAGTCTATTCCCGAGCGAGTCGGGCATGCTGCCAGGTACGGGCCTGGCAGTATCCAATGAGGATTTCCCCCTCCCACGCAAAAAAAAAAAAAAAAAACCTAACCTAACCTAACCTAACCTAACCTAACCTAACCTAACCTAACCTAACCTAACCTAACCTAACCTAACCTAACCTTTTTTTTTTTTTTTTTTTTTTTTTTTTTATAGAGGGGAGAAATGCGTTACGCATACCACCGGGGTGCGGGGACGGACCCGCGGTGGTTATGTGGGACTCCCATGTAGGCTAATGAGGCCCATGGTATACCCACTAAAAAACCCCTCTGTCTGCCAACGTCGTGCTGTGGCGGTGGGCTGCAGGTACGCTCGCGCTTGACTTCTACAGCACCACCAGCACCGGTCTGCTCTCGCAGACTCCTCCGTTCTCGTCTGGCTTCGTTCCACCCGTACTTGGCCGTATCCGGTACGCTCCCGGTACCGCCACCCTCTTCGGACCTTAGTCTGGCAGGATGGCAGACGTCCCCGTGCCTGCCATCCTCAGGTCTCATTTATGGAGGCAGGCGGCGATCGTGAGCGGCCCGTCTACGCCGGGCGCGCTTGCGACGCCTTTGGTCGGCTGTTGGGTCGACCTCCCTGGCTCGTTCCGCCTCTTCCTTCTGCAGGAGTACGCTTTCGCAGAAGGTGCTCACTGCTTGCCATGATCTGTCGCTGTCTACCATGGCCTTAACCACGGCCGGCAGCGACAGATCCGGCCCCACTACGGCGATCAGGTCGTCCCGCTCGGGCCCCCACGCCGGACACTCCTCCAGCGTGTGTTGAGCGGTGTCCGTCGGTGCAGCACACGCGTGGCACTCTTCAGTTGGCTCCCTCCTGGCAATCCGGTGCAGATATCTCCCGAAGCAACCGTGCCCCGAGAGAACCTGCACGAGCCGGAAGGTGAGCGAGCCGTGCTGTCTTTCCAGCCAGTGAGACATGACTGGCCGGATGGCCTCGATGGTCCTGGCCCCTGCACTGGGTTGCGCCAACCTCTCCACCCACTCATCGACCGCCACCAGGGAGAGCTCCTCCCGTTTGGCCTGGATCTCCTGCGGTGCTGGCCAGTGGTCCCGGGCCCGCGCCTCCTCGCGCCAGACGAACACTGACGCAAGGGTCCTCGCGTCCAGGTCCCATGGCAGGGATCCGGCCAATACGCAAGCAGCCTCACCAGCAATGGTCCCATAGCCCCGTATGAGCCTTATAGCCATCACTCTTTGCGCTTTGCGCAGTGCGGCAGAGTTTTGGCTATTGAGCCCTCCGGCCCACACTGGGGCTCCGTACAGGGCCATGGAACGTATTACTCCCGTGTATAGTCTTCGGCTGGATGTTTTCGGCCCTCCCAAGTTAGGGAGCAGCCGCCCAAGCGCCGAGGCTGCGCCCAACAACCTTGGCCCCAGGCGCTCGAAATGAGGTACGAAGGACCATCGGCTATCGAGCACAATGCCCAGGTACCGCATGGTTTTTTCGACGGCTATCCTCGTACCTCCCACCGTGATGTGAGCTCCGGGTCGGGGTGCCTGCCTAGGCCCGTGAAAGCAAATGGCCTCAGACTTGCTCAGGGCCACCTCCAGTCCCAACCTCTTGATTTTTCCCACTACGTGGGCTACCGCCGCCGTTGCAAGGATGGAGGCTTCCCTGAGCGAGGCTCCGCGGGCCGTGACCAGCGTGTCGTCCGCATAGCACACGAGGTTCACCCTTCGGAGGAGTGCACCCCTCAACACCCAATCGTACCCGATGTTCCACAGGAGTGGCCCCAGGGCCGACCCCTGTGGAACACCACACACCATTTGCCTGCGCCTCCACTCATCCTGCCCGGCGAAGGCCACGAACCGGTGTTGGAGGTATGCCTTCACGATTCTGCTCAGATGGTGGGGCACTTGGTGGTAGAGGAGTGCCTCGTTTATGCAGTCCCAGGGGAGGGTGTTAAAGGCGTTGGCAATGTCTAAAGACACTGCCAGCACGACATCACCCTGGGATACTGCTTCCTCCGCTATGCTCCTCACCCGCAGTATCGCGTGGACCGTCGAGCGACCGCTGCGGAACCCGTACTGGTTGTCGGCCAGGTCAGGCCCTTCCGTCGTCAACTGCTTGACGAGCCGGTTTGCAATTATCCGCTCAAAGAGCTTTCCGATTTCGTCAAGCAGGACGATGGGCCGGTAGGCTGACGGTGAGTCCGCGGGTCGGCCCTCCTTCCGCAGCAAGACCAGCCGGCCCGTTTTCCACAGGCAGGGGAAGCGGCCCTGCTTAAGGCACTCCGAGTAGAGTCTTCTCAGCCTTGGCCCCAGAGCTTCCATGGCCAGGACCCATGCGCGTCCCGGGATCCCGTCCAGTCCAGGAGCTGTGTTTTTGCTCCGGAGCCTAAGGACTGCTGCCGTCAGCTCCCCCTCAGTGACGGGTGGCACCTCTGCTTCCGCTTCCTCCTGCCTTTCGGCCGCTCCTGGCGGGGCTATGGGCGGGGGGGATTGCTGGGGCCTGTGCGGGAACAGAGTGGCCACAATATTTTCCAGCAGCTGTGGCTGGAGACTCTGTGTTAGCGGAGGGGCCCACGGTCGGAGCTTCTGCATCACCATCTTGTATGGCCTCCCCCATGGATCGCTGTTCAGCGTCTCCAGGAACTCCTGTCGTGCCCTGTCCGTGGCCAGCCCGATAGCAGCCTTCAACGCCGCTTTCGCTGCTTTGTACCGGGCGTACCGAGTAGCCTCCGCCTCCGGGTCTCGTGGTCGGCGACCTCGTTGTCGCGTGTACTGGCGCCTTTCGAGTACGCATAACTCGCGCAGCTGCGCAAGCTCTGGAGACCACCAGTACACGCAGCGTCGAGGAGAGGCGGCCCTTGCTCTCGGCATTGCCGCGTCGCAGACTTCGGTCATGCCGCTGCGGAACCATTCGGCTTCGGCCTCGACATCGGTCCCCGCCTCTGCTTCCGGAGTCCACGACCGCACGATCGCCGCCAACTCCAGGGTCTCACGGTCCAGTTTTTTGAGCACCCAGCGTGGGCCGCTCACAACTGGATCGTTTCTCCGGCTTGGAAGGGTGAGTCTCGGGAGAGCAGAGACTCCAAACCGAATGTATCGGTGGTCCGACAGGGTCTCTACTCCCACCAGGACCTCCCATCCCTGAACACGGCGCGCCAGGGCCGCGCTCGCAAACGTAATGTCTACAATAGAGCCGCCCTGTTGCCGCACGCACGTGTTTGCCGTTCCTAGGTTTGAGACCGCTAGGTTGGCAGCTATCGCCCACTCCAACAGTGCGTGTCCACGGGCGTCCGTCGCTGGGCTCCCCCACGCCACGTTTTTGGCGTTGAAGTCGCCCGCCACTATAGTTGGGGCCGGATGCAGTCTGCCTATTAGGGTGCCAACCTCCACAAGGAACGTCTCGAACTCCGCAAGGGTCTTGTTCGGAGAGAAGTAGACACCTACCACCGCAATATCGCCACAGACTGCGGCGACGCAGCCGTGTCTCCTCTCTACGTTCCTGAACGGGTTCGAGCCGGCGGCGGTCCGAGTGACTATGGCCGCGGTGCCGTCCAGATCGCCGGCCCAGTCGTCTCGGGTTGGCACCCTGTAGGGCTCCGCAACCACGGCAACGTGGATTGCCCACTGTGCCATGGTCTGGTGGAGGAGGTCCTGAGCCTTGGCATCATGGTTGAGGTTCACCTGGAGGAATTCGGTGATTGCCATCTATCCAACAGCCGGCTCTTGAACCTCCTCAGCCTCAGCCTGATCCATGGCGGCGGTGCCGTTTGTCGGCGAGGGCGCTCGAGGACCGCTGGCACCTACCTTCGCCTTCCCGGTCGTCTTCGGTGCAGCGCACGCCCTGCTGCTCATTCTGTGCCCTGCTGGTTTCCCAGCAGATGCACAGATGACACAGTGTGGCGGAGCAGTGCATTGTGCAGCCTTGTGACCATCCTTGCCACACTGGAAGCAGCATCCAGACCGGTCTGGCTCCGCCTCACATTGCGCGCTTACGTGCCCGATTCGATGGCATCGGAAGCACTTTATGGGCCTCTGCTCTTGTAGTCTGACTTGAGCAGAGACCCAGCCCACCAATAGGCGCCCCACAGTGGCAATTTTCTTTGCCGCTAGGACAGGGCAACACACCGAGACCACCCCGAGGCCCGAGTAACCCGGGCGTATTTGCCCGGCCCTAACAGTCTCGATGGCGCATCCCCCGGTTTCTGCCACCGCCTTGGCCACCTCTTCCGCCGTCACCGATTCGTCCAGACCAGTGACACGGATGTCGACACTCTTGCACGGCCGCGACACCCGTGCGACGTCTGTGCCCAGTTGCTGGCGGAGTGCGTCGGCCAGTTTATCGGCTTTCTCGCCGCTGGCCGCTCCCGGGACCTCCAGGATACACGCCCCGGTTGCCGCCCGGCGGAAGCGGACGCCCCCAGGGATTTCCAGCTCGGCCAGCTGGATTTTCTGCCTGGCCTCGACAATCACCTCCTTGTAGGTGATGCCCCTCTGTGCTGCCTCTGGCTGTAAGGTGAGCACTACTGCTGATGAGCGAGGTGCTTTCAACCTTTTGGCCTTCACCTTTTGAGGGACATCACCTTGCGGGCCAGCTCGCTGGGCAGTCCTCCCCTTTTTTCCTTTGCCGGCCACAACGCTCCAGCTCTCTTTCATAGAGGCCGGAGGGGGCGGAAGCGGGCGGGAGATAGGAGCCTCCGCGTCCTGTGCCCTGGAACCACCTCTTTTCTTCTTGGCCCTAGATTTGGGCTTCTTCCTGCCTCCGGCTGCCGATTGGTCCTGCGGCTTCTTCGTGGCGTCAATAACCTTGGCGCCACTGGGGCCCGAAGCGTTCCTTGCAGCAGGAGGAGCCGAGGGAAGTGGTTTAGCTGGGAGCAACCGTCCCTCTGCCTCCAGCCCATCCAGGCGAGCATTCACGATAGCTCCCACCTGGAGGGCTATCGAGCGCGTGAGCTCCTCGTTTAGTGGAGCGGGAGAGGGAACCGTCGCTGGCTGCCGCTCGCGTAGAGGGCTTTGTGCAGGCGCCTGCCTCTCCACCTCAGATCTTAGTTGCGCCAGCTCCTTTCGGAGACTGGCCATCTCCGCTTCTAGCCGGTAGTTTGCCGCCTGCAGCTGGCGAGTCTCGTCCGAAATTGTGCGTGCACTCAGGCTTTCGCAGGCTTCCACTATGGTGGCTGCTGCCTCATTGAGTGCACGCACAAAGGTCCCCTTGAGATTTTTAGAGGATGCAGCCACCTTTTTGATGACTGCAACCTGGTCCGACACCGCCTTTGAGAGGTCCGCGGCCGACTTTTCCGCCATGTCTGGCTCACCGGGCGGCGACTGCGAGGCTGTAAGCCGCATCGCCGCTCGCAGCTGCCTTGCCTCGGCCGCTTGGTCAGCCACCGCCTGTTCCGCCTCCAACTCGAGAGCCTCCCGTTTGGCCTCATTGAGAGCCCTCTGAGCCGCCGCAAGGCCGACGTACTGCCCTGTTGAGGGCGGTCTGCCTCTGCCTCTTTTAGAGGCGCGTTTGCGGAACTGACTCCGCGAGCCACCTTCGCTCTCAGAGGCATTGCTGCCAGACCCGGAGGAGGAGGTCTGGCGCTCGCCCGCCGACCTCTTTCCGCTCTCCCTGGCCCATAGCCTCCCGACAGACTCGTTGTGATCGGGGTCCTGCCTCGAGCAGACCGTTTTGAGGCTACTGACCGAGGAGTCCGACTCAGAGAGCCGTAGCCTGGCCACAGCCTCGGTGTGCGTCGAGGTTGGCGTGCCAAACGCCTCTTCGCCGCCGTCGATTTTCGCCGGGGAGAAAAACTCCTCCGTCCCCGGCGAGAGTCGCTCGAGCACGACCCGTGCCCTTCTCCCGCAATACACCCGTGTTGGGATGGGCGTGGCCATGCCCCTAATGGGCCGAAACTCCGTCAGAGACGGGAATGGCGAGTGGACCAAAGGTGGCGTGGAAACCACCTCGTCCTCTTCGCTGCTCCCCCCTCCACGCAGTCTCAGCGACTCCACCTCTTTATCAAAGTCCGTTGTGCGTTTGCCAAAGTCGTCGTGAGATCTGTCCGCGAGCGGTTTGCCCCCCCCGAATACGAAATGGGGCTGCGTGTCATCACAGCGCGGGTGACTGCCCGTTCTGTGATGACACCGAGGATTACAACCTCCTGGGGTAGTCTTACGTTTTGGACCACTCATATTGGCTATTTTTTAGGAGGTTTGCCCCCTCCCTGACGTTTGCGACTGGGCTTCCCCCCCAGCCATGCATCCCATCGACACGCCTGTCACATCTTGGGATTGGGGGATTTTTATAGTGGTTTACTCCACGCGGCGCTACTCTCAATGAGCAGCGCCCCCGGTCCGCTGCGTGCGGGTTACGGGTTGCCCGGCGGGGGGCCGAGACCCATCTAGCAGCCACAAAAGTGGCCGCCAAACCCGCCGCGCCGTGGGCCTTGCAGGCCCACCATCCCACGCCGCCGAAGCAGCCGCCGGCCCAGATGGGCCCTAACGCGGAGCAGCGTAGCTACGCCTCCGATGTAGCCGATCCTCTGCCACCTCAGATGAGCTGAGGCATGCCAGGATCGGCTCCCTCCCTGTGGCGCTCGCACTGTGCCCTCTGCTACCTTCAGAGGGACACGCGGAGACGCCCGTCGTGTGTGCCGCTCTTTGTCTGGTCTCTCACCCCAGGCCTGTCCGGTATGGGTAGCCCTGTCCGGCGTAGCCCCGAGGATCATTGAGACACGCAAGCCCCCTCACCACGGCAAGGTGGCAGCACTTCGAGGGGGAACCTAACCTAACCTAACCTAACCTAACCTTTTTTTTTTTTTTTTTTTTTTTTTTTTTTTTTTTTTTTTTTTTTTTTTTTTTTTTTTTTTTTTTTTATAGAGGGGAGAAATGCGTTACGCATACCACCGGGGTGCGGGGACGGACCCGCGGTGGTTATGTGGGACTCCCATGTAGGCTAATGAGGCCCATGGTATACCCACTAAAAAACCCCTCTGTCTGCCGACGTCGTGCTGTGGCGGTGGGCTGCAGGAACGCTCGCGCTTGACTTCTACAGCACCACCAGCACCGGTCTGCTCTCGCAGACTTCTCCGTTCTCGTCCTTGTTCCACCCGTACTTGGCCGTATCCGGTACGCTCCCGGTGCCGCCACCCTCTTCGGACCTTAGTCTGGCAGGATGGCAGACGTCCCCGTGCCTGCCATCCTCAGGTCTCATTTTTATGGAGGCAGGCGGCGATCGTGAGCGACCCGTCTACGCCGGGCGCGCTTGCGACGCCTTTGGTCGGCTGTTGGGTCGACCTCCCTGGCTCGTTCCGCCTCTTCCTTCTGCAGGAGTACGCTTTCGCAGAAGGTGCTCACTGCTTGCCATGATCTGTCGCTGTCTACCATGGCCTTAACCACGGCCGGCAGCGACAGATCCGGCCCCACTACGGCGATCAGGTCGTCCCGCTCGGGCCCCCACGCCGGACACTCCTCCAGCGTGTGTTGAGCGGTGTCCGTCGGTGCTGCACACCCGTGGCACTCCTCCGTTGGCTCCCTCCTGGCAATCCGGTGCAGATATCTCCCGAAGCAACCGTGCCCCGAGAGAACCTGCACGAGCCGGAAGGTGAGCGAGCCGTGCTGTCTTTCCAGCCAGTGAGACATGACTGGCCGGATGGCCTCGATGGTCCTGGCCCCTGCACTGGGTTGCGCCAACCTCTCCACCCACTCATCGACCGCCACCAGGGAGAGCTCCTCCCGTTTGGCCTGGATCTCCTGCGGTGCTGGCCAGTGGTCCCGGGCCCGCGCCTCCTCGCGCCAGACGAACACTGACGCAAGGGTCCTCGCGTCCAGGTCCCATGGCAGGGATCCGGCCAATACGCAAGCAGCCTCACCAGCAATAGTCCCATAGCCCCGTATGAGCCTTATAGCCATCACCCTTTGCGCTTTGCGCAGTGCGGCAGAGTTTTGGCTATTGAGCCCTCCGGCCCACACTGGGGCTCCGTACAGGGCCATGGAACGTATTACTCCAGTGTAGAGTCTTCGGCTGGACGTTTTCGGCCCTCCCAGGTTAGGGAGCAGCCGCCCAAGCGCCGAGGCTGCGCCCAACAACCTTGGCCCCAGGCGCTCGAAGTGAGGTACGAAGGACCATCGGCTATCGAGCACAATGCCCAGGTACCGCATGGTTCTTTCGACGGCTATCCTCGTACCTCCCACCGTGATGTGAGCTCCGGGTCGGGGTGCTTGCCTAGGCCCGTGAAAGCAGATGGCCTCGGACTTGCTCAGGGCCACCTCCAGTCCCAACCTCTTGATTTTTCCCACTACGTGGGCTACCGCCGCCGTTGCAAGGATGGAGGCTTCCCTGAGCGAGGCTCCGCGGGCCGTGACCAGCGTGTCGTCCGCATAGCACACGAGGTTCACCCTTCGGAGGAGTGCACCCCTCAACACCCAATCGTATCCGATGTTCCACAGGAGTGGCCCCAGTGCCGACCCCTGTGGAACACCACACACCATTTGCCTGCGCCTCCACTCATCCTGCCCGGCGAAGGCCACGAACCGGTGTTGGAGGTATGCCTTCACTATTCGGCTCAGATGGTGCGGCACTTGGTGGTAGAGGAGTGCCTCGTTTATGCAGTCCCAGGGGAGGGTGTTAAAGGCGTTGGCAATGTCTAAAGACACTGCCAGCACGACATCACCCTGGGATACTGCTTCCTCCGCTATACTCCTCACCCGCAGTATCGCGTGGACCGTCGAGCGACCGCTGCGGAACCCGTACTGGCTGTCGGCCAGGTCAGGCCCTTCCGTCGTCAACTGCTTGACGAGCCGGTTAGCAATTATTCGCTCAAAGAGCTTTCCGATTTCGTCAAGCAGGACGATGGGCCGGTAGGCTGACGGTGAGTCCGCGGGTCGGCCCTCCTTCCGCAGCAAGACCAGCCGGCCCGTTTTCCACAGGCAGGGGAAGCGGCCCTGCTTAAGGCACTCCGAGTAGAGCCTTCTCAGCCTTGGCCCCAGAGCTTCCATGGCCAGGACCCATGCGCGTCCCGGGATCCCGTCCAGTCCAGGAGCTGTGTTTTTGCTCCGGAGCCTGAGGACTGCTGCCGTCAGCTCCCCCTCAGTGACGGGTGGCACCTCTGCTTCCGCTTCCTCCTGCCTTTCGGCCGCTCCTGGCGGGGCCATGGGCGGGGGGGATTGCTGGGGCCTGTGCGGGAACAGAGTGGCCACAATATTTTCCAGCAGCTGTGGCTGGAGACTCTGCGTTAGCGGAGGGGCCCACGGTCGGAGCTTCTGCATCACCATCTTGTATGGCCTCCCCCATGGATCGCTGTTCAGCGTCTCCAGGAACTCCTGTCGTGCCCTGTCCGTGGCCAGCCCGATAGCAGCCTTCAACGCCGCTTTCGCTGCTTTGTACCGGGCGTACCGAGTAGCCTCCGCCTCCGGGTCTCGTGGTCGGCGACCTCGTTGTCGCGTGTACTGGCGCCTTTCGAGTACGCATAACTCGCGCAGCTGCGCAAGCTCTGGAGACCACCAGTACACGCAGCGTCGAGGAGAGGCGGCCCTTGCTCTCGGCATTGCCGCGTCGCAGACTTCGGTCATGCCGCTGCGGAACCATTCGGCTTCGGCCTCGACATCGGTCCCCGCCTCTGCTTCCGGAGTCCACGACCGCACGATCGCCGCCAACTCCAGGGTCTCACGGTCCAGTTTTTTGAGCACCCAGCGTGGGCCGCTCACAACTGGATCGTTTCTCCGGCTTGGAAGGGTGAGTCTCGGGAGAGCAGAGATTCCAAACCGAATGTATCGGTGGTCCGACAAGGTCTCTACTCCCACCAGGACCTCCCATCCCTGAACACGGCGCGCCAGGGCCGCGCTCGCAAACGTAATGTCTACAATAGAGCCGCCCTGTTGCCGCACGCACGTGTTTGCCGTTCCTAGGTTTGAGACCGCTAGGTTGGCAGCTATCGCCCACTCCAACAGTGCGTGTCCACGGGCGTCCGTCGCTGGGCTCCCCCACGCCACGTTCTTGGCATTGAAGTCGCCCGCCACTATGGTTGGGGCCGGATGTAATCTGCCTATTAGGGTGCCAACCTCCACAAGGAACGTCTCGAACTCCGCAAGGGTCTTGTTCGGAGAGAAGTAGACACCTACCACCGCAATATCGCCACAGACTGCGGCGACGCAGCCGTGTCTCCTCTCCACGTTCCTGAACGGGTTCGAGCCGGCGGCGGTCCGAGTGACTATGGCCGCAGTGCCGTCCAGATCGCCGGCCCAGTCGTCTCGAGTTGGCACCCTATAGGGCTCCGCAACCACGGCAACGTGGATTGCCCACTGTGCCATGGTCTGGTGGAGGAGGTCCTGAGCCTTGGCATCATGGTTGAGGTTCACCTGGAGGAATTCGGTGATTGCCATCTATCCAACAGCCGGCTCTTGAACCTCCTCAGCCTCAGCCTGATCCATGGCGGCGGTGCCGTTTGTCGGCGAGGGCGCTCGAGGACCGCTGGCACCTACCTTCGCCTTCCCGGTCGTCTTCGGTGCAGGGCACGCCCTGCTGCTCATTCTGTGCCCTGCTGGTTTCCCAGCAGATGCACAGATGACACAGTGTGGCGGAGCAGCGCATTGTGCAGCCTTGTGACCATCCTTGCCACACTGGAAGCAGCATCCAGACCGGTCTGGCTCCGCCCCACATTGCGCGCTTACGTGCCCGATTCGGTGGCATCGGAAGCACTTTATGGGCCTCTGCTCTTGTAGTCTGACTTGAGCAGAGACCCAGCCCACCAATAAGCGCCCCACAGTGGCAATTTTCTTTGCCGCTAGGACAGGGCAACACACCGAGACCACCCCGAGGCCCGAGTAACCCGGGCGTATTTGCCCGGCCCTAACAGTCTCGATGGCGCATCCCCCGGTTTCTGCCACCGCCTTGGCCACCTCTTCCGCCGTCACCGATTCGTCCAGACCAGTGACACGGATGTCGGCACTCTTGCACGGCCGCGACACCCGTGCGACGTCTGTGCCCAGTTGCTGGCGGAGTGCGTCGGCCAGTTTATCGGCTTTTTCGCCGCTGGCCGCTCCCGGGACCTCCAGGATACACGCCCCGGTTGCCGCCCGACGGAAGCGGACGCCCCCAGAGATTTCCAGCTCGGCCAGCTGGATTTTCTGCCTGGCCTCGACAATCACCTCCTTGTAGGTGATGCCCCTCTGTGCTGCCTCTGGCTGTAAGGTGAGCACTACTGCTGATGAGCGAGGTGCTTTCAACCTTTTGGCCTTCACCTTTTGAGGGACATCACCTTGCGGGCCAGCCCGCTGGGCAGTCTTCCCCTTCCTCCCTTTGCCGGCCACAACGCTCCAGCTCTCTTTCATAGAGGCCGGAGCGGGCGGAAGCGGGCGGGAGATAGGAGCCTCCGCGTCCTGTGCCCTGGCACCACCTCTTTTCTTCTTGGCCCTAGGTTTGGGCTTCTTCCCGCCTCCGGCTGCCGATTGGTCCTGCGGCTTCTTCGTGGCGTCGATGACCTTGGCGCCACTGGGGCCCGAAGCGTTCCTTGCAGCAGGAGGAGCTGAGGGAAGTGGTTTTGCTGGGAGCAAACGTCCCTCTGCCTCCAGCCCATCCAGGCGAGCATTCACGATAGCTCCCACCTGGAGGGCTATCGAGCGCGTGAGCTCCTCATTTAGTGGAGCGGGAGGGGGAACCGTCGCTGGCTGCCGCTCGCGTAGAGGGCTTTGAGCAGGCGCCTGCCTCTCCACCTCGGATCTTAGCTGCGCCAGCTCCTTTCGGAGACTGGCCATCTCCGCTTCGAGCCGGGAGTTTGCCGCCTGCAGCTGGCGAGTCTCTTCTGAAATTGTGCGTGCACTCAGGCTTTCGCAGGCTTCCACTATGGTGGCTGCTGCCTCATTGAGTGCCCGCACAAAGGTCCCCTTAAGATTTTTTGAGGATGCAGCCACCTTTTTGATGACTGCAACCTGGTCCGACACCGCCTTTGAAAGGTCCGCGGCCGTCTTTTCTGCCATGTCTGGCTCACCGGGCGGCGACTGCGAGGCTGTGAGCCGCATCGCCGCTCGCAGCTGCCTTGCCTCGGCCGCTTGGTCAGCCACCGCCTGTTCCGCCTCCAACTCGAGGGCCTCCCGTTTGGCATCATTGAGAGCCCTCTGAGCCGCCGCAAGGCCGACGTACTGCCCTGTTGAGGGCGGTCTGCCTCTGCCTCTTTTAGAGGCGCGTTTGCGGAACTGACTCCGCGAACCACCTTCGCTCTCAGAGGCATTGCTGCCAGACCCGGAGGACGAGGTCTGGCGCTCGCCCGCCGACCTCTTTCCGCCCTCCCTGGCCCATAGCCTCCCGACAGACTCGTTATGGTCGGGGTTCTGCCTCGAGCAGACCGTTTTAAGGCTACTGACCGAGGAGTCCGACTCAGAGAGCCGTAGCCTGGCCACAGCCTCGGTGTGCGTCGAGGTTGGCGTGCCAAACGCCTCTTCGCCGCCGTCGGTTTTCGCCGGGGAGAAAAACTCCTCCGTCCCCGGCGAGAGTCGCTCGAGCACGACCCGCGCCCTTCTCCCGCAATACACCCTTGTTGGGATGGGCGTGGCCATGCCCCTAATGGGCCGAAACTCCGTCAGAGACGGGAATGGCGAGTGAACCAAAGGTGGCGTGGAAACCACCTCGTCCTCTTCGCTGCTCCCCCCTCCACGCAGTCTCAGCGACTCCACCTCTTTATCAAAGTCCGTTGTGCGTTTGCCAAAGTCGTCGTGAAAACTGTCCGCGAGCGGTTTGCCCCCCCCGAATACGGAATGGGGCTGCGTGTCATCACAGCGCGGGTGACTGCCCGTTCTGTGATGACACCGAGGATTACAACCTCCTGGGGTAGTCTTACGTTTTGGACCACTCATAATGGCTATTTTTAAGGAGGTTTGCCCCCTCCCTGACGTTTGCGACTGGGCTTCCCCCCAGCCATGCATCCCATCGACACGCCTGTCACATCTTGGGATTGGGGGATTTTTATAGTGGTTTACTCCACGCGGCGCTACTCTCAATGAGCAGCGCCCCCGGTCCGCTGCGTGCGGGTTACGGGTTGCCCGGCGGGGGGCCGAGACCCATCTAGCAGCCACAAAAGTGGCCGCCAAACCCGCCGCGCCGTGGGCCTTGCAGGCCCACCATCCCACGCCGCCGAAGCAGCCGCCGGCCCAGATGGGCCCTAACGTGGAGCAGCGTAGCTACGCCTCCGATGTAGCCGCTCCTCTGCCACCTCAGATGAGCTGAGGCATGCCAGGAGCGGCTCCCTCCCTGTGGCGCTCGCACTGTGCCCTCTGCTACCTTCAGAGGGACACGCGGAGACGCCCGCCGTGTGTGCCGCTCTTTGTCTGGTCTCTCCCCCCAGGCCTGTCCGGTATGGGTAGCCCTGTCCGGCGTAGCCCCGAGGATCATTGAGACACACAAGCCCCCCCACCACGGCAAGGTGGCAGCACTTCGGGGGGGAACCTAACCTAACCTAACCTAACCTAACCTAACCTAACCTAACCTAACCTAACCTAACCTAACCTAACCTAACCTAACCTAACCTAACCTTTTTTTTTTTTTTTTTTTTTTTTTTTTTATAGAGGGGAGAAATGCGTTACGCATACCACCGGGGTGCGGGGACGGACCCGCGGTGGTTATGTGGGACTCCCATGTAGGCTAATGAGGCCCATGGTATACCCACTAAAAAACCCCTCTGTCTGCCGACGTCGTGCTGTGGCGGTGGGCTGCAGGAACGCTCGCGCTTGACTTCTACAGCACCACCAGCACCGGTCTGCTCTCGCAGACTACTCCTTTCTCGACCTTGTTGGCTTCGTTCCACCCGTACTTGGCCGTATCCGGTACGCTCCCGGTACCGCCACCCTCTTCGGACCTTAGTCTGGCAGGATGGCAGACGTCCCCGTGCCTGCCATCCTCAGGTCTCATTTATGGAGGCAGGCGGCGGTCGTGAGCGACCCGTCTACGCCGGGCGCGCTTGCGACGCCTTTGGTCGGCCGTTGGGTCGACCTCCCTGGCTCGTTCCGCCTCTTCCTTCTGCAGGAGTACGCTTTCGCAGAAGGTGCTCACTGCTTGCCATGATCTGTCGCTGTCTACCATGGCCTTTACCACGGCCGGCAGCGACAGATCCGGCCCCACTACGGCGATCAGGTCGTCCCGCTCGGGCCCCCACGCCGGACACTCCTCCAGCGTGTGTTGAGCGGTGTCCGTCGGTGCTGCGCACGCGTGGCACTCTTCAGTTGGCTCCCTCCTGGCAATCCGGTGCAGATATCTCCCGAAGCAACCGTGCCCCGAGAGAACCTGCACGAGCCGGAAGGTGAGCGAGCCGTGCTGTCTTTCCAGCCAGTGAGACATGACTGGCCGGATGGCCTCGATGGTCCTGGCCCCTGCACTGGGTTGCGCCAACCTCTCCACCCACTCATCGACCGCCACCAGGGAGAGCTCCTCCCGTTTGGCCTGGATCTCCTGCGGTGCTGGCCAGTGGTCCCGGGCCCGCGCCTCCTCGCGCCAGACGAACACTGACGCAAGGGTCCTCGCGTCCAGGTCCCATGGCAGGGATCCGGCCAATACGCAAGCAGCCTCACCAGCAATAGTCCCATAGCCCCGTATGAGCCTTATAGCCATCACCCTTTGCGCTTTGCGCAGTGCGGCAGAGTTTTGGCTATTGAGCCCTCCGGCCCACACTGGGGCTCCGTACAGGGCCATGGAACGTATTACTCCCGTGTATAGTCTTCGGCTGGATGTTTTCGGCCCTCCCAAGTTAGGGAGCAGCCGCCCAAGCGCCGAGGCTGCGCCCAACAACCTTGGCCCCAGGCGCTCGAAGTGAGGTACGAAGGACCATCGGCTATCGAGCACAATGCCCAGGTACCGCATGGTTCTTTCGACGGCTATCCTCGTACCTCCCACCGTGATGTGAGCTCCGGGTCGGGGTGCCTGCCTAGGCCCGTGGAAGCAAATGGCCTCGGACTTGCTCAGGGCCACCTCCAGTCCCAACCTCTTGATTTTTCCCACTACGTGGGCTACCGCCGCCGTGGCAAGGATGGAGGCTTCCCTGAGCGAGGCTCCGCGGGCCGTGACCAGCGTGTCGTCTGCATAGCACACGAGGTTCACCCTTCGGAGGAGTGCACCCCTCAACACCCAATCGTACCCGATGTTCCACAGGAGTGGCCCCAGGGCCGACCCCTGTGGAACACCACACACCATTTGCCTGCGCCTCCACTCATCCTGCCCGGCGAAGGCCACGAACCGGTGTTGGAGGTATGCCCTCACTATTCTGCTCAGATGGTGGGGCACTTGGTGGTAGAGGAGTGCCTCGTTTATGCAGTCCCAGGGGAGGGTGTTAAAGGCGTTGGCAATGTCTAAAGACACTGCCAGCACGACATCACCCTGGGATACTGCTTCCTCCGCTATGCTCCTCACCCGCAGTATCGCGTGGACCGTCGAGCGACCGCTGCGGAACCCGTACTGGTTGTCGGCCAGGTCAGGCCCTTCCGTCGTCAACTGCTTGACGAGCCGGTTTGCAATTATCCGCTCAAAGAGCTTTCCGATTTCGTCAAGCAGGACGATGGGCCGGTAGGCTGACGGTGAGTCCGCGGGTCGGCCCTCCTTCCGCAGCAAGACCAGTCGACCCGTTTTCCACAGGCAGGGGAAGCGGCCCTGCTTGAGGCACTCCGAGTAGAGCCTTCTCAGCCTTGGCCCCAGAGCTTCCATAGCCAGGACCCATGCGCGTCCCGGGATCCCGTCCAGTCCAGGGGCTGTGTTTTTGCTCCGGAGCCTAAGGACTGCTGCCGTCAGCTCCCCCTCAGTGACGGGTGGCACCTCTACTTCCGCTTCCTCCTGCCTTTCGGCCGCTCCTGGCGGGGCCATGGGCGGGGGGGATTGCTGGGGCCTGTGCGGGAACAGAGTGGCCACAATATTTTCCAGCAGCTGTGGCTGGAGACTCTGCGTTAGCGGAGGGGCCCACGGTCGGAGCTTCTGCATCACCATCTTGTATGGCCTCCCCCATGGATCGCTGTTCAGCGTCTCCAGGAACTCCTGTCGTGCCCTGTCCGTGGCCAGCCCGATAGCAGCCTTCAACGCCGCTTTCGCTGCTTTGTACCGGGCGTACCGAGTAGCCTCCGCCTCCGGGTCTCGTGGTCGGCGACCTCGTTGTCGCGTGTACTGGCGCCTTTCGAGTACGCATAACTCGCGCAGCTGCGCAAGCTCTGGAGACCACCAGTACACGCAGCGTCGAGGAGAGGCGGCCCTTGCTCTCGGCATTGCCGCGTCGCAGACTTCGGTCATGCCGCTGCGGAACCATTCGGCTTCGGCCTCGACATCGGTCCCCGCCTCTGCTTCCGGAGTCCACGACCGCACGATCGCCGCCAACTCCAGGGTCTCACGGTCCAGTTTTTTGAGCACCCAGCGTGGGCCGCTCACAACTGGGTTGTTTCTCCGGCTTGGAAGGGTGGGTCTCGGGAGAGCAGAGACTCCAAACCGAATGTATCGGTGGTCCGACAAGGTCTCTACTCCCACCAGGACCTCCCATCCCTGAACACGGCGCGCCAGGGCCGCGCTCGCAAACGTAATGTCTACAATAGAGCCGCCCTGTTGCCGCACGCACGTGTTTGCCGTTCCTAGGTTTGAGACCGCTAGGTTGGCAGCTATCGCCCACTCCAACAGTGCGTGTCCACGGGCGTCCGTCGCTGGGCTCCCCCACGCCACGTTCTTGGCATTGAAGTCGCCCGCCACTATGGTTGGGGCCGGATGCAATCTGCCTATTAGGGTGCCAACCTCCACAAGGAACGTCTCGAACTCCGCAAGGGTCTTGTTCGGAGAGAAGTAGACACCTACCACCGCAATATCGCCACAGACTGCGGCGACGCAGCCGTGTCTCCTCTCTACGTTCCTAAACGGGTTCGAGCCGGCGGCGGTCCGAGTGACTATGGCCGCGGTGCCGTCCAGATCGCCGGCCCAGTCGTCTCGAGTTGGCACCCTATAGGGCTCCGCAACCACGGCAAGGTGGATTGCCCATTGTGCCATGGTCTGGTGGAGGAGGTCCTGAGCCTTGGCATCGTGGTTGAGGTTCACCTGGAGGAATTCGGTGATTGCCATCTATCCAACAGCCGGCTCTTGAACCTCCTCAGCCTCAGCCTGATCCATGGCGGCGGTGCCGTTTGTCGGCGAGGGCGCTCGAGGACCGCTGGCACCTACCTTCGCCTTCCCGGTCGTCTTCGGTGCAGGGCACGCCCTGCTGCTCATTCTGTGCCCTGCTGGTTTCCCAGCAGATGCACAGATGACACAGTGTGGCGGAGCATCGCATTGTGCAGCCTTGTGACCATCCTTGCCACACTGGAAGCAGCATCCAGACCGGTCTGGCTCCGCCCCACATTGCGCGCTTACGTGCCCGATTCGGTGGCATCGGAAGCACTTTGTGGGCCTCTGCTCTTGTAGTCTGACTTGAGCAGAGACCCAGCCCACCAATAGGCGCCCCACAGTGGCAATTTTCTTTGCCGCTAGGACAGGGCAACTCACCGAGACCACCCCGAGGCCCGAGTAACCCTGGCGTATTTGCCCGGCCCTAACAGTGTCGATGGCGCATCCCCCGGTTTCTGCCACCGCCTTGGCCACCTCTTCCACCGTCACCGATTCGTCCAGACCAGTGACACGGATGTCGACACTCTTGCACGGCCGCGACACCCGTGCGACGTCTGTGCCCAGTTGCTGGCGGAGTGCGTCGGCCAGTTTATCGGCTTTTTCGCCGCTGGCCGCTCCCGGGACCTCCAGGATACACGCCCCGGTTGCCGCCCGACGGAAGCGGACGCCCCCAGGGATTTCCAGCTCGGCCAGCTGGATTTTCTGCCTGGCCTCGACAATCACCTCCTTGTAGGTGATGCCCCTCTGTGCTGCCTCTGGCTGTAAGGTGAGCACTACTGCTGATGAGCGAGGTGCTTTCAACCTTTTGGCCTTCACCTTTTGAGGGACATCACCTTGCGGGCCAGCCCGCTGGGCAGTCTTCCCCTTTCTCCCTTTGCCGGCCACAACGCTCCAGCTCTCTTTCATAGAGGCCGGAGCGGGCGGAAGCGGGCGGGAGATAGGAGCCTCCGCTTCCTGTGCCCTGGAACCACCTCTTTTCTTGGCCCTAGATTTGGGCTTCTTCCTGCCTCCGGCTGCCGATTGGTCCTGCGGCTTCTTCGTGGCGTCGATGACCTTGGCCTTGGCGCCACTGGGGCCCGGAGCGTTCCTTGCAGCAGGAGGAGCCGAGGGAAGTGGTTTTGCTGGGAGCAACCGTCCCTCTGCCTCCAGCCCATCCAGGCGAGCATTCACGATAGCTCCCACCTGGAGGGCTATCGAGCGCGTGAGCTCCTCGTTTAGTGCAGCGGGAGAGGGAACCGTCGCTGGCTGCCGCTCGCGTAGAGGGCTTTGTGCAGGCGCCTGCCTCTCCACCTCAGATCTTAGCTGCGCCAGCTCCTTCCGGAGACTGGCCATCTCCGCTTCGAGCCGGGAGTTTGCCGCCTGCAGCTGGCGAGTCTCGTCCGAAATTGTGCGTGCACTCAGGCTTTTGCAGGCTTCCACTATGGTGGCTGCTGCCTCATTGAGTGCACGCACAAAGGTCCCCTTAAGATTTTTTGAGGATGCAGCCACCTTTTTGATGACTGCAACCTGGTCCGACACCGCCTTTGAGAGGTCCGCGGCCGACTTTTCCGCCATGTCTGGCTCACCGGGCGGCGACTGCGAGGCTGTGAGCCGCATCGCCGCTCGCAGCTGCCTTGCCTCGGCCGCTTGGTCAGCCACCGCCTGTTCCGCCTCCAACTCGAGGGCCTCCCGTTTGGCATCATTGAGAGCCCTCTGAGCCGCCGCAAGGCCGACGTACTGCCCTGTTGAGGGCGGTCTGCCTCTGCCTCTTTTTGAGGCGCGTTTGCGGAACTGACTCCGCGAACCACCTTCGCTCCCAGAGGCATTGCTGCCAGACCCGGAGGAGGAGGTCTGGCGCTCGCCCGCCGACCTCTTTCCGCCCTCCCTGGCCCATAGCCTCCCGACAGACTCGTTGTGGTCGGGGTCCTGCCTCGAGCAGACCGTTTTGAGGCTACTGACCGAGGAGTCCGACTCAGAGAGCCGTAGCCTGGCCACAGCCTCGGTGTGCGTCGAGGTTGGCGTGCCAAACGCCTCTTCGCCGCCGTCGATTTTCGCCGGGGAGAAAAACTCCTCCGTCCCCGGCGAGAGTCGCTCGAGCACGACCCGTGCCCTTCTCCCGCAATACACCCGTGTTGGGATGGGCGTGGCCATGCCCCTAATGGGCCGAAACTCCGTCAGAGACGGGAATGGCGAGTGGACCAAAGGTGGCGTGGAAACCACCTCGTCCTCTTCGCTGCTCCCCCCTCCACGCAGTCTCAGCGACTCCACCTCTTTATCAAAGTCCGTTGTGCGTTTGCCAAAGTCGTCGTGAGATCTGTCCGCGAGCGGTTTGCCCCCCCCGAATACGAAATGGGGCTGCGTGTCATCACAGCGCGGGTGACTGCCCGTTCTGTGATGACACCGAGGATTACAACCTCCTGGGGTAGTCTTACGTTTTGGACCACTCATATTGGCTATTTTTTAGGAGGTTTGCCCCCTCCCTGACGTTTGCGACTGGGCTTCCCCCCCAGCCATGCATCCCATCGACACGCCTGTCACATCTTGGGATTGGGGGATTTTTATAGTGGTTTACTCCACGCGGCGCTACTCTCAATGAGCAGCGCCCCCGGTCCGCTGCGTGCGGGTTACGGGTTGCCCGGCGGGGGGCCGAGACCCATCTAGCAGCCACAAAAGTGGCCGCCAAACCCGCCGCGCCGTGGGCCTTGCAGGCCCACCATCCCACGCCGCCGAAGCAGCCGCCGGCCCAGATGGGCCCTAACGCGGAGCAGCGTAGCTACGCCTCCGATGTAGCCGATCCTCTGCCACCTCAGATGAACTGAGGCATGCCAGGATCGGCTCCCTCCCTGTGGCGCTCGCACTGTGCCCTCTGCTACCTTCAGAGGGACACGCGGAGACGCCCGTCGTGTGTGCCGCTCTTTGTCTGGTCTCTCACCCCAGGCCTGTCCGGTATGGGTAGCCCTGTCCGGCGTAGCCCCGAGGATCATTGAGACACGCAAGCCCCCTCACCACGGCAAGGTGGCAGCACTTCGAGGGGGAACCTAACCTTTTTTTTTTTTTTTTTTTTTTTTTTTTGCGGTGGGAAAATGCCTTACGCATACCCCCCCGGGGCCTAGGGAGGCCCGATGTTGGTTGGGGGGGTTATGTGGGGCTCACTCCTCTCGCTCCCCTCTGCTAGTCAGAAGGGGAGGAGCATACCCACTAAAAACCCACCGGCGTTTCTCCGCACTGCCGTTTTCGGGGGCACTATGGGATCGGATTCATTCTATCCATATGTGCCCCCCGGCTACCCTGGCTTTTATGCCGTCAGGGCTCCCGCGCCAAGGGAGGGAGGGATCGGAAACCGCCACGATCCCTCCCCCAGACGGGTGGAGTTTAGTTGTGGGCCCCTCACCCACACTCCACTAGGGGTTGAGGCGAGCGCCGAATTGCGCCCGCCTCCTCCCTCTCCGCCTACGCCGGAGCGGGAGCGCGTCCGCAGCTTCCTCGCGCTCTCGCTCCGCGGCCTCCTTCTGCGAAATGACTGATTCGCAGAAGGAGGTCACCGCCTCCCAGGACCTCTCGCTGTCCAGCATGGCCGCGACGATGCTGCGCAGCGAGAGGTCTCCCACTCCCAAAACCGCCGTCATGGTGCGGCGCTCATCGGCCCAATGTGCACACTCCTCCAGAGTGTGCTGGGCCGTGTCATCCGGTGCGCCGCACTCATGGCAGGCCGGACCGGCCTCTCTACCAATCTTGTGCAGGTAATGACCAAAACATCCATGTCCGGTCATTACCTGCGTCATCCTAAATGAGAGGTGCCCCTTCTTCCGGTCCAGCCAGCGGTCGAACGACGGGAGGAGTCCCTCTATGGTGCGGAGTCCATAGGGGGAGTCCTCCAGGTCGCTCTTCCACCTGTCCCTCATCCTGCGCTGAGCCGCCTTCCGGGCGGCCCTCACTTCCTCGGGAGCGGGGTAGATCTCCCGGGCCCTATTTTCGACCCGCTCCCGGTGTGCCTCGGCGAGCAATTGGGCGTCTAGCTCCCAAGGGAGCGTGCCCGCCAAGGCACACGCCGCCGCCCATGCAACCGTGACATAAGCCCTCGCGATCCTTAGCGCCACCACTCTTTGCGGCCTTCGTAAGAGGGCCTTGTTGGCGGCGTTAAGTTTATCGGCCCAGATTGGCGCCCCGTACATTGCCATCGATCTGGCGACTCCTGCGTACAGGCGACGGCACGGGGCGCCGGGTCCGCCGACATTGGGCAGAAGTCGTGCCAATGCCGAGGCCTGGCCCTTGATCCGGGGAGCAAGTTGGCGGAAATGCTCCCCGAAGTTCCATTTCCGGTCCAAGGTAAGCCCCAGATATTTAATGTGGGGCTTCACTTGGACCAGGTCCCCTCCGATGCGTATGGTGGCCCCAGCGGGGGGCCGCCACCCCCTTCCCCCGAAGACTATCGCCTCAGTTTTCGAGAGGGCCACCTTTAGGCCTAACAGGCGTATCCTGCCGACCACCAGGTCAGCCGCCACCGACGCCCTCCTTAGCGCCTCTTCCAGGCGCTGCCCCCGGATGACCACCATCGTGTCATCCGCATAGCAGATGATGGTCATCCGGGGCAGCAACATGCCCCGAATGGCCCAGTCAAACCCGATGTTCCACAGCAGGGGTCCTAACACCGACCCCTGGGGAACACCGCAGGCCATGGGCCACTCGCGCCTCATACCGCCTTTCTCTTCGTAGAGCACTACCCTATCAGAGAGGTAGTGCTCTACGAGCCTTACAAGGTAGTGAGGCACTCCGTGATACCGGAGTGCCTCTTTTAACACCGAATACGGGATGGAGCCGAAGGCGTTGGCGATGTCCAAGGACACCGCCACGGCCCCCTCCCTTCGCCCCACTGCGTCCTCACAGAATGCCCGTAGGGCCCCTAACGCGTCCATAGTGGACCGCCCTGTACGGAAGCCGTATTGGCGGTCCGATATGTTGGGGCCCTCTCCCTCCAGGTGCTGGACGATCCGAGAAGCTACGATGCGCTCCAGCATCTTCCCGGATTCGTCCAGCAGTACGATTGGCCTCCAACCGGACGGGGAGTCAGCCGGACGGCTTTCCTTCCGGAGGAGGCACAACCTGCCTTCTTTCCAGCACTTAGGGAACCGCCCCGTCCTCAGGCAATCGTCAAAAAGATCCTTGAGGCGGTTCCCCAGGTGTTTTAACGCAACGGGCATAATTCGCCCAGGGATTCCATCTGGCCCGGGGGCCTTCTTACAGGCCTTGAAGCGGAGTACACCGGCATGAAATTCGCCGTCTGATACTGGCGGGATGTCAGGCAGCACTTCAGGGTCTTCGCGGGGGATCGACATGCGGGGGGGTGTAAAGTCGGGAGCCGGCGGGAATAAGGCCTCGACTATCCTCCGGAGGAGCTCAGGCTCCAGGGAGTCTATACCGGGGGCGTTGCGCATCTTGTTCCGCACTAACTTGTACGGACGCCCCCAGGGGTCCCTGTCTAGCGAAGCGAGGAAAGCGTCGTGTGCATCCTCCTTTGCTTTCGCTATCGCCAACGACAGGGCCTCTTTGGCCTCCCGGAGGTTGGTATGTAAGAGCTCCTCCTCTTCGGCCGTGTGTCGTCGACGCCTACACCTGGTGTATTCCCGCCGGGCCGCGTTACTGGTGAATCGGAGGGCAGCTACCTCCTCCGACCACCAGTATACCCGTTTCTTGCCGATCGGTGGCCCCGATCTCCGCATGGCTGCGTCGCACACATAGGTGAGTGACGCGCGGAAGTGAAGTGCCCTTTCCTCGACATCCAGTGCCCGATCCGGCTCGGGGGCCTGCCACACCTCAATCATGGCCGCTTCTTCGGCCATGTCTCTGTCGAGAGACGCCAAACTCCACCTGGGGAATGGGGCTCTCCCTCTCCGCTCCGCCGGGCCCGGCGGTGGCTGGGCAATCACCGTTTTGGAGACCCTCATCCTGATATACATGTGGTCAGAGAGGGTCTCCACGTCCTCCAGGACACGCCAACAGGTGGTGCGCGCTGCCACGGCAGGGGTCGCGAACGTGATGTCCACGATAGACCCCCCTTGCCGGCGCACGCATGTGTTGGCAGTACCCTGGTTTAGAACTTGCAAGCCCATAGCCACCGCCCAGTCTTCAAGGGCCTCCCCTCTTGGGTCTGTCCGCGGAGAGCCCCATGCCACGCACTTGGCATTGAAGTCGCCTAGCAGCAGTAACGGTCCCGGCGCCACTCTCGCTATCACCCTCCCAAGTCTGTCCAAAAACTGTTCAAATTGATATAGCGGCCGATTTGGGGAGAAGTAAACTGCGATCAACGCAATGTCTCCCCATTTGGCCGCTATATAACCCGCCCCTCCCTCCAGCTTGGACAGCGGGGGGTGATCACCCATCAGTGGCACCGTTACTGCTACCAGGCCATCAGCGTCTCCCAACCAGTTTGGCTGCGACGGAACGTAATACGGCTCCGCCATAATGGCAACACTAACGCCCCACTCCACCATGTGCTGAGACAGGAGGTCCTGAGCTCGGGTGGAGTGGTTCGCATTGCACTGGAGCACCTCGAAATGGTCTTGTGTCGAGTGTGCTGGCATTAGTGTTCCATTACTGCGTTCTCGCCAGTGCCCTGGGGGGCCTTCTGCTGTTGGGCTACCGGGGTCCTTACGGGGGCCGTCCTTCCTCTTGTGGTTGGGGGGGTGCATGACGGTCCCCCCATTATGTGTCCAGTCGGTCGCTTTGCGTGGTGGCATACCGCGCACCAAGGCTTTTCTGCCTCGCACTGCCGAGTCGTGTGGCCGGCTTTACCACACCGGTAGCAGAGGTCACTCCTGTCTACCGGTGAGGGACAGAGTGCCCGGGTGTGCCCGGTCCCCAGGCACCTGAAGCAGCGCATAGGCCGGGGGTCTAGTGCCTCCACTTTGGCCGACGTCCACCCTACCAGCAGCCGTCCGGCGGTGATAACGGCATTGGCCGCCGTTACGGGGCACACGGCGATGATGGACCCGGTCTGGTTTGGGGCCATCCTTATTCTGCCCATTCGTATTTGGCCCAGTGGGCAGCCCCCCTTTTGGGCAATCACCTCTTGGACGGCCTCCGGCGTGACGGATTCGTCGAACCCGGAGACCCGAACCTCCGCCGTCTTGTAGGGCCTGCGGACGTCGGCCACGTCACCGACGAGGTTCCGGAGTTTGTCGGCTAGTTTGTCTGCCACCACGCCGCTATCCGCCCCAGGAACTTCGATCAGGCGGGCGCCGGCCGCTGTGCGCCTCACCTTTACACTGTCCACACCCACCTCGGCCAGTTTGATGGTCGTGGCCTTCCCCATGACCGACTTATAGTCGGTCTCCACCCCCTGTTTGAGGGTGACCACGACCGCCGCAGTTTTGGGTGCGGTAAACTTCTTGGGCTTCGGGGGCGCTACAGGGCGCGCCTTCTGAGCCGGGGGTGCCGACGCCTGAGTTGGGGCCTTTTTGGCCTTTCTTTTAGCCTTCCTCTTAACCACCTCCGTCCAGGGGGTAGAGGTGGCAATGGCAGCTGCGGGCTCGGCTTCTGCACGCTGGGCATGGGCATGGGCGGATGCAGTCGCCGCTTCCACCGCGGCCGCAGTCGGCTTCCTTCCGGCCGGGCGAGTTGCCGGCACCTTGGCTGGTGGTGTCACCGGCGTGGCGGCTCTGGGGCGTGGCGCCTTGGCCTTCTTCTGCGCGGGCTTGGCGGCAGTTTTTTTGTCTGCCTGCAGCGGGGGGCGGAGGATGGGTTCCGCCGGGAGCCTTTTCTCCAGCTCACCGATCCGGGCATTGACCATGTTGCCCACGGACATGAGCAAGTCCCTTTTCAGCTCTTCCATGAGCTCCGACATGTTCATGTCCTGGGCAGCGTCAGTCGGTCTCGTTTTTGCCGGGATCTCCCTCTCGGTGATGGCGGCGCGGAGAGCCTTCGTCTCCTTCTCTAGGGCGGCCAATTGCTCTCGCATGCGTCTGTTGTCCGCCCTGAGTTTACGGACGGCTTCAGACTCCTCGGAGGCCTGCAACAGGTTTGCGATCTCCAAGATTTCGTTGCAGGCCCTTTTCATGCCCCCCCTAATCTCCCCTTTGAGATTGCTTGACCTGGCCATCTCGGCCAGGACGGTCTCCGCACACCTCCGTACGCTCTCCGCGCAGCTCTCTGCGTACTGAGTAGAAGAGCCCTGGATCGAACTTCGCTCTCTTGCGCCGCCCTTCGCCGTCAGGCCCGGCTGTGGTGATTTAGTGGGTGGACTCGACAGATAGCGGTCCACCTCCCGCTCGTGATTGGGCATCTCCATGCGCTTCGCTTTGGTGACGCGCAGCCCGGCGTGAGCCCCCTTCGGAATTGCCCCACGACCTCCTCTTTGGGCAGTGCTGATTTTTGCCCCATTGTCTGGGACCGAGTCATCCCCGTCGTCCTCTCCGGTTGGGTCTCGAGGACGCTTGACCCCTGTCATCACCTCCTGCGGCTCTTGGTCCTCCTCCTTATCGGGCCCACCATCGTTTCCGGGCTCACTTAGTGCTTCCGATTGGGGCAGGTTTCCCGCCTCCTTGCCCTCTTCGTTTTTCTCCTTGCCAGTTGAGCAGGGTCCTTCCTTCGGCTCAGGACTGTATTTCTCGGCCTGGTTTCCTAGGCCGTCGAGGCGGGCCCTGAGTTTCTCCCTCGCCTTGTTGATGTCGACGAAGAGGTCCTTGACGCCTGTACTCTTCCCTCTTCCTACCGAGGTGACCCGCCCCGGTGTCGGTACCCGGTTGACCGACTTTCCCTCATCGGGGTTGGTTTCCTCCAGCTGCTGAGGAATTTCCAAGCGGTGCAAAAGCACTATTGGTTGCATTCGCGCCATTGGGAACCTAACCTAACCTAACCTAACCTTTTTTTTTTTTTTTTTTTTTTTTTTTTTTTGACGGTGAGAAAATGCGTTACGCATACCCCCCCGGGCCTAGGGAAGCCAGATGTTGGGTGGGGGGGTTATGTGGGACTCTCCCCGCAGATGGGGCCTACCCACTAAAAACTCACCGGCGTTTATCCTCGCTGCTGTTTAAGGGGATGCCGTAGGGTCACGGTTGTATTCTTCCACGACACCCCCCAGCCGCCCGGCTAGTTGTTAAGCCGGGCCCCGCGCGCCAAGGGAGGGAAGGATTGGAAACGCCCACAACCCTTCCCCCAAACGTTGTAGAGCCGTGCAATGTGGGCCCCTAACCCACTGGCTCTACTGAGGGGCTACATACGAGCGGCAAAGTGCGCCCGTCTCCTGCCCCTCCGTCTGCGCCGGAGCGGGTGAGCGTCGGCGGCTGCCTCACGCTCCCGCTCCGCAGCCTCCTTCTGTGAAATGACATTCTCACAGAAGGAGGCTACCGCCTTCCATTTCCTCTCGCTGCACAGCATGGCAGAGATGACGCTGTGCAGCGAGAGGTCTCGCACGCCGATGGCCGCTACCAGAGTGCGGCGCTCCTCCGCCCAGTGGGTGCACACCTCTAAGGTGTGCTGGGCCGTATCATCCTGATCACCGCACTCGTGGCACTGGGGCCCCGCTTCCCTCCCTATTCTGTGCAGGTAGTGACCGAAGCACCCATGTCCGGTCACTACCTGCGTGAGCCTGTACTCCAGGGCCCCGAATGTTCTTTTTAGCCATCGGCTTAGTGACGGGAGGAGTGCCTCTACAGTGCGGGTTCCGTAGAGGCAGTCCTCCAGGTCACTTTTCCAGCGGTCGCGCAGCCGCTTCTCGGCCAGCCTTCGTGCGCGTTCGACCTCTTCAGGGGCCGGTAGAATGCCCCGTGCTCTGGCTGCTGCCCTCTGCTGGTACCTCTCCGCCAGCACCTGTGCGTCCAGCTCCCAGGGAGGAGTGCTGGCGAGGAGGCATGCCGCCGCGTGTGACACCGTGGAGTAGCCCCTGATAATGCGTTGGGCCACTACCCGCTGCGGTCGCCGGAGAAGGCTCTTGTTTTTCTCCGACAACCGATCCGCCCATACCGGCGCCCCATACAGTGCCATGCTGCGCACTATGCCCGCGTATAGTTTTCGGCACGGGGCATTCGGCCCACCCACATTGGGCAATAGACGGCCCAAGGCCGAGGCGGCACCCACGATTCGTGGGGCGAGCCTGCTGAAGTGCTCCTCAAAGGACCACTTCCGGTCCAGGACAAGGCCCAGGTACTTGATGTGGGCCTTGACCTGGACCAGCTCTCCACTTACGGGGATAGTCACCCCAGCAGGAACCCGCCATCCCCGCTTTGCGAACACTATCGCCTCGGTCTTCGACAACGAGACCCTTAGCCCCAGAAGTTCGATGCGGCGGACTGTCATGCTGGTTGCGACAGCCGCTCTTCTTAGGGTATCCTCCAGTTGTTGACCCCGCACGGCCACCATGGTATCGTCCGCGTAGCAAATGGTGACCATGCGGGTGAGTTGGGTCCCTCTTATGACCCAGTCATAGCCGATGTTCCACAGCAGGGGTCCAAGCACAGACCCCTGGGGAACACCGCAAGCCATGTTCCGGACCAGTTGTCGGCCCTCCCGCTCGTAGAGCACTACCCTGTCCGTGAGGTAGTGCTCCACGATCCGCCTTAGGTACAGAGGCACCTGGTGGTATTTCAGAGCCTCCCTGATTACCTGATAGGGGAGGCTCCCAAATGCGTTGGCGATATCTAGAGATACCGCCACCACCCCCTCACCTATTTCCAACGCGTCCTCTCTATAACCCCTTAGGGTTTTTAGTGCGTCTATAGTGGACCGCTGCGCCCGAAACCCAAATTGCCGCTCGCTCAGATTTGGGCCCGTATTGTCCAGGTGCTTCACGATGCGGCGAGACAAGATCCGCTCCAAAATCTTGCCGACCTCGTCTAAGAGGACAATCGGGCGATAGCCAGATGGAGAATCTGGCGGGCGGCCGTCCTTCCTCAGCAAGCACAGTCGGCCCTCCTTCCAGCATCTCGGGAATGTACCCTCTTTGAGGCAGTCATCGAGGAGCTCTTTAAATCTCACCCCGAGATGCTTCATGGCCAGAGGAAGGACTTTTCCGGGCACTCCGTCTGGCCCCGGAGCTTTCCTGCACAATCGGAGGCGGTCCACAGCCAAGATCATCTCGACGTCTGTGATCGGTGGGACGTCGATCGGGCCCTCCGGCTCCTCCGAGGGCACCACCATTCTCGGCGGATCAAAGTCGGGCGCCGGCGGAAAGAGACCCTCCACGATCCGCGTGAGGAGTTGCGGCTCCAGGGAGTCCATGGGGGGAGCGTGCTTCATTTTGTTGCGTACCAGTTTGTACGGCCGTCCCCACGGGTCCCTGTTAAGTGTGGCCAGGAACTCCTCACGCGCCTCGTCCTTTCTTTTGGCGATGGCCAGTTGTAGGGCCTCCTTTGCCTCTTTAAGGGCTCTGTGGAGAACCTCTTCTTCAGCTTCGGTGTGCCTTCTCCGCCTGCAGTGTGAGTATTCGCGGCGGGCACGGTTACTGGTAGCTCGAAAGGCCGCAATCTCCTGCGACCACCAGTATACCTGCTTTTTTGCTGGCAACCTCCGCGACCGGGGCATGGCTGCATCGCATATGTCCTGCAGGGCGCGCCGAAACCGGACCGCCCGCTCGTCTATTCCCACTTCGACTGGCGGGGAGGCACACCACGCTCCCACCATGGCAGCCTCTTCTGCCATGTCTCTATCCAGTCCAGCCAGCGACCACCTCGGAAAGTGCGAGCCGCTTCGCTGTCGCCCAGGGTTTGGCGGTGGAGCTGCCAACGAGGCGTGGACCCTCATCCGAATGTAGAGATGGTCGGAGAGGGTCTCCACATCCTCCAGGACGCGCCAATCAGAGATTCGGGCGGCGATTGCAGGGGTCGCGAACGAGACGTCCACAATGGACCCTCCCTGCCGCCGCACGCATGTATTGGCGTCGCCCCGGTTTAGGACAACAAGCCCCGTTGCCGCCACCCAGTCCCTTAAGGCCGCTCCTTTTGGGTCTGTAACTGCGGAGCCCCATTCTGCGCTCTTGGCGTTTAAGTCCCCCATAACCATAACCTGCGCAGGAGACGCTCGTCTAACGACTCCTCCCAAGCCGTCGAGAAACCGCTCAAACGCGACCAGTGGTAGGTTAGGGGAGAAGTATACTGCCACCAGAATGGCATCTCCCCACTTGGCTGCCACGTACCCCTGCCCGCGTTCCGCCACCGCCAGTGGAGGAAAGTCTCCCGATGTCGGCACCGTCAAAGCCACTCTCCCGTCCGTGGCCCCAGCCCAATTGGTCTGAGGAGGAACATAATATGGCTCCGCTATAACCGCTATGCTTATTCCCCACTCCACCATGGCCTGCATGAGCAGGTCTTGAGCGCGGGTGGAGTGGTTTAAGTTGCATTGTAGGATGTCTAAATGCGGGTGTGCTGACATTTAGAGTTCCATATTTTGTCCCTCCTCATCCGGTTGTTCGGCCTCTCTTCTGGGAGCCTCCGGGGTCCTGGCGGCAGCTTCCGAGCCTCTTTTTTGTGGCGGGGCACATGCTTGCCCACCCATCACGTGCTTCGCTGGACGCTTAGCGTGGTGGCATACCGCACAGAAGACTTCCTCTTGGCAGTCAGCCCTCCGATGGCCAGGCTTACTGCACCTGAAGCACAGAGAGCTCCTATCCACTGCTGATGGACAGAGCGCCCTCGAGTGTCCGGTGCCCATGCAGCGGTAGCAGCGCATTGCCTTGGGCTCCAACAATCTTACTTGGGCCGACGACCATCCCACCAGCAGGCGCCCAGCTGCAGCCAGGACATTAGCTGCAGTGACTGGGCACTGTATTAAAGTCGAACCAGTCCCATTTGGAAGCGTCCTTATCGCCCCCACCCTCACTTGAGTCGGCTGACACCCTCCTTTGGATGCAGCCGCAGTTTTGACCATGTCTGGTGTCACCGACTCATCAAGCCCGGAGACTCGGATGTCGGCCATCTTCACCGGTCTGTAGACTTTGGCATCGCCGCCCACAAGGTCCTCTAACTTTTTACAGAGGTCGTCGGCTGCTCTGCCGCTGTCCGCACCTGGCACCTCAATGATACGGGCTCCGGTGGCCGTTTTGCGTACCCTCACGTGTTCCAGCCCTACCTCCGCTAGCTTAAGCGTCGTGGTCGCCTTAGACATTATCGAGGCGTAAGTCGCCTCCGTGTCGGCTTTCAAGGCAACCACGATAGCGGCGGTTTTAGGGGTGGCCAGCTTCTTTGGCGCCGAGACCTGGGCCGTCTTCGCAGAGGGGGAAGAGTTTTTGGTCTTCCCTTTCCCTTTTCCTTTCTTGACCACCTCCACCCAGGACGAGTGGGCGGCAGGTGGTTGGGACGACTGGACGGGGGGCTTAGACCCCTGTCTTTTCTCCGTCGGTAGAGAGCCGGTGGCGGCCTGCTGCGCTCTAGGAGCAGGAACTGGCTTCGACTTCCTGGGAGCAGGCTTTGGAGGTGGCCTGGCGGTTGCCTTCTGCGCCTTTTTGGCAGGGATGGCCTTGGTGGCAGGTTGCTCACGCGGCTCATCCACTAGTTCTGGCTGTGGTGCCTCTGGCCGGCCAGCTGGTCGGCTTTTAGACTTGGCCCTCCTTTGATCTGCAGCCAATGGGGGGCGCAGGATCGGTTCTGGAGGCAGACGTTTCGCAATCTCGCCTATGCGAACGTTTACCATTTCCCCCAGAGAGATGCTGAGGTCCCTAGCGAGTTCTTCCCTCAAGTCCGTTAGGGCTTTCGTAAGCGCTTCCGGGAGCAGGTCGATGGACGGGCTCCCCGCCTCCGCGGCCTGCGTCTTTCGTTCCGAGAAGGCCGTTCGGAGAGCCTTGGTCTCGGCCTGCGCTATAGCGAGTTGTTCCCTCATCCTTTTGTTGTCCGCTCTGAGGGCACGTAGCTCCTCGTCTTCGGTTCTGTCCTCAATGCAGTCCATTGCCGCTAAGATATCCCGGCATGCCCTATTCATGCGACCCCAGACGGGACCGCTAAGGTTGCCGGATCTCTTTGCCTCATCCAGTACTGAGAGGGCCGCCTTGCGCGTCGTCTCAATATAATAATCTTCGCCGGCCCTGAAGTTCGGGCTGCGGTCCCTCTGTTGAGGCGGGTTCTCCACCTCCTTGTCCTTATTTTTCCCCTTGCCTTTTGCTAGGGGCGTTTCCCTCTTTTCAAGGCGGTGGCTTGAAGCCGTGCCAGTTTCCTTTTCCAGGCCATCGAGCTGGGCCTTGATTTTTTCTCTCGCCCGAGCGAAGTCAAAATGCAGGCTGCTCGTGGTGCTCTGCGATCTTCCTCTCCGTGCCGAGCTGACTTTAAGCTTAGGCTCCGTCTCATCGGCATGACCTATGTGGTGTCTCTTCCCTTTCCCCGTTACCGGTTCCAGGTCAACAACCATCTCTACCTCCGAGTCCGTTTCCTCCCGCAATTCTACCACTTCGGGCAATTCAAGCCGATGCAGCAACACTGCCGGCTGCTTTGGCGCCGTTGGCGCCTTCCCCTCTTCCCCCCCTTGTGCGACACTCCTACCGCCGACCTGGCCGCTATTCCCCAGTTCCCCCCCAATTAGATCTAAGTTCCCCCCCAGTTCCCCATTTTTAAAACACTCCATAACAGTTCCCACGAGTAGCGGAGAATAAGCTCCACTTGGGCAGAGATCCGCATACCCAAGTGGCCCTAATACGCTGCGAGGTCGGGCGGTATCGCAGGATTGGCCGCTAACGACTGGGTTACCTACCCAGCCACTCCTCAGGGTGCCGATCGGGAAACTGCGTTGCGTGCGGAGATCTAGGGTCTCCCCCAGAAGTCCACGCGAAAAACAATGCCCCGAACGCCACCACAGGAGAACCTCGACGCCACGTACCACTGCGCCGGGGTTTAGGGATTTTTATAGAGGTTTACTCCTCGCGGTCCGGCCGGCTAAGGCGAGACCTCCGGTCTGCTGTATCATCCGTACCCCATTAACGCCACAACTGGGGATCGTTGGAAGACACAGCAGGTTACGGGATTCAAGGGGGGCTGGCGTAGACCCCCCTATGGTGATTCTCAACGGAGAATCACCCCTCATGTCAAAGACACTCCCTCATGTAATGCCGAAAACGGCCCCGCAAAATCCTCAGAAGAGGTTAACCCCAGGTGATTTTTTATAGAGGTTTTCTTCCTCGCGGCACCCACTTGTAAAGAGTGGGCGCCCTCGTTCCCCCAAGGGGGTTTACGAGATCCCGCCCCGTGCTGGGTATTAGCCACCGGCTAGCAATATCCTTTAAAGGAAATTGCTAACCGTTGCCCAGGGTGCACCAGCCCAGCGTGTTGCCCTTCCCCCCGGACCGAAGTCCAGCACCCACCCCCCAGGGAACTGCAACATACCGAGCCATCGTGGAGGAACCCAGCCCGCACCCCAACCTAACCTAACCTAACCTAACCTTTTTTTTTTTTTTTTTTTTATAGAGGGGAGAAATGCGTTACGCATACCACCGGGGTGCGGGGACGGACCCGCGGTGGTTATGTGGGACTCCCATGTAGGCTAATGAGGCCCATGGTATACCCACTAAAAAACCCCTCTGTCTGCCGACGTCGTGCTGTGGCGGTGGGCTGCAGGAACGCTCGCGCTTGACTTCTACAGCACCACCAGCACCGGTCTGCTCTCGCAGACTACTCCGTTCTCGTCCTTGTTCCGCCCGCACTTGGCCGTATCCGGTACGCTCCCGGTACCGCCACCCTCTTCGGACCTTAGTCTGGCAGGATGGCAGACGTCCCCGTGCCTGCCATCCTCAGGTCTCATTTATGGAGGCAGGCGGCGATCGTGAGCGACCCGTCTACGCCGGGCGCGCTTGCGACGCCTTTGGTCGGCTGTTGGGTCGACCTCCCTGGCTCGTTCCGCCTCTTCCTTCTGCAGGAGTACGTTTTCGCAGAAGGTGCTCACTGCTTGCCATGATCTGTCGCTGTCTACCATGGCCTTAACCACGGCCGGCAGCGACAGATCCGGCCCCACTACGGCGATCAGGTCGTCCCGCTCGGGCCCCCACGCCGGACACTCCTCCAGCGTGTGTTGAGCGGTGTCCGTCGGTGCTGCACACCCGTGGCACTCCTCCGTTGGCTCCCTCCTGGCAATCCGGTGCAGATATCTCCCGAAGCAACCGTGCCCCGAGAGAACCTGCACGAGCCGGAATGTGAGCGAGCCGTGCTGTCTTTCCAGCCAGTGAGACATGACTGGCCGGATGGCCTCGATGGTCCTGGCCCCTGCACTGGGTTGCGCCAACCTCTCCACCCACTCATCGACCGCCACCAGGGAGAGCTCCTCCCGTTTGGCCTGGATCTCCTGCGGTGCTGGCCAGTGGTCCCGGGCCCGCGCCTCCTCGCGCCAGACGAACACTGACGCGAGGGTCCTCGCGTCCAGGTCCCATGGCAGGGATCCGGCCAATACGCAAGCAGCCTCACCAGCAATAGTCCCATAGCCCCGTATGAGCCTTATAGCCATCACCCTTTGCGCTTTGCGCAGTGCGGCAGAGTTTTGGCTATTGAGCCCTCCGGCCCACACTGGGGCTCCGTACAGGGCCATGGAACGTATTACTCCAGTGTAGAGTCTTCGGCTGGACGTTTTCGGCCCTCCCAGGTTAGGGAGCAGCCGTCCAAGCGCCGAGGCTGCGCCCAACAACCTTGGCCCCAGGCGCTCGAAGTGAGGTACGAAGGACCATCGGCTATCGAGCACAATGCCCAGGTACCGCATGGTTCTTTCGACGGCTATCCTCGTACCTCCCACCGTGATGTGAGCTCCGGGTCGGGGTGCCTGCCTAGGCCCGTAAAAGCAAATGGCCTCGGACTTGCTCAGGGCCACCTCCAGTCCCAACCTCTTGATTTTTCCCACTACGTGGGCTACCGCCGCCGTTGCAAGGATGGAGGCTTCCCTGAGCGAGGCTCCGCGGGCCGTGACCAGCGTGTCGTCCGCATAGCACACGAGGTTCACCCTTCGGAGGAGTGCACCCCTCAACACCCAATCGTATCCGATGTTCCACAGGAGTGGCCCCAGTGCCGACCCCTGTGGAACACCGCACACCATTTGCCTGCGCCTCCACTCATCCTGCCCGGCGAAGGCCACGAACCGGTGTTGGAGGTATGCCTTCACTATTCGGCTCAGATGGTGCGGCACTTGGTGGTAGAGGAGTGCCTCGTTTATGCAGTCCCAGGGGAGGGTGTTAAAGGCGTTGGCAATGTCTAAAGACACTGCCAGCACGACATCACCCTGGGATACTGCTTCCTCCGCTATGCTCCTCACCCGCAGTATCGCGTGGACCGTCGAGCGACCGCTGCGGAACCCGTACTGGTTGTCGGCCAGGTCAGGCCCTTCCGTCGTCAACTGCTTGACGAGCCGGTTAGCAATTATCCGCTCAAAGAGCTTCCCGATTTCGTCAAGCAGGACGATGGGCCGGTAGGCTGACGGTGAGTCCGCGGGTCGGCCCTCCTTCCGCAGCAAGACCAGCCGGCCTGTTTTCCACAGGCAGGGGAAGCGGCCCTGCTTAAGGCACTCCGAGTAGAGCCTTCTCAGCCTTGGCCCCAGAGCTTCCATGGCCAGGACCCATGCGCGTCCCGGGATCCCGTCCAGTCCAGGGGCTGTGTTTTTGCTCCGGAGCCTAAGGACTGCTGCCGTCAGCTCCCCCTCAGTGACGGGTGGCACCTCTGCTTCCGCTTCCTCCTGCCTTTCGGCCGCTCCTGGCGGGGCCATGGGCGGGGGGGATTGCTGGGGCCTGTGCGGGAACAGAGTGGCCACAATATTTTCCAGCAGCTGTGGCTGGAGACTCTGCGTTAGCGGAGGGGCCCACGGTCGGAGCTTCTGCATCACCATCTTGTATGGCCTCCCCCATGGATCGCTGTTCAGCGTCTCCAGGAACTCCTGTCGTGCCCTGTCCGTGGCCAGCCCGATAGCAGCCTTCAACGCCGCTTTCGCTGCTTTGTACCGGGCGTACCGAGTAGCCTCCGCCTCCGGGTCTCGTGGTCGGCGACCTCGTTGTCGCGTGTACTGGCGCCTTTCGAGTACGCATAACTCGCGCAGCTGCGCAAGCTCTGGAGACCACCAGTACACGCAGCGTCGAGGAGAGGCGGCCCTTGCTCTCGGCATTGCCGCGTCGCAGACTTCGGTCATGCCGCTGCGGAACCATTCGGCTTCGGCCTCGACATCGGTCCCCGCCTCTGCTTCCGGAGTCCACGACCGCACGATCGCCGCCAACTCCAGGGTCTCACGGTCCAGTTTTTTGAGCACCCAGCGTGGGCCGCTCACAACTGGATCGTTTCTCCGGCTTGGAAGGGTGAGTCTCGGGAGAGCAGAGATTCCAAACCGAATGTATCGGTGGTCCGACAAGGTCTCTACTCCCACCAGGACCTCCCATCCCTGAACACGGCGCGCCAGGGCCGCGCTCGCAAACGTAATGTCTACAATAGAGCCGCCCTGTTGCCGCACGCACGTGTTTGCCGTTCCTAGGTTTGAGACCGCTAGGTTGGCAGCTATCGCCCACTCCAACAGTGCGTGTCCACGGGCGTCCGTCGCTTGGCTCCCCCACGCCACGTTCTTGGCATTGAAGTCGCCCGCCACTATGGTTGGGGCCGGATGCAATCTGCCTATTAGGGTGCCAACCTCCACAAGGAACGTCTCGAACTCCGCAAGGGTCTTGTTCGGAGAGAAGTAGACACCTACCACCGCAATATCGCCACAGACTGCGGCGACGCAGCCGTGTCTCCTCTCCACGTTCCTGAACGGGTTCGAGCCGGCGGCGGTCCGAGTGACTATGGCCGCAGTGCCGTCCAGATCGCCGGCCCAGTCGTCTCGAGTTGGCACCCTATAGGGCTCCGCAACCACGGCAACGTGGATTGCCCACTGTGCCATGGTCTGGTGGAGGAGGTCCTGAGCCTTGGCATCATGGTTGAGGTTCACCTGGAGGAATTCGGTGATTGCCATCTATCCAACAGCCGGCTCTTGAACCTCCTCAGCCTCAGCCTGATCCATGGCGGCGGTGCCGTTTGTCGGCGAGGGCGCTCGAGGACCGCTGGCACCTACCTTCGCCTTCCCGGTCGTCTTCGGTGCAGGGCACGCCCTGCTGCTCATTCTGTGCCCTGCTGGTTTCCCAGCAGATGCACAGATGACACAGTGTGGCGGAGCATCGCATTGTGCAGCCTTGTGACCATCCTTGCCACACTGGAAACAGCATCCAGACCGGTCTGGCTCCGCCCCACATTGCGCGCTTACGTGCCCGATTCGGTGGCATCGGAAGCACTTTATGGGCCTCTGCTCTTGTAGTTTGACTTGAGCAGAGACCCAGCCCACCAATAGGCGCCCCACAGTGGCAATTTTCTTTGCCGCTAGGACAGGGCAACTCACCAAGACCACCCCGAGGCCCGAGTAACCCTGGCGTATTTGCCCGGCCCTAACGGTCTCGATGGCGCATCCCCCGGTTTCTGCCACCGCCTTGGCCACCTCTTCCACCGTCACCGATTCGTCCAGACCAGTGACACGGATGTCGACACTCTTGCACGGCCGCGACACCCGTGCTACGTCTGTGCCCAGTTGCTGGCGGAGTGCGTCGGCCAGTTTATCGGCTTTTTCGCCGCTGGCCGCTCCCGGGACCTCCAGGATACACGCCCCGGTTGCCGCCCGACGGAAGCGGACGCCCCCAGAGATTTCCAGCTCGGCCAGCTGGATTTTCTGCCTGGCCTCGACAATCATCTCCTTGTAAGTGATGCCCCTCTGTGCTGCCTCTGGCTGTAAGGTGAGCACTACCGCTGATGAGCGAGGTGCTTTCAACCTTTTGGCCTTCACCTTTTGAGGGACATCACCTTGCGGGCCAGCCCGCTGGGCAGTCTTCCCCTTTCTCCCTTTGCCGGCCACAACGCTCCAGCTCTCTTTCATAGAGGCCGGAGCGGGCGGAAGCGGGCGGGGGATAGGAGCCTCCGCGTCCTGTGCCCTGGTACCACCTCTTTTCTTGGCCCTAGATTTGGGCTTCCTCCTGCCTCCGGCTGCCGATTGGTCCTGCGGCTTCTTCGTGGCGTCAATAACCTTGGCGCCACTGGGGCCCGAAGCGTTCCTTGCAGCAGGAGGAGCCAAGGGAGGTGGAGGTGGTTTTGCTGGGAGCAACCGTCCCTCTGCCTCCAGCCCATCCAGGCGAGCATTCACGATAGCTCCCACCTGGAGGGCTATCGAGCGCGTGAGCTCCTCATTTAGTGCAACGGGAGAGGGAACCGTCGCTGGCTGCCGCTCGCGTAGAGGGCTTTGTGCAGGCGCCTGCCTCTCCACCTCCGATCTTAGCTGCGCCAGCTCCTTTCGGAGACTGGCCATCTCCGCTTCAAGCCGGGAGTTTGCCGCCTGCAGCTGGCGAGTCTCGTCCGAAATTGTGCGTGCACTCAGGCTTTCGCAGGCTTCCACTATGGTGGCTGCTGCCTCATTGAGTGCACGCACAAAGGTCCCCTTGAGATTTTTAGAGGATGCAGCCACCTTTTTGATGACTGCAACCTGGTCCGACACCGCCTTTGAGAGGTCCGCGGCCGACTTTTCCGCCATGTCTGGCTCACCGGGCGGCGACTGCGAGGCTGTGAGCCGCATCGCCGCTCGTAGCTGCCTTGCCTCGGCCGCTTGGTCAGCCACCGCCTGTTCCGCCTCCAACTCGAGAGCCTCCCGTTTGGCATCATTGAGAGCCCTCTGAGCCGCCGCAAGGCCGACGTACTGCCCTGTTGAGGGCGGTCTGCCTCTGCCTCTTTTAGAGGCGCGTTTGCGGAACTGACTCCGCGAGCCACCTTCGCTCTCAGAGGCATTGCTGCCAGACCCGGAGGAGGAGGTCTGGCGCTCGCCCGCCGACCTCTTTCCGCTCTCCCTGGCCCATAGCCTCCCGACAGACACGTTATGGTCGGGGTCCTGCCTCGAGCAGACCGTTTTGAGGCTACTGACCGAAGAATCCGACTCAGAGAGCCGTAGCCTGGCCACAGCCTCGGTGTGCGTCGAGGTTGGCGTGCCAAACGCCTCTTCGCCGCCGTCGGTTTTCGCCGGGGAGAAAAACTCCTCCGTCCCCGGCGAGAGTCGCTCGAGCACGACCCGTGCCCTTCTCCCGCAATACACCCTTGTTGGGATGGGCGTGGCCATGCCCCTAATGGGCCGAAACTCCGTCAGAGACGGGAATGGCGAGTGAACCAGAGGTGGCGTGGAAACCACCTCGTCCTCTTCGCTGCTCCCCCCTCCCCGCAGTCTCAGCGACTCCACCTCTTTATCAAAGTCCGTTGTGCGTTTGCCAAAGTCGTCGTGAAAGCTGTCCGCGAGCGGTTTGCCCCCCCCGAATACGGAATGGGGCTGCGTGTCATCACAGCGCGGGTAACTGCCCGTTCTGTGATGACACCGAGGATTACAACCTCCTGGGGTAGTCTTACGTTTTGGACCACTCATATTGGCTATTTTTAAGGAGGTTTGCCCCCTCCCTGACGTTTGCGACTGGGCTTCCCCCCCAGCCATGCATCCCATCGACACGCCTGTCACATCTTGGGATTGGGGGATTTTTATAGTGGTTTACTCCACGCGGCGCTACTCTCAATGAGCAGCGCCCCCGGTCCGCTGCGTGCGGGTTACGGGTTGCCCGGCGGGGGGCCGAGACCCATCTAGCAGCCACAAAAGTGGCCGCCAAACCCGCCGCGCCGTGGGCCTTGCAGGCCCACCATCCCACGCCGCCGAAGCAGCCGCCGGCCCAGATGGGCCCTAACGCGGAGCAGCGTAGCTACGCCTCCGATGTAGCCGCTCCTCTGCCACCTCAGATGAGCTGAGGCATGCCAGGAGCGGCTCCCTCCCTGTGGCGCTCGCACTGTGCCCTCTGCTACCTTCAGAGGGACACGCGGAGACGCCCGCCGTGTGTGCCGCTCTTTGTCTGGTCTCTCACCCCAGGCCTGTCCGGTATGGGTAGCCCTGTCCGGCGTAGCCCCGAGGATCATTGAGACACGCAAGCCCCCCCACCACGGCAAGGTGGCAGCACTTCGGGGGGGAACCTAACCTAACCTAACCTAACCTAACCTAACCTAACCTAACCTAACCTAACCTCTGAAAAACTGGTACCTAAATTACCGAATCCAACCAAATTTCAGACCAACATACCTAAATTTTTTCCCTACACAAATCTGTTTTCCGTTCTTCTCTATCTCTTCCCGTTTAGAAGTTATTCAAATTGTTGACCTCCAGTGTAAGCTCCGAATCTTTGAAAATTTTTCCTGCCCCCCCCTTTCACTTTACCCCCCCCTTTTTTCATCGCGTCCTGCTCCAAAAAAATTTAGCTTCAATCCCCTATACGCTCCATATTTTTAAGACACTCCGTTCTCGACTTATAAGACCACCCCATATTGCAACTACACTTTTGGCAGGCACACCCGAAATTTTGAAAATTCACCATTAATCAGTCTCTTGCATATAAATTCTAGTAACTAGCCTATCCTATTTCTAAAATTTTTCTTCAATAGATTCCGCTCTTAACTTTCCAAAAAATCCATTTCTCTCTTAGTTATTAAGCAAACAAAAATATTGCCTGTCGATTTTTCGTTGGCACACCTTCCTAAAAACCCTATATCTCCCAAACTACTCAGCCGAAAAATTCTTTCTTTGGATTAAAGTCATAACCACCTCTTATTTGATCTTTCTGTACACTATTCTCACCGGCTTCCATAGGAAAAATTTTCATTTTCATACGCCACTTTTTCTTCACACTCTCTCCACTCCGTACCTTTTATTTGCAACCTGTCTCATATATCACAGTTGATAGCTTTTTTGATTGCCCCCCCCCTCTTATCTCTATTTTTCATTGCAATTCACTCTATCTCTCAAAAATCTAAAAATCTCCTTTCTCTTCACACATCGTCATCATGGATGACTTCCCTTTCTCTGAATACCTCGACCTGAGCTCAGGCGAGGAAGAGGAGACCTTCCACTCACCTCGAATAACCCCCCCTCCACTGAAAAAACCACCTCCCTTAAAAGATCCCGCTCCAGACAATAAACAAGCGCCCACAACATCCGAAAACCCTCCCCCACCCAAGAAGGCACCACCCTACCAACCACCAAAATCCGCTAAGCAAATCAGAAGAGAAAATACCCCCTCAGCACTCTGGTCCGGCTCGGTCGACGCGTACACTAAGTACAGTGACGACCAGCTTGATTGTGAGATCTTCCGGAACAAAATACTAAATAATACTGGCCTGATCCACTACCAATTTACACTAAACCACTCTGTCACCCGGGTCGACAAGACCCAGATCAAGCTGTTCGCCGACCAAATAATCGTGGAGGTCGATAAATACATCGACCGACTCAAGACCCTTTGGGCCTCGGACACCAGAGGCCCCACAACGTCGGCGGGCAGCGGGGAGGCTGCGGGGCCTAGTCAGGACTTACCACCATCACAAGTCATCTCAGCCCCGGCCCGTCCGATCCGCGGCAGCGTCACTTCCACTCTCAAGTCCGCTCAGAAGGACAAACCACCCACTCGAACCATCTCCACACAAACTGACAGCCCCTCTCTGCCAGAGGCCTCAAATGACACCGTCGAGGCCATCAGGAGCATTATCAGAGAGGAGCTTCAGCCCATTAAAGCCACTCTCTCCTCTGGCCCGGGCACCAGTCCGGCACCAAGTATCTCTTACGCTGCTGCTGCGGCTAAGGCTGCGGCTCCTGGACGCAGGCCGCCTACTCCTGCCAACCAACGCTCCAAACAAATAACCGCCAAACCAGCCATAATCTTGTCACCCAAAACCGAAACCAAAAATAGCTCCGACACATTACTCTCCTGGAGGAAGGCGGTCTCCTTCAGGGACACCGACTTTGCCCCCGCGAACACCAAATTTGTGTCGAATGGAAAGGTGCGGGTGGAATTCGACACCGGGGAGCAGAGAGACATTGCTCTGACGCGGACCAATGACATCAATGCGGATGTCTCTGCCGAGACTTCTAAGTCCTACCGCCCCATGGTCATGCTGAAGGGAGTGTCCAATGACACCCCGGAAGAAGAACTCATCCCAATCATTCTCCAGCAAAATCCCACCATCAAGCAATCAGTCCAAAAACAAGAAGACTTAACTCTACAGTTCAAGCGCAACAATAAAAATAATAAGCTTTACAACGCCGTTCTTCTGACGTCCCCCAACACCTACCATGCGATCATGTCCGCCGCAAAAGTTAATGTCGACCACCAGAGGGTCCACGCAGTGGAGCACATTCCCGTGCTGCAGTGCTATAAATGCCTGCAGTACGGGCACACCAGGAACAGGTGTACCAACAACATCACCGTGTGCTCCCACTGCGCTGGGAAGGACCACGAATTCAAAAACTGTCCGGATCGCGAAGATCCCGCCAAAAGCACCTGCCACAACTGTGTGGAATTCGCCCGAAAAGCCAATACCAAAATCCCCAACCTCAAGCACTCAGCAACATCAGCCTTCTGCCCTCGGATGATCGCCATGACGGAAAGGATCAGGTCGAGAGTCGACTACGGACACTAGCACAGTCCTCTACAGCCCAACATCTTGTTCGCTCTCGATCTGATTATCAATCAAATCTTATACTCCAGTCTCTATCTCTATCTTATCCTGAATTTTTCCCTTCTCCTCTACCTTCTTTCCTCTCTCCTACTCTTTCCATAAATTATCTCTCCATACGCACACACAACACACCACATAACACACTATTTTCTCCAATCTCTTGCAGAGCAACGTGTGATCGCCCAGTCGCTCGTCTGCCTCAAGCGGGCGGGCGGCTGGGCGGCCACACGGCCTATTCGTAGCTCTTTTATCTCTCTTTACAACCACAAACACTTCCAGAAACACTACACTTGCACACTACCAACACCACGCGGGGGGCACAACGCGTATACCAATAGCGCCGCGTGTCTCCCAAGCACACTCCACACGACGCGGGGGGGGTTTTAGTCCGTAGGCGTTTGGGAATAGACTCGAGACATCGTGACGCTGGAGTCTATTCCCGAGCGAGTCGGGCATGCTGCCAGGTACGGGCCTGGCAGTATCCAATGAGGATTTCCCCCTCCCACGCAAAAAAAAAAAAAAAAAAAAAAAAAAAAAAAAAAAAAAAAAAAAAACCTAACCTAACCTAACCTAACCTAACCTAACCTAACCTAACCTAACCTAACCTAACCTAACCTAACCTAACCTAACCTAACCTAACCTAACCTAACCTAACCTAACCTAACCTAACCTAACCTAACCTAACCTAACCTAACCTAACCTAACCTAACCTAACCTAACCTAACCTAACCTAACCTAACCTAACCTAACCTAACCTAACCTAACCTAACCTAACCTAACCTAACCTAACCTAACCTAACCTAACCTAACCAGTCGCGCTCCGCCCGCCACTCGAAGCGCCACGAAAATACAACGCTCCGCGCTCGAAAAATCCGAAAAATAGGATTTTTGCGTCGGATTTACAAGTGCGATACACCAAAAGACGCGTATTAGTGCCGCGCATTCGATAGTGACGATAACTAGGGCCGTAAGTTACACCACGAAGTACCACAGTGCAAAAACCGTGAAAAACGTGCAAAAGTGAGGTTAAGTGAAACTTCAAAGTGAAACGTAGCGAGATTAATCGCCTTGACCCCACAAGTGCGATACGTCGTCAGACGCGCCTCACAAAGCGCTACAAAACGAGCGCTTCGCCGGATTTTTACATCCATGGGCTGAGGCGCTATCACCGAAAAACTGAAAAACACGTGGACACGAGGTCACGGTTCCGGAGGCGTGCGGCTCCTTCTGGCAACGGCATCGGCAAGCAGACACCAGGACAAGACAGCGGCAACTTCTGGATGTCAAAAAAGTTAAGTGGTGCCATCTACAGAACAATTTAAGTTTTGAGTGAAACTTTGACACTTAATATCTCGGAAACAAGATCGAGGACACAGACTTTTTAAAATTTTGTGGTAAAGAACTCAATAGCCCCTACATACCCTGAAAAATTCAGCTTCGCGACGCGTATAGTTTAGGAAATAAAAATTTTTGAAAAATTTTGAAGAACACGTGCCCAGTAAAGGAACACCGTTAGAAACTAAGTTGTAATATAGAATTAAGGACCTTTGTTTTAAGACTCTATTGCCTTTTTTATTTTCTTTCTAGCTGTAAAATTGACTAAACTGTGACCTGTTGTTTGTTTTTCTAAATTATTATTATTCCTGTGTATTTTAAAAATCTAGACGGGCTCGCACACGCAACGCCTTACCCCACACAACACCTGGAAACTTTTCCCAGGTCGATAGCCATCGAAATAGCCGAGTTCCGTCGATCCTGACCATCTCGGAAACCAGCGCAACTCCCGAGCACCTGTTCCAACGAACAGAACTCGGCCTAGGAGCGTCGTAGGAACTCGGGATTTTCTTTGCTAGGGTCGGTGGGCCCGTCTCTTTGACCCTCTGGGCATATCGCGTTCGCGAAAGTCGCACGCTTGGAAGTTACAAAATTGGATTCCTAGGGTCCCTTTTTTGACCCTAGAAGAAAGTCCGAGCTCGCTGCGACTAGCGGTTGACCCGCAATCTTAGTTTTAAGTTTGGCGCGGACGCCATCTTGGATTTTTCGGACTTGCGTATCTCGGCGCCCGCTGCGCCAATTGGGACCGACTTTGGGCTCTTCTGGGGAGTGTTGGGGGTGCTGGAACGGCAGGGCAGGTCAAATCCGTGAAAATCGGAAAATTTTCTGACGATTTTTCGGAAAAATAGATTTCGAAATAAATAACGCAACCCTGCCCGGAAGGAAACCCCGAGCACGCAGAAGAAAGTCCGGTCTCGCTGGGACATCAGGTTCGGGAGGAATTCGCACTTGAAGTTTGACAGTGACAGTTCCGAACTGTCAAAGTTGAACTTCAAAGGGCCACAGCTCGGGCCCCTCAAGCCGCAGGAACACGTGCGACACCTCCCAGAACTCGCCCTGACCTGGGCAATCGACCTCAGGTGGTCAAACACACATCGGAGCACCTCGATTTTTGGGCTGAGACTTCGCGCAGACCCGACAGGGGACCTCCGCCCGAGCTCAACGAACCGTCTCTCGCGCTTCTACGACAACAGGAACCGGAGTTACGAGGCTTTGAAAACCAGCGGCAGCCATATTGGATTCTTGACAGCTGTCAAAGACCATCTTTGGACCCTCGTAGCTTCCGAACGGAGGATCAGACGGAGACGTGCGACACGTCATTGAGCTCGGCTAAACCTCGGCTGTCGACCCAGACAGCAAACAGCGCCCCCTGGTGGCAAAAAATTTCAAGGCGGATTTCGACGGTCTGAGAAAGACGAAAGCGGGGCGAGCAAAAGGACACAAATCCCGGCCTTCTACGACGCCTGGAACCGAAGATACGGGGCAAACAATATTCGACAGCCGCCATATTGGCCTTTTGACAGCTGTCAAACCCGAACTTTGAGGAGCCATAACTCCGGAACGGAACGTCGGATTGAGACGTGCGACACGTCGTTGTAACGAGCGTCACCTCCTCTTTACAGAGGTGGCATAATTAGGCATTTTTAACAGACTTCTTTTATAGAGTCTAAATATTATAACAAACGCTATATTTAGCGTACTTTGTAATTTAAGCAGACCATATGTATAGAACCCCAGTTAAGATGCCTGGGACTGACGAAACCCGGGCCAATGATGAGACAGGGAAAACCCTGGCGACGAACGCGGTAAGAAGAAGCATAGGAGAATGGGAGGCAGGCAAGAAAAGGCAGAGCCACACCGAAACTACCCCCCCGGAGACCATGGAGGCCACAGAGGCCTCACCAAACAAAGACACAGCGCGTAGGTTGCCTGGCGCCGACAAACCGACCACACAGGCTGGCCCTGTAGTTACAAGCCAGAGGACAACACCGTCTCAGGAGGGAAGGCAAAACACGACGCCCGGAACATCATTCGAGATTCTCAGCCCCAAAAGGAAACAGTACAAGGACCGGCTGACGGAGGCAAGGGCGTGCCTCGAGTCAGGAAAACTGCAAATGGCTGCATCCCGAAACACCAAAGGCGAGATAAGAAACGCGGTGATGACAGCACTGGCCCGGCTGTACGACCTCGTGAAGGAGTCGGAGTTGGAACTGAGGTCAATGAAAACAAGAAACGAAACCGGAAAAAGTACTAAACCTCTGAAACCAACACGTATCCTCACCGACATGGATTCAACGTTCACGGTCAAAAACACCTCGACCAACGACCAGCTGCTGTCCGATATAGATGCAAACACCAAGCGGATTATCGCCGAGCACGGAGACCTGCTCAGGGAGAATAAGGAGGAGTTAGCCAGGTTAAAGGAAGCAGTGCAAAGGCAACAAGAGACCATGGAAGGCTACCAGGCGACCTACGCGAGCGTCGCCGCAGCGCCACCCAGAGCCACGCAGGTAAAAGCAGTGACTATGCACTCCGTAGTGGTGTCGTCCAAGGATGATAACCACACGGGGGAGCAAGTCCTCGAGCAGATAAGGAGCGCTGTAAAAGCGAAAGAGAGCGGGGTACAGATAGAAAAAATAAGGAAGGCAAGAGACAGGAAGGTCATCGTGGGATGCCGAACTCAGGAAGAAGTCGGGAGAGTAAGGGAAAGGATCATGAAAGCCGGGGAACATCTGCAGGTCGACCCAGTGGAAAACAAGGACCCACTCATAGTCCTCCAAGGAGTCCTCAAAATCCACTCAGACGATGACATCTTGGGGGCTATTAGAACCCAGAACAAACATCTATTGAGAGACGTGAATGGGGACCAGGACCGGATGGAGGTCAGGTACAGGAAAAGGGCGAGGAACCCGCATACTGCACACGTGGTGGTTAGAGTCTCACCGCTCATCTGGGGCCGTCTGACAGAGGCAGGGGCTGTATATGTGGACGTGCAGAAGGTACCGGTAGCGGACCAGTCCCCCCTAGTACAGTGCTCGCGCTGTCTAGGGTATGGACATGGGAAGCGACTGTGCCGAGACCAGGTCGACGTGTGCAGCCACTGTGGAGGCCCGCACCTGAAAACTGAGTGTGCAGACTGGCTCGCAAGAATGCCCCCAAACTGTTGCAACTGTGCAAAAGCAGGAACAGAGCAGGCAAGACACAACGCGTTCGACTCGGAATGCCCAGTAAGGCAAAGGTGGGACACTATAGCGAGGTCCTCGGTGGCCTATTGCTAAGGTGGCCCCGGGCATACAACAGCATCCTACCACAAGGAAATACAGGGTAGTCCAGGCGAACCTCCAGAGGAGCGAACTTGCAACGGCCGAACTCCTGATAGAAGCAGCAAAAAGGAAGATGTCTTTCGCCATGGTCCAAGAACCATATATTGGAAGTGTTGGACGCATGAAAAACTACGTGGGTACCAGAATAGTTCAGTGCGAACCAACGCCAACTATGGTAAACAAAAGTGCCATCGTTGTCCTTGACGATGCGATCAACGTCACCCAATGCCCGACGCTAACGACCCACAACATAACGGTCGCAAAATTAAGAACAAAAGCGTGGGAGCTAGGAGTCGTATCGGTCTACCTAGAAGGGGACAAGGACATAGAACCGTATATGAAATGGATGGAGAAAGTAATCAAAGAGCTGGGGACGCGGAAAATTCTGCTTGGTGGAGACGTAAACGCTTGGAGCACATGGTGGGGAAGCGAGAGAGAGGACCACAGAGGGGAGACACTTGCGGGCTTCCTAGAAGAACAAGAGCTCCAGATACTAAACCGCGGATCTGAGCCCACATTCGACACAATTAGAGGTGGAAGGCGCTATACCAGCTGCGTTGATGTCACCACCTGCTCCACGGACATGCTCGGACACGTGGACAATTGGAGAGTGGACAGCGAGATGACGGGCTCGGACCACAGGGCAATCCTCTTTGAAGTTGATCTGGAAAAAGCTGAGGGTATTGATATCAAAAGAACTACACGTATCTACAACAGTAAAAAAGCAAATTGGAGCCAGTTTCTGGAGAACCTGTCACAATTCTGCAATCAAAACAACATCAATAAAGATGAAATAGACAAAATAATAGATACAAACACCCTAGACAAAAAGACAACGGAAATTACCGAAACTATCATCAAAGCATGTGAAGACTCAATACCCAAAGCAAAAAACAGTTCAACAGTAGGGTTCCCTTGGTGGACCGAGGAACTCGCCAAGCTGAAAGGTGAAGTTGCCACAAAAAGGCGCAGAATCCGATGCGCAGCGCCCATCCGCAGAGCATACGTCGTGGAGCAGTACCTCCAAGCAAAGGAGAACTACGAACTGGAGGTGACACGGGCTCAGACGGCGAGTTGGAAGAGCTTCTGCGAGAAACAGGACCGAGAAAGCATGTGGGACGGGATATTCAGGGTGATTGGCCGCACGCAAAAAAGGGAAGAGGACACACCGTTGGTACAAAACGGAAGGGCTCTAGGGAATGAAGAATCGGCGCGACTGCTGGCCGATACTTTCTTCCCACAGGATGATCCACTGGACGACAACCCATATCACGCGCAAATCAGAACCGCAGCAAAAACTGTAAACGAGAGATCGCATCCTGAGGATTGCGACCCTCCGTTCACACTAGAGGAACTGCGGTGGGCGGCGTCCAGCTTCAACCCCAAGAAAGCACCCGGACCGGACGGCCTCACAGCCGATATTTGTAAAGCGGCAATCACCCAGTGCCCAGATATTTTTCTCGCGCTCATAAATAAGTGCCTGAGTCTCCACCACTTCCCCACCCTGTGGAAGGAGGCAGCAGTGGTAGTTCTCCGAAAGCCGGGGAAGGAAGATTACACCCAACCCAAGTCGTATAGACCGATCGGCCTGCTGCCCGTTCTCGGGAAAATCCTCGAGAAGATCATGGTCCGAAGAATAAGGTGGCACATACTACCGGAAGCCAGCAAATGGCAGTTTGGTTTCACGCCGCAGCGCAGCACCGAGGACTCCCTCTATGTCATGTTGGAGAAGATAAAAACCGAGCTCAAAGCCAAGAAAATAGTTACGATGGTATCACTTGACATAGAGGGGGCCTTCGACAGCGCGTGGTGGCCAGCCATCCAATGTAGGTTGGCGGAGACCCGATGCCCCGCGAACCTGAGGCGCCTAGTGGACGACTATCTGTCCAACAGAATTGTCAAGGTGAGGTACGCGGGAGCCGAGTGCGCCAGGAACACAACCAAAGGTTGCGTGCAAGGGTCAATCGGGGGACCAACCTTTTGGAACCTGCTGCTGGATCCGCTGCTGAAGGAGTTAGAAAGCCGGGGCGATTATTGCCAGGCCTTCGCGGACGATGTGGTCTTGATCTTCTCGGGAACCACGGCCTTGGAGATCCAGAGACAGGCCAATGCAGCCCTGGAGCATGTGAGGGAGTGGGGAGTCAGAAACAAGCTCAAATTTGCGCCGCATAAAACCAAGGCAATGGTTTTGACCAACAAACTTAACTACGACTCCCCACTCTTGAGCATGGGGGGAGTGAGCATTGGACTGTCTCGGGAGATAAAGATCCTGGGGCTCACAGTGGATGATAAGCTCACATTTAACATACACGTCTCCAATGTATGTCGCAAGGCCTTAGGCCTCTACAAACAGCTGGCGAAAACAGCGAAAATCCACTGGGGCCTAAATCCCGAGGTGATCAGGACCATTTACACCGCAGTAGTGGAGCCTATCATAATGTACGCGTCAAGCGCATGGGCACCTGCGTCCAATAAAATATGCGTCCGTAAACAGCTAAATGCGGTCCAGAGGGGTTTTGCGCAGAAAATAATAAAGGCGTACAGAACGGTGTCCCTAAATTCAGCCCTACTGCTCGCGGGACTGCTTCCGCTGGACATCAGGGTCCGGGAAGCAGCCTCGCTTTATGGTGTAAAGAGAGGTGATTCCCGCGAAGCAGTCGCAGATCGCGAGATGGAGAGGCCCGTTCTGCACACGGATACACCGCATCCGGCAAAAAGACTCGGGCTCAAATACACATGCCTGGAAGACCGTGCACAACTGGAGGAGAACGACAACCCAGGTCTCAAAATATTTACAGACGGGAGTAAAATCCAGGGGAAGGTCGGCGCAGCAGTTTCAATATGGAAAAACGGGGCGGAAACAAAAACCAGGAAGCTGAAACTCGACCACTTCTGCACGGTCTACCAGGCAGAGCTTCTGGCCTTATCAGAAGCAACAAAAGAGGCTCTAAAATCTAGCGAAGGCGTCTGCAACATTTACTGCGACTCAAGGTCGGCCCTTGATGTCGTGGTAAATGAAGTCTCTCTTCACCCTCTGGCAATGCATGTAAGATCAAACATACAGGAAAGCCAGAACAGGAACAAAATAATTAACTTATTTTGGATAAAGGCGCATGCAGGGCTAGAGGGGAACGAGAGAGCGGACGCCCTTGCAAAAGATGCCGCATTAAAGCTGAAAACACGACCGAACTACGACAAGTGCCCACTTTCATTCGTCAAGCGACAAATCCGCCTAGAGTCGATTGACGAATGGAATAAACGCTACAGAGAGGGAGAGACGGCCTCTACCACCAAAGCTTTTTTCCCAAACGTCCCCGAAGCCTATAAAGTAATTAAATCCCTAGAGTTGGACCATGTCATGGTACAGGTGATGACGGGACACGGCGGTTTCTCTGAGTACTTGAGTCGCTTCAAGTGCAAGGAGAGCCCGGCGTGCGTGTGCGATCCCGGTGTAGAGGAGAGTGCCCTGCATATATTACTTGACTGCCCTGTATACAATATAGAGCGTTATAATATAGAAATGGAGACGGGAATCCAAGTAGTTAAGGAAAATTTGAGTAGCATTTTGCAAAATAAAAACTGTAATAAAAAATTCGTAAATTATTGTAAACATATAGCAAAAAAGGTAGCCAATAGAAACAAGTAAGAATTAGCAACACTAGTGCATACAAGTAGTTGTATGACGTCAGTGTACTAAAACTAAGGTAACAAAAATGTATATAGTATAGAAAATTGTTGTATTAATATGTTAAAATTAAAAAAATGGGTTAGCATAGATACTTGTTGTATAAATATGTTAGTGTAGTAAGAAAATGTGTTAGAAAATAAGATAGTATAAGAAATTGTATGAAAAGAAAAGCAAAATGGAAAATAAAGAAACCCCTGCCCCTTTTCCTCTGCACGCATAAATATAAGTATAGGAGTAGGTGGGAGTCCCACCCACAAAAAGTACAAAAGAGGATGAATGCAAGAAAGAACTGTATGAAGCATGGAAGTACGAGAGGCATGAAAGATAGAACTGGAATGAAAGAGAAATAGATATAAAAAGACCCTGTCTCATTCAGGGGAACAGAAAAAAAAAAAAAAAAAAAAAAAAAAAAAAAAAAAAAAAAAAAAAAAAAAAAAAAAAAAAAAAAAAACCTAACCTAACCTAACCTAACCTAACCTAACCTAACCTAACCTAACCAAAAATTCTTAATAAATCAGTCTTTCGCATAAAAATTTTCTTACCTAGCCTATCCTATTTCTAAAATTTTTCTTCAATAGATTCCGCTTTGAACTTTCCAAAAAATCCATTTCTCTCTTAGTTATTAAGCAAACAAAAATATTGCCTGTCGATTTTCCGTTGGCACACCTTACTAAAAACTTTATATCTCCCAAACTACTCAGCCGAAAAATTCTCTCTCTGGATTAAAGTCATAACCACCTCTTATTTGATCTTTCTGTTTACTATTCTCACCGGCTTCCATAGGAAAAATTTTCATTTTCATACGCCACTTTTTCTTCACACTCTCTCCACTCCGTACCTTTTATTTGCAACCTGTCTCATATATCACAGTTGATAGCTTTCTTGATTGCCCTCCCCCCCCCCACTCTACTATTCTTTGCAATTTGCCCCTTCTCTCAAATTTGATTTTCTTCACGCATCGTCATCATGGATGACTTCCCGTTCTCCGAATACCTGGACCTGAGCTCAGGTGACGAAGGGGAGACTTATTACTCACCTCCAAAAACCCCCCCTCCACTGAAAAAACCACCTCCCTTAAAAGATCCCGCCGCTCCAGACAAAAAACAAGAGCCAACAACATCCAAAAATCCACCTTCACCCAAGAAGGCACCACCCTATCAACCACCAAAATCCGCCAAACAAATCAGGAGAGAAAACACTCCCTCTGCACTCTGGTCCGGCTCGGTTGACGCGTACACTAAGTACAGCGACGACCAGCTGGATTGCGAGATCTTCCGAAATAAAATATTGAATCACACTGGTATGATTCATTACCAATTCACTCTTAATCACTCCGTCACCAGGGTCGACAAGACCCAGATCAAGTTGTTCGCCGACCAAATAATCGTGGAGGTCGACAAATACATCGACCGGCTCAAGACCCTATGGGCCTCGGACAACAGAGGCCCCACAACGTCGGCGGGCAGCGGTTCGGCTGCGGAGCCTAGTCAGGACTCACCACCACCATCACAGGTCATCTCAGCCCCGGCCCGTGCGGATAGCGGCAGATCCACCTCCCTCATCTCCACTCAGATAAACAAACCATCCACTCGCACTATTTCCACACAAACTGACAGCCCCTCTCTGCCAGAAGCCTCACCCAACACCGTCGAGGCCATTAGGAGCATCATCAGAGAGGAGCTTCAGCCTCTTAGAGCCACTCTCTCCTCTGGCCCGGGCGCCAGCCCGGCGCCCGGCTTCTCATACGCTGCCGCTGCGGCCAAGGCTGCTGCTCCCGGACGCAGGCCGCCAACCTCCACCACCCAACGTAAATCTCCGCCACCAAATAAACCCGCCATCATCATCTCACCAAAATCTGAAAATCAAAACTCCTCCGAAACATTAAAATCTTGGAGAAAGGCGGTCTCCTTCCGGGATACTGACTTTGCGCCCGCAAACACAAAATTTGTTAGCAATGGTAAGGTGCGGGTTGAATTTGACACCGGGGAACAGCGGGACATTGCCCTCGGTAGAACCAATGACATCAATGCGGACGTCTCAGCAGAGACCTCAAAGACGCTCCGCCCTATGGTGATACTGAAGGGCGTGTCCAGCGACACCCCGGTAGAGGAGCTGGTCCCTATAATCACCCTGCAAAATCCCACCATTAAATCCACCATCGACAAACCAGAGGACCTTACCCTCCGGTTCAAAAGGAACAATAAGAACCCCCATCTATACAACGCCATCCTCTTAGCTTCGCCCCGCACCTACCAAGCTCTTATCTCCCAAAAGGTCAACATCGACCACCAGAGGGTCACCGCGGTGGAGCATATACCCGTGCTGCAATGCTATAAATGCTTGCAGTACGGACACACACGTAAATGGTGTCAAAACAACGACACCATATGCTCTCACTGCGGCGGCGAGGACCACGAGTTCAAAAACTGTCCACACCAAAAAGATGCAACGAAATCCAATTGCCACAATTGTGTGACATTCGCCGCAAAAACAAACTCTAAAGTCCCCAATCTCCAACATAGCGCTACTTCGGTCTTCTGCCCTCGGATGGCTGTAATGACGGAGAAGATCAGGTCCAGGGTGGATTACGGGCTCTAGCTCTAGTCTCCCGAACTCCAACATCATTCCACCCCCGACATCTTCTCCGTTAGTTGATCCGACACTCTCTAAAGTCTCTGCTTAACAGAATATTGCTCTCTTCTTCCCTTCTTCCTTTTTCTGCTCCCTCTTTCCCTAACTTCTACTTTCCTCCAACTACTCCTACCTCCTACCAAACACACACATCACACACCACATAACACATCTCTCTCTATCCTCTTCAGGGCGAACGTGTGATCGCCCAGTCGCTCGTCTGCCTTGAGCGGGCGGGCGGCTGGGCGGCTGCACGGCCTATCGTTGCCCTTATTTTTAAAATACAAACACAAACACTCCATAAACACTACACTTGCACACTTACCAACACCACGCGGGGGGCACAACGCGTATACCAATAGCGCCGCGTGTCTCCCAAGCACACTCCACACGACGCGGGGGGGGTTTTAGTCCGTAGGCGTTTGGGAATAGACTCGAGACATCGTGACGCTGGAGTCTATTCCCGAGCGAGTCGGGCATGCTGCCAGGTACGGGCCTGGCAGTATCCAATGAGGATTTCCCCCTCCCACGCAAAAAAAAAAAAAAAAAAAAAAAAAAAAAAAACCTAACCTAACCTAACCTAACCTTTTTTTTTTTTTTTTTTTTTTTTTTTGTCGCTGTGGGAAATGCATTACGCATACCCCCCGGGCTGGGTAGACCCTTTGGTGGGGGGTTATGTGGGACTCCCTCCTCTCGCACCCCTCTGAAAGCAGAGGGGGGGGAGGAGTATACCCACTAAAACCCACAGCGGCGTTTCCCTCTCCTTGCCGTTGTATAGGGGCGTCCTGGGATCACTCTGTGCAACCACGACGCCCCCCGGCGGCCCTGACTAACCTACGCCAGGGCACCCGCGCCAAAGGAGGGGAAGACCAGAAACGCTTGGCCTTCCCCCCAGACGTGTAGGGCCGTGCAATGCGGGTTCCCCAACCCGCGGCCCTACTGGGGGAGCATGCGGTTCAAGAACCGCCCACGTGCTCGACCCCTCCGTCTACGCCGGATCGGGAGCGCATCTACCCTCTCTTCGCGCTCCCGCTCCGCGGCCTCCTTCTGCGAAATGACGGCTTCGCAGAAGGAGGCCATCGCCTCCCAGGATCTCTCGCTGTTCAGCATGGCCGCCACGACGCTGTGCAGCGAGAGATCACCCACTCCGAGAGACGCCACAAGCGTGCGGCGCTCGTCGGCCCAGTGCACACATTCCGCAAGCGTGTGCTGGGCCGTGTCGTCATCGGCGCCGCACTCATGGCAAGCGGGCCCGGGCTCCCTCCCAATACGATGCAGGTAATGACCGAAACAGCCATGTCCGGTCATTACCTGCGTCATCCGGAACCCGAGCTTGCCGTGGCGCCTCTCCAACCACTCATCGAACGACCCGAGGAGGGCCCCTATGGTGCGGTGGCCATAGGGGGCGTCCTCGAGGTCGTTCTTCCACCTCTCCCGCAGCCTTCGCTCGGTTTGGCTGCGGGCGGCCCTCACCTCCTCAGGAGCAGGGTACACCCCAGTGGCCCTGCTCCTAACCCTCTCCCGGTGCGCCTCGGCTAGGGACTCCGCGTCCAACTCCCAAGGGGGAGTCCCAGCCAAGGCGCACGCTGCTGCCCCGGCCACCGTCACGTATGCCCTGCATATACGTAGGGCCACCACCCTTTGTGGCCTCCGTAGCAGGGCTTTGTTTGCCGCCGTCAGCCGGTCCGCCCATATCGGGCACCCGTACAGGGCCATGCTCCGGGTGACACCGGCATAGAGACGGCGGCACGCGTTCGATGGCCCTCCCACGTTGGGCAGCAGCCGGCCCAGGGCCGAGGCCGTCGCCACTATTCGGGGAGCAATCTGGCGGAAATGCTCCCCGAATGTCCACCTGCGGTCCAAGGTGAGGCCCAGGTATTTGATATGCGGCCTCACCTGGACCGCCTCCCCGCTTACGTTGAGGGAGCACCCTGCGGGAGGTCGCCAGGCCCTCCCCCTCCCCCCAAAGATTATTCCTTCCGTCTTTGGGAGGGACACCTTCAGGCCCAGCAACCTGATCCTGGCGACTATGAGGTCCGCCGCCACCTCTGCTCTCCGCAGGGTCTCCCCCAACCCCTGCCCCCGGACGGCCACCATGGTGTCATCTGCATAGCAGATGACAGCCATCCGGGGGAGGAGGACGTCGCGTATGGCCCAATCGTACCCCAGGTTCCACAACAAGGGCCCCAACACGGAACCCTGGGGTACGCCACATGCCATGGACCGCGTCCTCCTCTGCCCTCCCCTATCTTCGTAGAGCACTACCCGCTCCGTCAGGTAGTGCTCTACGATGCGCCGCAGGTACGGGGGCACTCCATGATATCGGAGTGCCTCCCCTATCACGGAGTACGGGAGGGAACCAAACGCGTTGGCGATGTCCAAGGACACCGCCACCACTCCCTCTCTCCTTCCCTCCGCGTACTCCGAGAACCCTCTCAGGGTCCCGATCGCGTCGATGGTGGACCGCCCCACTCGGAATCCGAACTGGCGGTCTGACACGTCGGGACCCGTGTCCTCCAGATGCTGGAGGATCCTGGACGCTAGGATCCGCTCCAGCATCTTCCCCACCTCGTCCAGCAGAACTATGGGTCTCCACCCCGATGGAGAGTCTGCTGGACGGGCTGCTTTACGAAGGAGGCACAACCTCCCCTCCTTCCAGCAGCCCGGAAACCGCCCCACCTCAAGACACTCGTTGTACAGGTCCTTGAGGCGGCTTCCGAGGTGGGCCATCGCTATCGGGAGGACTCTCCCATGCACACCGTCCGGGCCTGGGGCCTTCTTGCAGGCCCTCAGACGGTGCACCGCCCAGGTGACGTCGGCGTCTGTGATCGGCGTCACCTCCACCTCTCCTTCTGGTTCCTCCGGCGGGCCCATGGCCGGGGGAACAAACCCTCCCTCTGCGGGCGGGAACAAGCCCTCCACCACCCTTGCGAGGAGCTCCGGTTCCAGGGAATCCATGGTGGGCCCATTACGCATCTTGTTGCGTACCACCTTGTAGGGCCTCCCCCATGGATCCCTGTTGAGGGTGTCCAAGAACGCCTCGTGCGCGGCGTCCTTGGCCCTCGCGATGGCTATGCACAGGGCCTCCACCGCCTCCCTTAAGGCCCCGTGCAGGAGCTCCTCCTCTTCTGGGGTATGTCTACGCCGCCGGCATCGGGTGTACTCCCTCCTCGCCGCGTTGCAGGTCTGACGCAGGGCCCCAACCTCGTCAGACCACCAGTACACCCGCTTTTTGGCCGACGGCTTTCCCGCCCGTCTCATCCCCGCGTCGCAGATGATATGCAGCGACGCCCGGAACTGCCGCGCCCTCATCTCCACATCCGGACCCTGATCCGGGGGGCGACCCCACCTCTCCTCAATTAGGGCAGCCTCCTCTGCCGCATCGCGGTCGAGGCTGGCGAGAGCCCATTTGGGGAATGTGCTCCGCCCCCCCCTTCCAGCGGGACCAGGCGACTGGGCCCGCCTCTGGCTGGAGACCCTCATTCTAATATATAGATGGTCCGAGAGGGTCTCCACGTCTCCCAGGACACGCCAGTCAGTAACGCGTGCGGCTAGGGCAGGGGTCGCGAACGAAACGTCCACGATCGACCCCCCCTGCCGGCGCACGCAGGTACTGGCTGTGCCCCGGTTTAAGACCTCTAGCCCTAATCCAGCCGCCCAGTCCCTAAGGGCTTCCCCTCGCAGGTCCGTGACGGGGGAACCCCACGCCGCACATTTGGCGTTGAGGTCCCCCAGGAGCAAGATCGGAGATGGCGCAGCAGCTCCTATTACTCGTCCCAGGCCCTCCAGGAACTGCTCAAAGGCAAACAGCGGTCTATTGGGGGAGAAGTAAACACCGACCAGCAGTGTTTCTCCCCATCTGACCGCTGCGTACCCCTGAGCAGTTGCCACCTTTGTTATGGGAGGGTGATCGCCCATTGTGGGGACGACGACCGCCACCAGCCCGTCCGTGTCTCCGACCCAATTGGGCTGGGGGGAGACTAGGTAGGGCTCCGACACTACGGCAACACTGATGCCCCACTCCGCCATGTGCTGGATCAGGAGATCCTGTGCACGGGCGCAGTGGTTGGTGTTGCATTGCACAACCTCCCACGTATGTAGTGTAGGTTGTGCTGGCATCAGTGTTCCATGTCGCTGCCCTCACCTCTTGTCGTCGCCGTCCGCTCTTGCGGTCTGGGGGCCTCCGGGGTCGACTTGGTGGGCTCCCTGCCTCTTGTGTGTGGGGGGGTGCACGAAGGTCCCCCCATCACGTGCTCCGCAGGCCTCTTGGCGTGCTGGCACACCGCACAAAATGGCGTGGGTGCCGAACAGTCCTTGGCGAGGTGGCCCGTTTTCCCGCATCTGTAACACAGGCCGCTCCTATCCACCTGGGACGGACACATCGCCCTGGTGTGGCCGATGCCCATGCAGCGGAAGCACCGCATGGGTCGCGGTTCCAGGGCTTCTACCCGGGCTGAGGTCCATCCCAGGAGCAGCCTCCCCCCCTCGGCCAGCAGCTTAGCCGCCGTGATTGGGCTCCTCACTATAACGGCGCCGGTGCCGTTTGGCAGCCAGCGGCACCTGCCCACCTCTATTTGGTCGGGGAGGCACTTGCCCTTCTCAGCGACTCTGGCCTTCACAAGGTCTTCGGTGACCGACTCGTCAAACCCGGCTATGCGGATTTCCGCCTTTTTGACGGGCCGGTACACATCGGCCACCTCCCCGACTAAGCCTCGCAGCTTTTCGGCGAGCTCGTCGGCCGCCGTACCGCTCTGGGCCCCTGGGAGCTCTATAAGGCGAGCCCCGGCCGCCGTTTTCCGCACCCGCACGTGCTCTACCCCCACCTCCGCCAGCTTTAGCGACGTGGCTTTCGCCATCAATGTTTTGTAGTCGCACTCAGCCCCTGGCTTGAGGGCGACTACTACCGCCGCCGATTTCGGCGCCACGAGCTTAGGGGCAGCGGGTTTCGCGGCTGGCACTGATTTCCGGGGTGCCGGCTTGGGTGGGGTGGGCCTCTTGGCTTTGCCCCTCTTTGCCACCTCCACCCATGAGCCTTCCTTGGCTGGAGGGGGAGCCCTCGGTTGTGGTACCCCTGAGGGGCCCGGCTGGGACTGAGGCTTGGCGGTCGCCTGTTTCCCCTGTTTCGCCTTTTTCGCCTTAGGGGCCCTAGGAGCTGGGGCGGGCCGCGCCGGGGGCATTAGGGTCGCCCCCGTGGTGCCAGTATTTTGGGGGGCTCTGCCCGCCTTCGCCTTCGCCAGGGTTTTGGGAGCCCTAGTGGTTTCCCTCTCCGGGGCCGGTGTCGGGCAGCTGGGCTGGGCGGCTTCCGACTGTGTGGGCAGTGCCCTTCTCCTGTCCGCTGCCAATGGCGGGCGGATTATCGGCGCCGGGGGGAGGAGGCTCTTGATCTCCCCCAGGCGGACGTTGACCATCTCCCCCACTGTGAGGAGTAGGTCCCTCGTGAGCTGCTCTTTGAATTGAGCAAGGGCCTCCACCACATCAGTGTGGCCCTGTTCGACACCAGTGGGGGCGTTCTGTTGGGTCCCCCTTTCGGAGAAGGCCCTCCTGAGCGCCTTCGTCTCCTCACGTAGGACGGCGAGCTCCTGCCGCATCCGCCTGTTGTCGGCCTTGAGGGCGCGCATCTGCTCGTCCTCCTGACGTTGCTCCTCAAGGCCGTCCATTGCTGCGCCGATGGCCCTGCAGGCCGCATTGATGCGGCCCCACACCTCGCCCTTAAGATGGCCGCTTTTGGCGGCCTCCACCCTCACGCAATTTGCCGCCTCACGTGCGGCCCGGATGTGATCTTCATCCAGGAGCAGGTCCTGCGGCACGCCCTCGTTCTCCTTAGCCCTTATGGGGCTGCGCTCCCTACCCCTCCCAGACGATTTCGCCTTCCCCTTCGTTTGGGGCGGTGCGCCCCCGTTGGCCTCGTCCTCCTGCAGACGCAGGAAGTCCTCTTCCTCGAGGTCCGCGAGGCGAGCCCTAGTTTGGGATGGCCCGGCGTGGCTAGCGCGCAGCTTCCCCCTCCGAGCCGTGCTCACCTTGGGCGAGATTTTTGGTGGGGAGTCTTCCCCAGACTCTCCATGGGGCCTCTTGCCCAGCAAAGAGACCATCTCGACATCCGTGAGTCCCCCCTCCGGTTCCCTCTCACCCCCCAGCTCTGCCCCCTCCTCATCGTCCGAGCTTAGGGGGTCCGGTTCGGGCAGCGGCGCGCGCCAGAGCCTCAGTCTTAAACCCCCCTCCGCTCTGGTGGCCTCCTCCTTCGAGCCCCCCTTCGAGCCCGAGGCTCCGGCCCCTTCGGGCTTCCCCCACCCTTTTAGTGAGGGCAGGCTCCCCTCGTCGTCCGACGCACTGGCGTAAGATTCGTGCGCCGAACCCCCCTGACTCCCCTCCTCTGGTTGTCCATCAAGCGACATCTTCCCCAAGTCCCTAGTTGTTGTTTTTGTTTTGGACTTCCCCCCCTGTGCGGCACTCCTACCTCCGACCTGGCCGCAAGTCCCCGTTTCCCCCCCAAGATCTAAGTTCCCCCCCAGTTCCCCATTTTTATAAGACTCCATAACAGTTCCCACGAGTAGCGGAGAATAAAGCTCCACTTGGGCAGAGATCCGCATACCCAAGTGGCCCTAATACGCTGCGAGGTCGGGCGGTATCGCAGGATTGGCCGCTAACGACTGGGTTACCTACCCAGCCACTCCTCAGGGTGCCGATCGGGAAACTGCGTTGCGCGCGGAGATCTAGGGTTTCCCCCAGAAGTCCACGCGAAAAACAATGCCCCGATCGCCACCACAGGAGAACCTCGACGCCACGTACCACTGCGCCGGGGTTTAGGGATTTTTATAGAGGTTTACTCCTCGCGGTCCGGCCGGCTAAGGCAAGACCTCCGGTCTGCTGTATCATCCGTACCCCATTAACGCCACAACTGGGGATCGTTGGAAGACACAGCAGGTTACGGGATTCAAGGGGGGCTGGCGTAGACCCCCCTATGATGATTCTCAACGGAGAACCACCCCTCGTGCCAAGACACACCCTCAGTGGCCGGAAAAGGCCCCCTCAAAATCCTCAAAAGAGGTTCACCCCAGGTTATTTTTTATAGAGGTTTTCTTCCTCGCGGCACCCACTTGTAAAGAGTGGGCGCCCTCGTTCCCCCAAGGGGGTTTACGATATCCCGCCCCATGCTGGGTATTAGCCACCGGCTAGTAATATCCCCTAAGGGAAATTGCTAACCGTTGCCCAGGGTGCACCAGCCCAGCGTGTTGCCCTTCCCCCCGGACCGAGTCCGGCACCCAGCCCCCCAGGGAACTGCAACACACCGAGCCAACGTGGAGGAACCCAGCCCGCACCCCAACCTAACCTAACCTTTTTTTTTTTTTTTTTTTTTTCTCGCTGGGAAAATGCGTTTACCCCCCTCGGAGTCCGAGGGGGCACATACCCCCCTGGGGTGGAGAAGACCCAAGGTGGGGGGTTATGTGGGGCTCACTCCCACCCTGCTCCTGCTAGTCAGGAGGAGGGGGGGAGCATACCCACTAAAAACCCAGCGGCGTTACCCTCTCTGTCTGTTTAGGTGTTAGTTGGACGCCACGGGGATTGCTAGCATTACCACCGTGACGTCGCCAGACTGTCCCGGACTTACACCGGGCGTATCCTCGCGCCGAAGGAGGGAAGGATTGGCAACGCTTCAACCCTTCCCCCAGATATGTAGGGCCCCATTGTGGTTCTCCAGTCCACGGCCCTACTCGGGGAGTTCACGGTTGGCGTATTGTAACCGCCTTCTCCCCACCCGTCTGCGCCGGAGCGGGAGCGCATCAGCCCTTTCTTCGCGCTCCCGCTCCGCTGCCTCTTTCTGCGACATAACTTCTTCGCAGAATCTAATCCCGGCTTCCCACAATCTCTCGCTCGATAGCATGCCGGAGATCACCCTGTGCAGCGAGAGATCGTCCGTCTCTAGGACTGCTATGAGTTCCTGGCGCTCACCGGCCCAGCTGGTGCAGTCTGCTAGTGTATGCTGGGCCGTGTCATCCTCGTCACCGCAGTGGTGACAGGCTGGTGTTGGCTCCCGTCCTATTTGGTGCAGGTAATGCCCGAAGCAGCCATGCCCGGTCATCACCTGCACCAACCTATATGTTAGGCTGCCCGTCTTGCGGTCCAGCCATGCCTCCAAGGATGGGAGGAGTGCCCCTGTTGTTCGGGTGCCATACGGGGACTCCTCCAAGATCTCTTTCCAGCGGTCTCGCTCCCGCCGGACCGCCATACGGCGCCTCGCGGCTACCTCTTCTGGGGCCAGGTGCTCGTCGGTCGTCGTGGCCTCCACCCGCTGCTCATACCGCTCTGCCATCAGCCTTGCGTCCAGCTCCCACGGCAGGGTACCGGCAAGAGCGCAGGCCGCCGCAAAGCTCACCGTTCGGAAGCATCTGGCCATCCTTTGGGCTATCACCCTCTGCGGTCTCCGGAGGAGGGCCTTCGTCCTCTCGGTCAGCCTTCCTGCCCATATCGGCGCACCGTACAGTGCCATGCTCCTCACCACATTGGCGAAGAGGCGCCGGCATGGGGCTTTTGGGCCACCTACATTTGGTAGGAGGCGGCCCAGCGCGGCCGCGGTGCCGACGAGTCGTGGAGTCATTTGTGAGAAATGCTCTTTGAAATCCCATCTCCGGTCCAGAATCAGGCCCAGGTATTTAATATGGGCCTTGACTTGGACCGTCTCACCTCCCACGGGGATGGTCTCATCGGCCCGCAGCCGCCAGCCCCTCCCTCCAAAGACCACCGCGTCTGTTTTTGCGAGCGCAACTTTGAGGCCTAGGAGACCGATCCTCCCGACCGTCAGTTCTGTGGCGACCGCCGCCCTTCTTAGGGTTTCCTCATATTGTCTCCCCCTCACGGCCACCATTGTATCGTCAGCATAACAGATGGTTACCGTGCGGGGGAGTTGTACACCTCGGATTGCCCAATCGAAGCCGATGTTCCAGAGCAGGGGCCCTAGTACCGACCCCTGTGGAACACCGCACTCCATCTTCCGCTCAAGGCGACCATTCGCTCCTTCGTAGAGCACTACCCTTTCTGAAAGGTAGTGCCCAACCTAACCTAACCTAACCTAACCTAACCTAACCTTTTTTTTTTTTTTTTTTTTTTTTTTTTTTACGAGGGGAAATGCGTTACGCATACTCCCGCCCCCGGGGGAGGGGGTCGGGAGTTATGTGGGACTCTCCTCCCTTAGGGGGAGGCCTACCCACTAAAACCCCTCGGTGTACCCTCGCTCCGCCTGGGGTAGGACTAAGGGAACGCTTGGCGCTTACCTCGGCCCTACCATGCGCGTGTCGCTCTTGCGAGCCCGGCTATTGCGGCTTTTGCCACTGTCCCTCCTAAGTGTGCGCACTTTTGCGTCTTGTCCGCCTCGGGACATTCTCGTCAGGCAGGAGATCCCCCGATCTCCTGCCCGAGGTCCCAGTTAGGGCGGCAAGCGGCGGTCATACGCGGCCCGCCTCCGCCCGGTCCTTTTTCGGCGGATAGGGAGCGAGAGGGGATCGTCCTCTCGCTCTCTCTCCGCTGCCTCCTTTAGGGACATGACAGCGTCGCAGAACGCGACGACCGCTTCCCAAGTGCCCCTGTTGCGTACCATCGCACTGGCTATTGCCGGCAGTGATAGGTCTGCTCCAATAACCGCAGCCATCTCTGACCGCGGTTCATCCCACGCAGGGCATACGGCGCGGGTGTGATGCGCCGTGTCGTCCTCCCCACTGTCGCAGTGCTTGCACACCGCTGTGTCCTCTCGTCGTGCCACTCGCCACAGGTACCTACCAAAGCAACCGTGCCCAGTAAGTACCTGTGTCAAGTGGTACGTCATTGGCCCGAAGTCGCGCTTCAACCAGTCCCTAAGGACTGGGCGTACTGCGCCCACCACCTCGCGGCTTGCGCTCGGGGTTTCTAGCCTTTCATCCCACCTCCGGAGAAGGTCATCCTTGGCCTCCTCCCTCCAACGTTTGATCTCCTCCGGAAGTGGACGATTACCCGCCGCCCGCTCTTCTGTCACTTGCCAGTATACCGCCGCCAGGACCCCAGCCTCCAGGTCCCATGGTGGACTGCCGGCCAGCAACGTCGCCGCCTCAAAGGAGACCGTCCTGTACGCTCGGATCGCTCTCGTGGCTATAACCCGTTGGGGTCTGCGCAACAGGGCCACGTTCCGAGCGTTCAGGGATTCTGCCCATATTGGGGCCCCATAGAGTGCCATGGAGCGCACAACACCCTGATAAAGGCGGCGGCATGTGCTGCCCGGTCCCCCGGTGTTCGGGAGCAGTCCCCCGAGTGCTCCGGCTGCGGCCAGCAATTTTGGCGCCTTCCGCGCAAAGTGCTCAGTGAAGCTCCACCGACCGTCGAGGACAATGCCTAGGTACCGCATCGTCGACTCGACGGCGATGGAGGTTCCCCCGACCACTATTTCCAGCCCAGGAGGCGGTGCGTTTCTAGGCCCGTGGAAACAGAGAGCCTCGGACTTGTTGAGAGCCACTTCGAGTCCCAAGGCCCTTATGCGACTCACCACGTGAGCTACCCCTGCTGTGCCGAGCAGGACGGCCTGCCTGTGGGTGCTCCCCTTTGCGGTGACGAGAGTGTCGTCAGCGTAACACAGTACGTTGACGCCCCGCAGGTTGGTACCGCGAAGCACCCAGTCGTACCCGATGTTCCACAGGAGTGGTCCGAGAACTGACCCCTGTGGGACACCGCACGTGACCGTCCTGCTTGCCCATCCAGCTTGAGTCGGGTATGTGATGGCCCGGTCTCTGAAGTAGTCCTCGACTACTATTCTGAGGTACTGGGGCACACCATGGTACCTCAGTGCCTCCTTGACAGTCTCAAAGGGCAAAGTGTTGAAGGCATTCGCTATGTCTAGCGACACTGCCAACAGCACTCCACCCTGGGAGACTGCCCCATCGGCGAGGACCCTCAACCGCGCTATGGCATCAATGGTCGACCTTTCCCGCCGAAAGCCGTACTGGCACTCGTGCAAGTCAGGTCCTACCTCCCCGAGGTGTCTGACGAGACGGGCCGCGAGCACTCGCTCAAAGAGCTTGCCCATCTCGTCAAGCAAGACTATGGGGCGATAGGCCGACGGCGACTCAGCCGGGCGCCCGTCCTTCTGAAGAAGAACGAGCTTACCGGTCTTCCAGCTTCGCGGGAACCGACCTTGTTGGAGACATGCGCGGAAGAGGGCCCTCACTCTCTCCTCCAGCTCACCAAGCGCGAGCACCACGACACGTCCGGGCACACCGTCAAGTCCGGGGGCGCTGTTCTTCAGCCGGAGCCTTAAGACTGCTGCCCCGAGTTCCCCCTCTGTGACAGGAGGGATGTCATCCTCTACCGCAGTGCTGGTAGCGTTCCTACCCATCGCTGGCGGATGCCATACACCTCTTTCAGGGAACAGACCAGTAAGGATACGTTCTAAGAGGTCCGGCTCAAGGGTGCTGGTTAGCGGAGGGGCCCAAGGCCGGAGTTTTGCCCTTACAGTTTTGTAAGGGCGTCCCCATGGGTCCCGGTCCAGCGTCTCCAGCCACTCCTTCCACGCCGCTTCCCTAGCCTGCGCGATGCCTGCCTGCAGGGCGTGGCATTTGGCTCGGTAGGCGGCGTAGAGCTCGTCCTCCCTGGCCGGATCGCGTATCCTTTTCCGTCTGCTCCTGGTGTATTGGCGGCGCGCAGCTGTGCATCCGCTTCGTGCCTCCCGAAGCTCCTCGCGCCACCAGTAAAGTCGGCGCCGCGGCGGAGTCGCCTTTGCTCGGGGCATTGCTGCATCGCATATGCGCTGGAGAGCAGCAACCTGCCGCTCCGCCTCGGCGTCGATTTCACCGATGGGCCTAGACCCGGCCTGCCACCCCTCGACAATCGCTGCTTCTTTGGCCATTTCTCGGTCGAGTTTGCCGAGTTTCCAGCGCGGCCCTTCCCCCGCAGTGGGCCGTCCGACACCCCTCGGAGCGACAGGGAACGTGGAGACATCGAATCGAATGTAGCGATGATCCGACAGCGTCTCCACGTCCACCCTCACTCCCCACTCCACAACGCGCCGTGCGAGAGCAGGGCTGGCCATTGTTATATCTACAATTGACCCGCCCCGCTGTCGCACGCACGTGTGTGTCGACCCCCTGTTGATGATCTGCAGCCCCACTTCGACCGCCCATTCTTCCATGGCCTGCCCTCTCGCGTCCGTCGCTGGGGATCCCCATGTCGTGGACTTGGCGTTAAAATCTCCCGCGACGAGCACCAGCCCCGGGCGACTGCTGCCGATCACAGTGCCCACCTCATCCAGGAAGGACTCAAACTCGGCTAGTCTCCTGTTTGGTGAGAAATACACCCCGACCACCATCGTATCTCCTAATAATGTGGCGACAAAGCCGTGGCCTCTGGTGATGTTTTGGTGACGCGGCGCATTAGCTTGGGCCTGCGTGACCACCGCTACTAGGCCATCCCTGTCACCAACCCAGTTGTCCCTCGAAGGCACAGAGTAAGGCTCTGCCACCACCGCGACATGTATCAACCACTCCGCCATGCTTTGGAGCAGGAGGTCTTGAGCTCTGGCGGAGTGGTTGATATTCGCCTGCAGATACCGGACGGCCATTTCCTAGCCATTGGCCGTCCGATCCTCCTCGACCCCAGGCTCAGGCCTTCGTGGGGGACTTGGCTGCGTAGAGGCTCCGGGGCCACCTGCAGCAGTTTTCTTCCGTTTGGGTGGGTTGCATGTTATGCTTCCCACCCTGTGGTCTGCACGGACGCCCGCAGCGGCGCACAGTGAGCAATGCGCGGTGGCATTGCAGTCACGCGCGATATGGCCCGTCCCACTGCAACGGTAACATATATGGCTCCGGTCCACCTCCGACTTGCACTTCGCGCGCACGTGTCCAGCTTCCAAGCACCGGAAGCATCGCGTGGGCCGACTGTCGAGTAGTCTGACCTGCGCCGACACCCACCCCACGCGGACCCGTCCGCCCTGCGCCACCTTTTTGGCAGCTGCGATTGGGCACCGCAGCCACACCGTACCCAACCCCGAAGGGCCGAGCGTGACCTCCCCGGACTTGATGTCCTCCTCTGCGCAGCCACCTTCCTTTGCTACCGCCGCCACCACTTCCGAGGGAAGTACGGAGTCGTCCAGGCCCAAGATGCGCAACTCCGCGCATTTGGTGGGCCTAGATATACGGACCAGGGCAGGGTCCAGCACCTCCCGCAGTTTGGCGGCCAAATCATCTGCCTTTTGGCCGCTCGCCGCTCCGGGGATCTCGAAGGCGCGGGCATCCGTGGCGGTCCTTCGGATCCGAACACCCGCGATCCCCATCGAGTCAATGTCCACCTTGTTTTTAGCCTCGCTGAGTACGGCGGCGTAGCTCGTGCTGCTATCGGCCTGGGGTATCAGTGTCAGCACCACCGCTGATGTGTTAGGAAGGCGAAGCTTCCGGGCTTTCTTTGGTGGAGCCTTGGTCGTGTTCGGGCTCACCTCCTTTTTTGCGCCCCTGGGCTTTCCCTTCTTCCCCTTCTTTACTACCTCGGACCAGGTTGACGTGGCAGGTGCAGGCGCCAGCGCAGCAGCGGCGGAGCCTGGCATTACCGGGGCCGGGATTTCCTGGGCGGAGCTTCCCTTCCGGGGCTTCTTCTTCTTCTTCCTCCCCACAGAGCCTGAGGAGGAAGGTCCCTTTGCAGGCACCATAGGCGGGGCCAGGGCCTTCGAGGAAGCGCCCGCGTGCCTTTTTTCCTTCTCAGTAGTCTCTCCGCCGGACAACCTTTTTTTTTTTTTTTTTTTTTTTTTTAACGCAGTGGAAACGCGTTACGCGTACCCCCCGGGCTTGGGGAAGCCAGATGTTGGGTGGGGGGTTATGTGGGGCTCTCTCCTCCGAGTGAGGAGCCTACCCACTAAAACCACTGCGGCGTCTTCCTCGTTGCCGTTTTTGGGGGTGTTTAGGGATCGCGAACATGTCTATCCAGAACACCCCCCGGCCGCCCCGGCTCGTTTTGCGCCGGAGCCCCGCGCCAAAGGAGGGGAGGGTCAGAAACGCCATGACCCTCCCCCCAGGCGTGTAGGGCCGTGCAGTGTGGGTCCCCAGCCCACTGGCCCTACTGAGGGGGGTATTAGACTACAGCGGCCTGCATGTACTGCAGGCGCCGTCTCCCCCTCCGCCTGCGCCGGAGCGGGTGCGCAACAGCACTGTCTTCGCGCTCCCGCTCCTTGGCCTCCTTTTGCGAAATAACGCTCTCGCAGAAGGAGGCCACTGCCTCCCATTTCCTCTCGCTGCTCAGCATGGCGGACACGATGCTGTTCAGCGAGAGGTCGCCCGTGTTGAGCGCCGCCACCAATGTGCGGCGTTCTTCTGCCCATTGTGGGCACACCGCAACCGTGTGCTGGGCCACGTCGTCGGGCTCCCCGCACTCGTGACATTGGGGCCCTGGCTCCCTTCCTATCTTGTGCAGGTAGTGACCGAAGCACCCGTGCCCGGTCAGTACCTGCGTGAGCCGATATGTAAGGGCCCCTTTTTCCCTCTTTAACCAGGGGTCGAACGACGGGAGGAGTGCCCCTATGGTGTGGTTTCCATAGGGGGAGTCCTCCAGGTCGTTCTTCCACCGGTCCCTCATGCGCTCTTCCGCCATTCGACGCGCGCGCTCCACCTCTTCGGGGGCTGGATGAACTCCCCGTGCCCTTTCCTCCACTTTCATCTTGTACCTCTCCGCCAGCACCCGGGCGTCTAGCTCCCAGGGTGGGGTACCGGCGAGGAGGCACGCCGCCGCATGGGACACGGTTGAGTAGCCTCTTATTGCCCTTAGGGCGATGGTCTTCTGTGGGCGCCGCAGGAGGGCCCTGTTCTTTCGCGACAGTCTGTCGGCCCAGATTGGGGCCCCGTAGAGCGCCATGCTCTTAATCACGCCTGCGAACAGGCGCCGGCATGGGGCTTTTGGGCCTCCGATGTTAGGCAGCAGTCGGCCCAGGGCCGCTGCCGCACCCACAAGTCGGGGAGCCAGCCTCGTAAAGTGCTCCTCGAAGCTCCACTTTCGATCCAGGACAAGTCCCAGATATTTAAGGTGGGGCTTGACCTGGATCGACTCTCCTCCCACCGGGATCGCGGTATCGGGGCGCAAACGCCAGCCCCGGCCCCCAAGCACTATGGCCTCGGTCTTGCTGAGCGCCACCTTCAGCCCGAGAAGTTGAATGCGGCCGACTGTTAGGTCTGTCGCGACAGCGGCCCTCCTCAGGGTCTCTTCGAGCTGTTGCCCTCGCACGGCCACTAGAGTGTCGTCTGCGTAGCAGACGGTGACCATGCGAGGGATTTGGGCTCCGCGAATAGCCCAGTCGTATCCGACGTTCCACAGGAGTGGCCCAAGCACAGACCCCTGTGGAACGCCGCACATCATTTCCCGCGCTCGCCGTGTTCCCCCCATTTGATAGAGCACTACCCTGCCAGACAGGTAGTGCCCCACCACCCGCCTGATGTACGGGGGCACTCCATGGTAACGGAGTGCCTCCTTGATGACCTCGTAGGGCAGGCTGCCAAAGGCGTTGGCGATGTCCAGGGACACCGCCACGACGCCCTCTCTTCTACTGGCCGCGTACACCCTGAACTCCCCCAGGGAACTAATGGCGTCCATAGTAGACCGTCCCACCCGGAACCCGAACTGCCGGTCGCTGATGTCCGGGCCCGTGTCCTCTAGGTGCCGGATAATGCGGGAGGCCAGGATCCTTTCAAAGATTTTCCCGACCTCATCCAGCAGGACGATGGGACGGTACCCTGAAGGAGAATCCGCGGGGCGCGACTCCTTTCTTAGGAGGCACAGCCTGCCCTCTTTCCAACAGCCCGGAAAGATCCCCTCCTTCAGGCAGTCATCGAAGAGGTCTCGGAGGCGTACGCGCCGGACAACCTAACCTAACCTAACCTAACCTAACCTAACCTAACCTAACCTAACCTAACCTAACCTAACCTAACCTAACCTAACCTAACCTAACCTAACCTTTTTTTTTTTTTTTTTTTTTTTTTTTTTATCGGTGAGAAAATGCTTTGCGCATACCCCCCCGGGCCTAGGGAGGCCAGATGTTGGGTGGGGGGGTTATGTGGGACTCTCCCCGCAGATGGGGCCTACCCACTAAAAACTCACCGGCGATTCTCCGCACTGCCGTTGTTGATGGGGGCGTTATGGGGTCGGATTCATTCTTCCAGAACGCCCCCCGGCTGCCCTGGCTGGCTGACTGGAGCCAGGGCTCCCGCGCCAAAGGAGGGAAGGATCGGAATACGCTACGATCCCTCCCCCAGGCGTGTGGAGTCTACCGTCGTGGGCCCCTCACCCACGAACTCCACTAGGGGTTCAGGCGAGCGCCGAATTGCGCCCGCCTCCTCCCTCTTCGCCTGCGCCGGATCGGGAGCGCCTCTGCCCTATCTTCGCGCTCCCGTTCCGCTGCCTCCTTCTGCCCGATCACGGTTTCGCAGAAGGAGGCCACCGCATCCCAGGATCTCTCGCTGCGTAGCATGGCCGATACGACGCTACGCAGCGAGAGATCATCCACCCCAATTTCCTCCGCCATTATGCGGCGCTCCTCGGCCCAGTGGTTGCACTCCGCTAGGGTGTGCTGGGCCGAGTCATCCTCCGCACCGCACTCGTGGCAGGCGGGGCTCGCCTCCCTTCCAATTCGATGCAGGTAATGGCCGAAACACCCATGTCCGGTCATTACCTGCGTCAGCCTGAACCCCACCTTGCCGTGCTTACGGTCCAACCAGTGGTCAAACGACGGGAGGAGTGCCCCTATGGTGCGGGTTCCATAGGGGGAGTCCTCCAGGTCGTTTTTCCACCGGTCCCTCATCCGCCTTTGCGCCTGGCGGCGCTCCTCCCTCAACTCCTCGGGGGCGGGGAACACGTTGAGTGCCCTGCGCCTCGCCCGCTCCCTGTACGCCTCTGCGAGCACTTGGGCGTCCAGCTCCCAGGGCATAGAGCCCGCCAGTGCACACGCCGCCGCCCACGCCACCGTGCAGTACGCCCTTATTACACGGGTGGCCACCACTCGCTGCGGCCTACGCAGGAGGGCCCTGTTGGCCGCGTTCAGCCGATCGGCCCAGATAGGCGCGCCGTACAGGGCCATGCTCCGCGCCACCCCCGCGTATAGGCGGCGGCAAGCCGCACTAGGCCCTCCCACATTGGGCAAGAGCCTGCCCAGGGCGGATGCTGCTGCCACGATCCGGGGAGCAAGCTGGCGAAAGTGCTCCCCGAAATCCCATCTGCGGTCCAGGTGGATGCCCAGATACTTGATGTGGGCCTTCACCTGGACCGCCTCTCCTCCGACCGGTATTGTGGCTGCAGCAGGTGGCCGCCAGCCCCTTCCCCCGAAGACGATGGCCTCGGTCTTCGTGAGTGCCACATTCAGCCCCAGTAGCCTTATGCGGGTGACCATAAGGTCCGCCGCGACTGCCGCTCTCCTCAGGGTCTCCTCCAGCCCTGAACCCCGGACGGCTACCATCGTGTCATCAGCGTAACAGATGATAGTCATCCGGGGGAGCAGGACCCCTCTTATGGCCCAGTCGAAGCCTATGTTCCATAGGAGGGGCCCAAGAACAGACCCCTGAGGTACCCCGCACTCCATCGCCCTTTCCCGTCGTTGGCCGCCTCGCTCTTCGTAGAGCACCACTCTTTGCGTGAGATAGTGCTCCACGACTCTCCTCAGATAGAGAGGAACCCTGTGGTAGCGGAGCGCCTCAACGATTACTGCATATGGGAGGGAACCAAACGCATTGGCGATGTCAAGTGACACCGCCACTACTCCCTCCCCTCTCCCCGCCGCGTATTCGTGAAACGACCTTAAGGCGCTCAGTGCATCCAGGGTCGACCTCCCAGCACGGAAACCGTACTGGCGGTCGGACACATTTGGACCCGTCCCTTCTAGGTGCTGGATGATCCGGGAAGCGATGATGCGCTCGAGCATCTTCCCGGTCTCATCCAGCAGCACGATCGGTCTCCAACCCGAGGGAGAGTCTGCCGGCCGGCTCTCCTTACGGATGAGGCAGAGCTTGCCCTCCTTCCAGCACCTCGGAAACCGTCCCGTCCCTAGACAGTCATCAAAGAGGTCTTTGAGACGGTCTCCGAGGTGCGTCAGCGCCACTGGCAGGACGCGGCCAGGTACTCCGTCTGGGCCTGGGGCCTTTTTACGGACCAGCAGCCGGTGGATTGCCCCTGCCATTTCACCATCTGACACTGGTGGTGTCGCAACCAGTTCTGTCGGCTCTTCGGGGCCCATCATGCGGGGCGGAGCGAATACCGGCGCTGCCGGGAATAGCGCCTCCACAATCCGGCCGAGGAGCTCCGGCTCTAGGCTGTCCATTCCGGGGGCGTTACGTATCTTGTTGCGGACACCTTTGTACGGCCGCCCCCATGGATCTCTGTCCAGCGTGGCCAAGAAGGCCTCATGCGCGGCGTCTTTGGCCTTCGCAATCGCCACGGACAGGGCCTCCTTGGCCACTTTCAGAGCCTCGTGTAGCACCTCTTCTTCGGCCTCCGTGTGGCCCCTTCGCCGCCTGCAATGGCCGTATTCCCGGCGCGCGCTATTGCACGTGAGACGGAGGGCCGCAACCTCCTCCGTCCACCAGTACACCCGCTTTTTTGCGGACGGCTGCCCCGCCCTTCGCATGGCCGCGTCGCAAACCGTGGTCAGCGACTCACGAAACAGCGCCGCTCTCTCCTCCACGTCTTGGGCCCGATCCGGTGGAGGGGCCCGCCACACCTCCAGCATTGCCATCTCCTCTGCCATATCCTTGTCCAGGGTGGCAAGGCTCCATCTTGGGAACCGCGCCCTGCCTCTCGGCTCTCCTGGGTAAGGTGCCTGGGGTGGCAGCGTCTTGGAGACCCTCATCCGTATGTAGTTATGGTCGGAGAGGGTCACCGTGTCGACCAATACGCGCCAGTCCGTAGTGCGCCTGGCAGCGGCAGGGGTCGCGAAGGTGACATCCACTATGGATCCCCCCTGCCGGCGCACGCAGGTGTGGTCGGTGCCTCGGTTGATGACCTCGAGGCCGGACGCTACCACCCAGTCCCAGAGGACTTCCCCTCTATGGTCTGTCAATGGGGACCCCCACTCCGAGCACTTGGCGTTGAGGTCCCCTAGCACCATCACTGGTGACGGAGCCGCCCTCGTGACCACCCTTCCGAGCCTGGTGAGGTACTGCTCGAACTCGAACAGCGGCCGGTTTGGGGAGAAGTACACCGCTACCAGTACTATGTCTCCCCATTTGGCCGCTGCGTACCCCGGGCCGCTCTCGATCTTAGAGAGAGGAGGGTGGTTGCCTGGTGGTGCCACCACCGCCGCCAGCCCGCTTGTGTCCCCAATCCAGTTGGGATGGGACGGAACAAAGTATGGTTCTGCCACGATTGCAGCGCTAATACCCCACTCCGCCATTTGCTGCATCAGGAGGTCCTGTGCTCTGGCGGAGTGGTTTATGTTGCACTGCAACACTTCGTATGACAGTTGTGCCGGTTGTGCTGGCATTACTGGTCCATACTTTGTTCCTCCACGTGGCTTTGGGGCCCTGGCTCCTTAGGGGCCTCCTGGGGCCTGGTGGTAGCCGATGCTCTTGGGGGAGCAGTCCTGCCTTTTGTGCTTGGGGGAGCGCATGACGGCCCCCTCATTACATGCCCCGCTGGCCGCTTGGCGTGGTGGCATACTGCACACCACGGCTTTTCCGCCTCGCACTGTCTGGACGTGTGGCCGGCCTTGCCACACCGGTAACAGAGGTCGCTCCTGTCTACCGGTGAGGGGCAGAGTGCTCTGGTATGCCCAGTCCCCATGCACCTGAAACATCGCAAGGGCAGGGGATCCATAGCCTCCACTTTGGCCGACGTCCACCCCACCAGAAGCCGTCCGGCTGTAACGACGGCTTTGGCTGCCGCTACGGGGCACCCAGCAATGACGGACCCCGTTTGGTTGGCGGCCATCCTTGTCCTCCCCATCCGTATTAGGCCTTGCGGGCAGCCCCCTTTTTGGGCTATCGCCTCCCTGACGGACTCCGACGTGACAGATTCGTCGAATCCGGAGACACGAATTTCCGCCGTCTTGTAAGGCCTGTGCACGTCTGCCACGTCGCCGACAAGGTTCCGGAGCTTGTCGGCAAGTTGGTCAGCCACCCCGCCGCTGTCCGCCCCGGGGACCTCGATCAGGCGGGCGCCAGCAGCCGTGCACCTCACCTTCACGCTTTCAACTCCCAGCTCGGCCAGTTTGATGGTCGTGGCCTTCCCCATGACCGACTTGTAGTCGGTCTCCACCCCCGGTTTGAGGGTGATCACGACCGCCGCAGTCTTGGGAGTGGCGAGTTTTTTCTGCTTCGAGGGCGCTTTCCGGGTTCGACCTTTTTTCTTTTTGGCCCCTTTGGCCTTGTTGGGCGGCTGCTCGCTGCTGGCCGCCTTGTGTGCCGGCTTCCTGGCCTTTTTCCCCACAACCTTGTTCCAGGGCTCACGCTCGGTCTCGACGGCTGGTGGAGGTGTTGGCCTTGCGGAGGTGGCTTCCTGCGCTGCCAGGCTCCGTTTTGGGCGCCTCTTCTTCCTTTGGGGGTCGCGCTCTATCCCTTGTGTTTCAGAGGTGGGGGCGGCGGCAGAACTGGCTGGCTTTGGCGGGGCCACTGGAGTACCTCCACTCCTCTGGGTGGCGCCATCCGCCGGTGCCTGGGCCGCGGCCTGAGCCGCTCTTCGGTCGGCAGCCAGAAGCGGCCGAGTCCGTGGCTCCGGGAGGAGCCTACTCTCGATGCCCTCCAACCGAGCGTTCAGCATTATACTGAACTGCTCCCGGTTGGAGCGCGAGACCTCATCAATTAGGCGCCGATAGTCGGGCTCAGCCGCAACCGCAGCTGTCGTGGCTGGTTGGTTGCGCATCTGGGCAACCTCACGGCGCAACTCCTCTACCTGGCGCGAGAGCTGCGCATTGGCCGCCTCCAGGCGCGCCACCTCCTCCGTCACCGTCAGGGTTCTTAGCTCGGCCACAGCTCCCTTTAACCTAACCTAACCTTTTTTTTTTTTTTTTTTTTTTTTTTTTTTTTTTTTTTTTTTTTTTTTTTTTAACGGTGAGAAAATGCTTTGCGCATACCCCCCCGGGCCTAGGGAGGCCAGATGTTGGGTGGGGGGGTTATGTGGGACTCTCCCCGCAGATGGGGCCTACCCACTAAAAACTCACCGGCGATTTTCCGCACTGCCGTTGTTGATGGGGGCGTTATGGGGTCGGAGTCATTCTTCCAGAACGCCCCCCGGCTGCCCTGGCTGGCTGACTGGAGCCAGGGGTCCCGCGCCAAAGGAGGGAAGGATCAAAATACGCTATGGTCCCTCCCCCAGGCGTGTGGAGTCTACCGTCGTGGGCCCCTCACCCACGAACTCCACTAGGGGTTCAGGCGAGCGCCGAATTGCGCCCGCCTCCTCCCTCTTCGCCTGCGCCGGATCGGGAGCGCCTCTGCCCTATCTTCGCGCTCCCGTTCCGCTGCCTCCTTCTGCCCGATCACGGTTTCGCAGAAGGAGGCCACCGCCTCCCAGGATCTCTCGCTGCGTAGCATGGCCGATACGACGCTACGCAGCGAGAGATCATCCACCCCAATTTCCTCCGCCATTATGCGGCGCTCCTCGGCCCAGTGGTTGCACTCCGCTAGGGTGTGCTGGGCCGAGTCATCCTCCGCACCGCACTCGTGGCAGGCGGGGCTCGCCTCCCTTCCAATTCGATGCAGGTAATGGCCGAAACACCCATGTCCGGTCATTACCTGCGTCAGCCTGAACCCCACCTTGCCGTGCTTCCGGTCCAACCAGTGGTCAAACGACGGGAGGAGTGCCCCTATGGTGCGGGTTCCATAGGGGGAGTCCTCCAGGTCGTTTTTCCACCGGTCCCTCATCCGCCTTTGCGCCTGGCGGCGCTCCTCCCTCAACTCCTCGGGGGCGGGGAACACGTTGAGTGCCCTGCGCCTCGCCCGCTCCCTGTACGCCTCTGCGAGCACTTGGGCGTCCAGCTCCCAGGGCATGGAGCCCGCCAGTGCACACGCCGCCGCCCACGCCACCGTGCAGTACGCCCTTATTACACGGGTGGCCACCACTCGCTGCGGCCTACGCAGGAGGGCCTTGTTGGCCGCGTTCAGCCGATCAGCCCAGATAGGCGCGCCGTATAGGGCCATGCTCCTCGCCACCCCCGCGTATAGGCGGCGGCAAGCCACACTAGGCCCTCCCACATTGGGCAAGAGCCTGCCCAGGGCAGATGCCGCTGCCACGATCCGGGGAGCAAGCTGGCGAAAGTGCTCCCCGAAATCCCATCTGCGGTCCAGGTGGATGCCCAGATACTTGATGTGGGCCTTCACCTGGACCGCCTCTCCTCCGACCGGTATTGTGGCTGCAGCAGGTGGCCGCCAGCCCCTTTTCCCGAAGACGATGGCCTCGGTCTTTGTGAGTGCCACATTCAGCCCCAGCAGCCTAATGCGGGTGACCATGAGGTCCGCCGCGACTGCCGCTCTCCGCAGAGCCTCCTCTAACTGCGCTCCCCGGACGGCTACCATCGTGTCATCTGCGTAACAGATGACAGTCATCCGGGGGAGCAGGACCCCTCTTATAGCCCAGTCGAACCCTATGTTCCATAAGAGGGGACCAAGGACAGACCCCTGAGGTACCCCGCACGCCATGGCATGCTCCCTTCGCCGGCCGCTCCGCTCTTCGTAGAGCACTACCCTTTCCGTAAGGTAGTGCTCTACGATCCTCCTCAAGTAGGGGGGGATCCCATGGAAGCGGAGCGCCTAACCTTTTTTTTTTTTTTTTTTTTTTTTTTTTTTTTTTTAACGCAGTGGAAACGCGTTACGCGTACCCCCCGGGCTTGGGGAAGCCAGATGTTGGGTGGGGGGTTATGTGGGGCTCTCTCCTCCGAGTGAGGAGCCTACCCACTAAAACCACTGCGGCGTCTTCCTCGTTGCCGTTTTGGGGGTGTTTAGGGATCGCGAGCACGTCTATCCAGAACACCCCCCGGCCGCCCCGGCTCGTTATGCGCCGGAGCCCCGCGCCAAAGGAGGGGAGGGTCAGGAACGCCATGACCCTCCCCCCAGGCGTGTAGGGCCGTGCAGTGTGGGTCCCCAGCCCACTGGCCCTACTGAGGGGGGTATCAGACTACAGCGGCCTGCATGTACTGCAGACGCCGTCTCCCCCTCCGCCTGCGCCGGAGCGGGTGCGCAACAGCACTGTCTTCGCGCTCCCGCTCCTTGGCCTCCTTTTGCGAAATAACGCTCTCGCAGAAGGAGGCCACTGCCTCCCATTTCCTCTCGCTGCTCAGCATGGCGGACACGATGCTGTTCAGCGAGAGGTCGCCCGTGTTGAGCGTCGCCACCAATGTGCGGCGTTCTTCTGCCCATTGTGGGCACACCGCAACCGTGTGCTGGGCCACGTCGTCGGGCTCCCCGCACTCGTGACATTGGGGCCCTGGCTCCCTTCCTATCTTGTGCAGGTAGTGACCGAAGCACCCGTGCCCGGTCAGTACCTGCGTGAGCCGATATGTAAGGGCCCCTTTTTCCCTCTTTAACCAGAGGTCGAACGACGGGAGGAGTGCCCCTATGGTGCGGTTTCCATAGGGGGAGTCCTCCAGGTCGTTCTTCCACCGGTCCCTCATGCGCTCTTCCGCCATACGACGCGCGCGCTCCACCTCTTCGGGGGCTGGGTGAACTCCCCGTGCCCTTTCCTCCACTTTCATCTTGTACCTCTCCGCCAGCACCCGGGCGTCTAGCTCCCAGGGTGGGGTACCGGCGAGGAGGCACGCCGCCGCATGGGACACGGTTGAGTAGCCTCTTATTGCCCTTAGGGCGATGGTCTTCTGTGGGCGCCGCAGGAGGGCCCTGTTTTTTCGCGACAGTCTGTCGGCCCAGATTGGGGCCCCGTAGAGCGCCATGCTCTTGATCACTCCTGCGAACAGGCGCCGGCATGGGGCTTTTGGGCCTCCGATGTTAGGCAGCAGTCGGCCCAGGGCCGCTGCCGCACCCACAAGTCGGGGAGCCAGCCTCGTGAAGTGCTCCTCGAAGCTCCACTTTCGATCCAGGACAAGTCCCAGATATTTAAGGTGGGGCTTGACCTGGATCGACTCTCCTCCCACCGGGATCGCGGTATCGGGGCGCAAACGCCAGCCCCGGCCCCCAAGCACTATGGCCTCGGTCTTGCTGAGCGCCACCTTCAGCCCGAGAAGTTGAATGCGGCCGACTGTTAGGTCGGTCGCGACAGCGGCCCTCCTCAGGGTCTCTTCGAGCTGTTGCCCTCGCACGGCCACTAGGGTGTCATCTGCGTAGCAGACGGTGACCATGCGAGGGATTTGGGCTCCGCGAATAGCCCAGTCGTATCCGACGTTCCACAGGAGTGGCCCAAGCACAGACCCCTGTGGAACGCCGCACATCATTTCCCGCGCTCGCCGTGTTCCCCCCATTTGATAGAGCACTACCCTGCCAGACAGGTAGTGCCCCACCACCCGCCTGATGTACGGGGGCACTCCATGGTAACGGAGTGCCTCCTTGATGACCTCGTAGGGCAGGCTGCCAAAGGCGTTGGCGATGTCCAGGGACACCGCCACGACGCCCTCTCTTCTACTGGCCGCGTACTCCCTGAACTCCCCCAAGGAACTAATGGCGTCCATGGTAGACCGTCCCACCCGGAACCCGAACTGTCGGTCGCTGATGTCCGGGCCCGTGTCCTCTAAGTGCCGGATAATGCGGGAGGCCAGGATCCTTTCAAAGATTTTCCCGACCTCATCCAGCAGGACGATGGGACGATACCCTGAAGGAGAATCCGCGGGGCGTGACTCCTTTCTTAGGAGGCACAGCCTGCCCTCTTTCCAACAGCCCGGAAAGATCCCCTCCTTCAAACAGTCGTCGAAGAGGTCTCGGAGGCGTACCCCAAGGTGCTTCAACGCCGCCGGGAGGATCCTTCCGGGTACCCCGTCTGGGCCTGGGGCCTTGCGGCAACCACGCAGGCGGTCAATTGCGACGACCAGCTCCGCGTCTCTTATTGGCGGAGGGTTGAAGGGGCCCTCTGGCTCTTCCTCTGGGGCAGCCATGGCAGGGGCAGTAAAGTCCGGCGGCGCTTGCGGGAAGAGGCCCTCAATTATTCTCCCGAGGAGTTCCGGCTCAAGAGAGTCCATGGGAGGGGCGTGTTTCAGCTTGTCCCGTACAAGCTTGTACGGCCGCCCCCAAGGATCCCTATCCAGCGTGACCAGGAACTCCTCCCGCGCCTCGTCCTTGCGCCGCGCTATGGCCGCCTTGAGGGCCTCCTTCGCCTCATGGAGGGCTGCATGGAGAGCCTCCTCCTCCTCTGCAGTGTGCCGCCTGCGCCTGCAGTGGCCATATGCTCGGCGGGCCGCATTGTTGGTAGCCCGGAGGGCCGAGATCTCCGCAGACCACCAGTAGACCTCTTTCTTTGCGGGCAGTCGCTTCGCGCGGGGCATTGCCGCATCACACACTCTTGTGAGTGATGCGCGAAAGCGAACGGCCCGTTCCTCCACTCCCAGGGCCATCGGCGGAGGTGCACACCAGGCCTCCACCATGGCCGCCTCATCGACCATCTCCCTGTCGAGGCCAGCAAGCGACCACCTGGGGAAATTGCCGCCCGTTCTGCCCGCGCCGGTCACATTGGACCCGCCTGTCGGTGAGACCCTCATCCGGATGTATAAGTGATCGGAGAGGGTCTCGACGTCCTCCAGGACGCGCCAACACGATACTCGCGCCGCCGCCGTGGGGGTTGCGAAGGAGACATCCACGATGGATCCCCCCTGCCGGCGTACGCATGTGTTGGCGTTGCCCCGGTTTAGGATAGTCAGGTCCAGCCTGACCGCCCAGTCCCTAAGGGTCGCCCCTCGGGGGTCCGTGCTCGGGCAGCCCCATGCCGTGCTCTTGGCGTTAAAGTCGCCTAGGACCATCAGTTGCGCCGGAGCGGCACGCCGCAGCACCCCTTCCAGCCCCTGCAGGAACCGCTCAAAGGCTACTAGCGGCTTGTTGGGGGAGAAGTAAACCCCAACTACAATGATATTCCCCCATTTGGCCACTGCGTAGCCCGGCCCCTTCTCGGTTCCTACAAGGGGAGTGCCTCCCGTCGCCCGTGTGACTAGTGCCACGCTGCCGTCTGCAGCTCCTACCCAGTTGGGCCGGGGTAGGACAGCATATGGCTCCGCTACCACTGCGATGCTAATCTCCCACTCCGCCATTGCCTGCATGAGCAAGTCCTGAGCACGGGTGGAGTGGTTGAGATTACATTGCACAACCTCCAAGTCCTGATCTGGTTGTGCTGGCATTAGCTGTCCATTGGCTGTCCCTCCTGGATGTTTTCGGCCGCTGCTGGGGTCGCCTGGGCCGCTGTGGCAGTCGTCTGGGCCCTTGCGGGGACCTCAACACCTCTGGTGGCTGGGGGTGAGCAAGACAACCCAGTCATGATGTGTCCTGCAGGGCGCTTGGCCTGATGACACACGGCACAGAAGGGGTCGGCTCTGCAGCCGCTCATGCGGTGGCCTGGCTTGCTGCACCGAAGGCAGAGCTCACCCCTATCAATCGGAGAGGGGCATGTCGCCCTCGTGTGCCCGGTCCCGAAGCATTTAAAGCACCTTAATGGTGCTTTACGCAGTGCCTTAACTGAGGCAGCCGACCATCCCACGGTCAGACGGCCTGTCACAATCAGGGCGTTGGCCGCCACAACCGGGCACGTGACTAGGGTAGCCCCAGCGCCGCTCCTCTCCATTCGGATATTGCCCGCTTTGACGTGCTCCTGTAGGCATCCCGTTTTAGCGGCCACTGCCGCTGCCACCGCCTCTGGTGTTGCTGCCTCGTCGAGGCCCGAGATGACCAGCCTCGCCATGGTGACTGGCCGATATACCTTCGCCACGTCGCCGATAATGGCGTCAATTTTAGTGCGGAGGTTGTCGGCCGTTCGTCCGCTGTCCGCACCGGGGACCTCTATGACGCGTGCTCCGTCAGCTGCCTTCCTCATCTTCACATGCTCCAGTCCTACTTCCTGGAGCTTCAGAGTCGTGGTGATTTTGGACATCACAGAGGCGTACGTTGCCTCCGTGCCCGGCTTAAGGGCCACCACGATGGCTGCGTTGGTGGGAACCGGAAGCTTTTTGGGTGCCGCGTTCACCGACTTGTTGGGCCGAGTAGCCCCGGTCCGGGGCGGGGCCTTTTTTTTCTTCTTTCTGCCCCCCACCACGGTCCACGTTGGGTCGTTGGTCGGGCTGGGGGCAGGTGGTGCGATGTTTGGTCGCTGCAGTTGTCGGGGTGCTGGAACAGGGCGGACAGGTTGACCAGACTTGGCAGACGGCTGTGGGGTTGACTCCTTGGAGGCCTTTTTCTTCCGCTTTGTTTTGCGTGGCTTGGACGCAGCAGACTTCGCAGGTGGCGCAGGCTCCAAGGTCGTCCCTGACGCCGCTGGCCGCTGGATCACCGGTGGTTCTGCCGGGTGGGCAGCAGCTTCGGGCGCTTTTCGGTGCGCTGCCAGTGGAGGGCGAAGGGTTGGCTCAGGGGGGAGACGTTGCCTAATGTCTTCGAGACGAACGTTCATCATCTCTCCGATGCTGACAGAGATGTCCCTCCTCAGCTCCTCTCTCATCTCCGAGACCACACTTTTGATGAGAGCTGGGAGCTGCTCAGCCATTGCTTCGGACTGCGTTTCTCTGCGGCTCTCTGAGAGAAAGGCCGTCTTTAGCGCCCTGGTCTCAGCCTGCGCTATCGCAAGCTGCTCCCTCATGAGCTTATTGTCTGCCCTGAGAGCGCGTATCTCCTCATCTACTGTTCTGCCCTCAAGGCAGTCCATAGCCGAGATTATGACTCGGCAGGCCCTGTTCATGCGGCCCCAGACTTGGCCGCTAATGTGGCCCGACTTCTTAGCCTCCTCCAGGACCGAGAGGGCTGCTTTCCGCGTTGTCTCGATATAGCAGTCCTCTCCGTCCCAGGGGTTCGGGCTGAGGTCCCTCGATTGAGGCAGCTTCTCTGCCTCCTTGTTTCCCACATTCTTCGATTTTGGCGTACCGCTCGTACCGGGACTGTAGCCGGAGGCCGTGCCGGGTTCTCCCTCTAGGCCATCGAGGCGGGCCCTGATTTTTCCCCTCGCCCCGGCGATGTCGATGAGCAGACTCTTGGCGCCTGTCAGTCGCCCTCTCCGCGACGAGTTCACCTTCGCCTTAGGCTCGAGTTCGGCGTCACCCGTATGGTGCCTTTTCGTCTTTCTTGTTGGCGGCTCTAGATTAGCCGCCGTTCCCTCATCTGGATCAAGTCCCGGGTCCCGTAAAGATGGCAGTTCTGCGCTGTCTGGCCCTTCCAAACGATGAAGCAGCACTGTGGGCTGCATCTGCGCATATGTTGCCTTGCCCTCTTTGATGCGGCGCTCTTCGCCACAAACCTCATTTTCCTTACATACTAAACCCTCCCCTTCCCCGTTTTTGTTTTGCTCCGTTTTTATTCCCACGAGTATGGGGGAAAGACGGTCACTCCGGACGGTGCCCCCTGCACCCGGAGAACCCTAATACCGCTGGGAGGGCGGGCGGTCTCCCAGGGTTGGCCGCTAGCGGCTGAGTTAACCTACTCAGCCACTCCTCAGGGTGTCGGTCGGGGAACTGCGTTGCGCGCGGAGGTCTAGTGTCTCCCCCCCCGCAGCCGCCATTTGGAGGCCGAAAGCTCCCCGGACATGCCGCGGGTATGTGTGATAACCGATGTGTGAGCCTCTTACCCCGCTAACACCGCCAACCCGCCAAGAGATGGATCTGCGTTTGGATTTCTCAGAAATCCAATGCACAATCCTTCCAGGCAGGTAGGCAGTGTCAGGGAAGCAAAAGGCTCCTTGACCAGAGAATCACACACACCCATGACACGCCAGGGGTCCTTTCGGCCACCTCCGGTGCCCGCGGGGGGAGAAACCCCAGAGGTCCGAGCGCAAAACAGTGCCCCGATCGACACCTCAGGAGAACCTCGACGCCACGCACCACAGCGCCGGGGTTTAGGGATTTTTTAGAGAGGTTTACTCCTCGCGGCCCGGCCGGTTAAGGCAAGGCCCTCGGCCCTAAGAGAGGGTTACGAGCGGCGGTGACATGGGCAGCAGCATGCTCCCCGTGTCTGTCCGATGGCAGTGCGAGTGCACACCGGACCCGTCCCATGGCTCATCCACTGCGCCGTCTGCTATTCAGACGGACGCGCGGAGAACCCTCGCGAGGTAAGCCACCTCTATGCCTCCACCTTTGCTCTTCCACGGCGCCCTCTGCTGATCAGAGGGACGCGCGGAGAGCCCCTCGCGGGCCGAAGCCCCCCTATTCCCCCCCCGGTGTTTGGTTCGCGGGACCAAGTCCTACCCCGGCTCGACGACGGCCGGGGCATTCCCCTATCCACCACCTGGGGACGCGCCACGTCGGGGTACACCTCCCCGCCCACTCGGACAACCGAGCAGGTCCGTGGGGAGCGCCTAACCTAACCTAACCTAACCTAACCTTTTTTTTTTTTTTTTTTTTTTTACGAGGGGAAATGCGTTACGCATACTCCCGCCCCCGGGGGAGGGGGTCGGGAGTTATGTGGGACTCTCCTCCCTTAGGGGGAGGCCTACCCACTAAAACCCCTCGGTGTACCCTCGCTCCGCCTGAGGTAGGACTAAGGGAACGCTTGGCGCTTACCTCGGCCCTACCATGCGCGTGTCGCTCTTGCGAGCCCGGCTATTGCGGCTTTTGCCGCTGTCCTTCCTTTCAGTGCGCTTTGTGCGTCTTATCCGGCTCGGGACACTTTTCGTCGGGCAGGAGATCCCCCGATCCCCCGCCCTAGGCCCCAGTTAGGGCGGCAAGCGGCGGTCATACGCGGCCCGCCTCCGCCCGGCCCTTTTTCGGCGGATAGGGAGCGAGAGGGGATCGTCCTCTCGCTCTCTCTCCGCCGCCTCCTTTAGGGACATGACAGCGTCGCAGAACGCGACGACCGCCTCCCAGGTGCCTCTGTTGCGGACCATCGCACTGGCTATTGCCGAGAGCGATAGGTCTGCTCCAAGAACCGCAGCCATCTCCGATCTCGGTTCATCCCACGCAGGGCATACGGCGCGGGTGTGATGCGCCGTGTCCTCCTCACCTCTGTCACAGTGCTTGCACACCGCTGTGTCCTCTCGTCGTGCCACTCGCCACAGGTACCTACCAAAGCAACCGTGCCCAGTAAGTACCTGTGTCAAGTGGAACGTCATTGGCCCGAAGTCGCGCTTCAACCAGTCCCTAAGGACTGGGCGTACTGCGCCCACCACCTCGCGGCTTGCGCTCGGGGCTTCTAGCCTTTCATCCCACCTCCGGAGAAGGTCATCCTTGGCCTCCTCCCTCCAACGCTTGATCTCCTCCGGAAGTGGACGATTTCCCGCCGCCCGCTCTTCCGCAACTTTCCAATATACCGCCGCCAGGACCCCAGCCTCCAGGTCCCATGGTGGACTGCCGGCAAGCAACGTCGCCGCCTCGAAGGAGACCGTCCTGTACGCTCGGATCGCTCTTGTGGCTATAACCCGTTGGGGTCTGCGCAACAGGGCCACGTTCCGAGCGTTCAGGGATTCTGCCCATATTGGGGCCCCATAGAGTGCCATGGAGCGCACAACACCCTGATAAAGGCGGCGGCATGTGCTGCCCGGTCCCCCGGTGTTCGGGAGCAGTCCCCCGAGTGCTCCGGCTGCGGCCAGCAATTTTGGCGCCTTCCGCGCAAAGTGCTCCGTGAAGCTCCACCGACCGTCGAGGACAATGCCTAGGTACCGCATCGTCGACTCGACGGCGATGGAGGTTCCCCCGACCACTATTTCCAGCCCAGGAGGCGGTGCGTTTCGAGGCCCGTGAAAACAGAGAGCCTCGGACTTGTTGAGGGCCACTTCGAGTCCCAAGGCCCTAATGCGACTCACCACGTGAGCTACCCCTGCTGTGCCGAGCAGGACGGCCTGCCTGTGGGTGCTCCCCTTTGCGGTGACGAGAGTGTCGTCAGCGTAACACAGTACGTTGACGCCCCGCAGGTTGGTACCGCGAAGCACCCAGTCGTACCCGATGTTCCACAGGAGTGGTCCGAGGACTGACCCCTGTGGGACACCGCACGTGACCGTCCTGCTTGCCCATCCAGCTTGAGTCGGGTATGTGATGGCCCGGTCTCTGAAGTAGTCCTCGACTACTGTTCTGAGATAGTGGGGGACACCGTGGTACTTCAGTGCCTCCTTGACAGTCTCAAAGGGCAAAGTGTTGAAGGCATTCGCTATGTCTAGCGACACTGCCAACAGCACTCCACGCTGTGAGACTGCCCCATCGGCGAGGACCCTCAACCGCGCTATGGCATCAATGGTCGACCTTTCCCGCCGAAAGCCGTACTGGCACTCGTGCAAGTCGGGTCCTACCTCCCCGAGGTGTCTGACGAGACGGGCCGCGAGCACTCGCTCAAGGAGCTTGCCCATCTCGTCAAGCAAGACTATGGGGCGATAGGCCGACGGCGACTCAGCCGGGCGCCCGTCCTTCTGAAGAAGGACGAGCTTACCGGTCTTCCAGCTTCGCGGGAACCGACCTTGTTGGAGACATGCGTGGAAAAGGGCCCTCACTCTCTCCTCCAGCTCACCAAGTGCGAGCACCACGACACGTCCGGGCACACCGTCAAGTCCGGGGGCGCTGTTTTTCAGCCGGAGCCTTAACACCGCTGCCCCGAGTTCCCCCTCTGTGACAGGAGGTATGTCCTCCTCTACCGCAGTGCTGGTAGCGTTCCCACCCATCGCTGGCGGATGCCATACACCTCTTTCAGGGAACAGACCAGCAAGGATTCGTCCTAAGAGGTCCGGCTCAAGGCTGCTGGTTAGCGGAGGGGCCCAAGGCCGGAGTTTTGCCCTTACAGTTTTGTAGGGGCGTCCCCATGGGTCCCGGTCCAGCGTCTCCAGCCACTCCTTCCACGCCGCTTCCCTAGCCTGCGCGATGCCTGCCTGCAGGGCGTGGCATTTGGCTCGGTAGGCGGCGTAGAGCTCATCCTCCCTGGCCGGATCGCGTATCCTTCTCCGTCTGCTCCTGGTGTATTGGCGGCGCGCGGCTGTGCATCCGCTTCGTGCCTCACGAAGCTCCTCGCGCCACCAGTAAAGTTGGCGCCGCGGTGGAGTCGCCTTTGCTCGGGGCATTGCTGCATCGCATATGCGCTGGAGAGCAGCAACCTGCCGCTCCGCCTCGGCGTCGACTTCACCGATGGGCCTAGGCCCGGCCTGCCACCCCTCGACAATCGCTGCCTCTTTGGCCATTTCTCGGTCGAGTTTGCGCAGTTTCCAGCGCGGCCCTTCCCCCGCAGTGGGTCGACCGACACCCCTTGGAGTGGCAGGGAACGTGGAGACATCGAATCGAATGTAGCGATGATCCGACAGCGTCTCCACGTCTACCCTCACTCCCCACCCCATTACGCGCCGTGCGAGAGCAGGGCTGGCCATTGTTAGATCCACAATTGACCCGCCCCGCTGTCGCACGCACGTGTGTGCCGACCCCCTGTTGAGGATCTGCAACCCCACTTCGACCGCCCATTCTTCCATGGCCTGCCCTCTCGCGTCCGTCGCTGGGGATCCCCATGTCGTGGACTTGGCGTTAAAATCTCCCGCGACGAGCACCAGCCCCGGGCGACTGCTGCCGATCAGAGAGCCCACCTCGTCCAGGAATGACTCGAACTCGGCTAATCTCCTGTTTGGCGAGAAATAGGCCCCGACCACCATCGTGTCTCCTAATAGTGTGGCGACAAAGCCGTGGCCTCTGGTGACGTTTTGGTGACGCGGCGCATTAGCTTGGGCCTGCGTGACAACCGCTACTAGGCCATCCCTGTCACCAGCCCAGTTGTCCCTCGGGGGCACAGAGTAGGGCTCTGCCACCACCGCGACATGTATCGACCACTCCGCCATGCTTTGGAGCAGGAGGTCTTGAGCTCTGGCGGAATGGTTGATATTCGCCTGCAGATACCGGACGGCCATTCCTAGCCATTGGCTGTCCGATCCTCCTCGACCCCAGGCTCAGGCCTTCGTGGGGGACTTGGCTGCGTAGAGGCTCCGGGGCCATCTGCAGCAGTTTTCTTCCGTTTGGGTGGGTTGCATGTTTTGCTTCCCACCCTGTGGTCTGCACGGATGCCCGCAGCGGCGCACAATGAGCAATGCGCGGTGGCATTGCAGTCACGCGCGATATGGCCCGTCCCACTGCAACGGTAACATATAAGGCTCCGATCCACCTCCGACTTGCACTTCGCACGCACGTGTCCCACCTCCAAGCATCGGAAGCATCGCGTGGGCCGACTGTCGAGCAGTCTGACCTGCGCCGACACCCACCCCACGCGGACCCGTCCGCCCTGCGCCACCTTTTTGGCAGCTGCGATAGGACACCGCAGCCACACCGTACCCAGCCCCGAAGGGCCGAGCGTGACCTCCCCGGACTTGATGTCCTCCTCTGCGCAGCCACCTTCCTTTGCTACCGCCGCCACCACTTCCGAGGAAAGTACGGAGTCGTCCAGGCCCGAGATACGCATCTCCGCGCATTTGGTGGGCCTAGATATACGGACCAGGGCAGGGTCCAGCACCTCCCGCAGTTTGGCGGCCAGATCATCTGCCTTTTGGCCGCTCGCCGCTCCGGGGATCTCGAAGGCGCGGGCATCCGTGGCGGTCCTTCGGATCCGAACACCCGCGATCCCCATCGAGTCAATGTCCACCTTGCTTTTAGCCTCGCTGAGTACGGCGGCGTAGCTCGTGCTGCTATCGGCCTGAGGTATCAGTGTCAGCACCACCGCTGATGTGTTAGGAAGGCGAAGCTTCCTGGCTTTCTTTGGTGGAGCCTTGTTCGTATTCGGGCTCACCTCCTTTTTTGCACCCTTGGGCTTTCCCTTTTTCCCCTTCTTTACTACCTCGGACCAGGTTGACGTGGCAGGTGCAGGCGCCAGCGCAGCAGCGGCGGAGCCTGGCATTTCCGGGGTCGGGATTTCCTGGGCGGAGCTTCCCTTCCGGGGCTTCTTCTTCTTCTTCCTCCCCACAGAGCCTGAGGAGGAAGGTCCCTTTGCAGGCACCATAGGCGGGGCCAGGGCCTTCGAGGACGCGCCCGCAAGCCTTTTTTCCTTCTGAGTAGTCTCTCCGCCGGACGGAGGGAGGAGTCTGTCTTTGATTGTGGTCATGTGGGCGTCCAGGTACGACGTCACCTGGGCCATGACCACGCGACAGATCTCCTTCGTCAGAGGCGCCGAGGTTTTGCTCTGTTCGGCCACCGTCTTCGAACTCCTATCCTGTCCGGGTAGGGAGGATGCAGCACTGCCCTGCTGACGCATCGCCTCCATTTGAGCCTTAATTTCGGCCATTTCTTTTCGGAGACTGGCCATCTCCCCTCTCAGCCGGTCGTTGTCGGCCTGAAGCCGCGTCGTTTCCTCGGTGGCTGTGCGTTGGCTGAGTTCAGCAAACGCATCTGTGATTGCCGACGAGGCATCTTTTAGGCGGCGGATGTACGGGCCCTTCAGATTCTTTGATGTGGCTGCCACCCTTTCGATGACAGCCACACTATCCGCGACCTGTCGTCTCAGGTCCCGTATGCCGGGCTCTTCTTCGGGGTTTGCCCCAGGCCGAGGAATGGTGTCTTTGCGGAACCCTTGCCGCGTTCGGATTTCCATTCGTTCCAGCTCTTTCTCCGCCTCGAGGCGAGCCTCTTCCCGGAGGGCACGGTTATAAGCTTCCCTTGCCTTAGCCATGCCCATGTAATTCCCAGTCGTGGGGGGGCGGCCCCGGCGTTTCGAGGCTTGTGATGAGCCCCCGCTGCCGGTTGAACGGCGCCCCTCATCTCCGCTGGAGCCTGGCAGAGAGTCCGAGTCGGATGGGCGAGGTCTTTTGTCAGGGCGATCCTGCCACATCCTACCTCCGCCCTCCGCCATCTCCCCGTCCGATATTGGCACCGCGGGTTTGAGTGGGGTCGGCATCCGTGGGCGCGCCTTTCCCTTTCCCCTATTTTTGGGTCCAGGCTTGCCCGTTGGAACCTTCCCCTCCACGTCGGTCCCTTGACGTTCCGTGGTCGGGCTCCCGTGGCGACTAGGCGGGGGGGAAGTCGCCGGCGACGGGCTGGACTGCACCGTGTACATGGTGTCGTCCGTATCGCCTCCACTTCCGACACGGATCCCTCCGTCGAGTCGGGTCAGGAGAACTTTGGCGACCCTCTCGAACCTGCCCTCGCGGCCACCCTCGAGCGTCGACTGCAGTGCGCGCGGCTCCCCCTGTCCCGCCCCACCTTCGGTGGTGGCGCTCGCGGTCGCACCTGCCGCACGCCGCATAAAGCGGCCCTGCTTATCCCTTGCTGCAGATGGGACGTCGACCCCTCTGAACGGAGGAATCTGCAGCTCGGGCAGGCTGAGGTCAAGGCGTGGACTATCCACGTCCCCTGCACGCCCCTGCACGGGCGAACGCGCCAAGGAGACTCTGGGAACGAAGGCCTTCTCCTTCTCCTCGTCTTCGGAGTTTCCTCCCCTCATCCGTAATACCTCCGTATCCATATCGCTTGCGTAATCGAAGTCCGTTTGTTCAAAGCCAATGTCGTGTTCACGAAAGCCGGCATCCCGCCGGCCCACGAAGCAACTTTTGCCCCCTCCGTATACGACGGGGCTCTCACCCGCCGAAGCGAGTGAACGGGATTGGGTACCCGCCCGGAGAATTTGAAAGTTGCTGATCTCCATGATTAGCTTTTTTAAGGGGTGAGCTCCCCCGCACGCTCGGGACTGGACTCCCTCCAGCCACGCATCCCATCGGCGCGATTGCTCACCTTGGGATTGGGGTAATTTATTATAGTGGTTTTCTTCCACGCGGTGCTACTCTCAATGAGCAGCACCCCCGGCCGGCTCAGTGCGGGTTACGGGTTGCCCGACGGGGAGCCGAAACTCACCCAGCAGTCGCATGACTGCAACTGCCAGACCCGTCGCGCCGCGAGCCTTGAAGGCCCGCCATCCCACGCCGCTCGAAGGCGGCCGCTGCCCAATATTAGGGCTCCTGCAAACACGGTACTATACCGCCCACCCTATGTACTTCCCCTGCGCCCTCTGCTCATCAGAGGGACGCGAGGAGAACCGTCGTGTGCCGCTCTTTGTCTGGTCTCTCACCCCAGGCCTGTCCGGTATGGGTAGCCCTGTCCGGCGTAGCCCCGAGGATCATTGAGACACGCAAGCCCCCCCACCACGGCAAGGTGGCAGCACTTCGGGGGGGAACCTTTTTTTTTTTTTTTTTTTTTTTTTTTTTTTTTTTTTTTTTTTTTACGAGGGGAAATGCGTTACGCATACTCCCGCCCCCGGGGGAGGGGGTCGGGAGTTATGTGGGACTCTCCTCCCTTAGGGGGAGGCCTACCCACTAAAACCCCTCGGTGTACCCTCGCTCCGCCTGAGGTAGGACTAAGGGAACGCTTGGCGCTTACCTCGGCCCTACCATGCGCGTGTCGCTCTTGCGAGCCCGGCTGTTGCGGCTTTTGCCGCTGTCCTTCCTTTCAGTGCGCTTTGTGCGTCTTATCCGGCTCGGGACACTTTTCGTCGGGCAGGAGATCCCCCGATCCCCCGCCCTAGGCCCCAGTTAGGGCGGCAAGCGGCGGTCATACGCGGCCCGCCTCCGCCCGGCCCTTTTTCGGCGGATAGGGAGCGAGAGGGGGTCAACCTCTCGCTCTCTCTCCGCCCCCTCTTTTAGGGACATGACGGCGTCGCAGAACGTGACGACCGCCTCCCAAGCACCTCTGCTGCGCACCATCGCGCTGGCTATTTCCGGCAGCGACAGGCCCGCTCCTATAACCGCAGCCATCTCTGACCGCGGTTCATCCCACGCAGGGCATACGGCGCGGGTGTGATGCGCCGTGTCGTCCTCCCCACTGTCACAGTGCTTGCACACCGCTGTGTCCTCTCGTCGTGCCACTCGCCACAGGTACCTACCAAAGCAACCGTGCCCAGTAAGTACCTGTGTCAAGTGGAACGTCATTGGCCCGAAGTCGCGCTTCAACCAGTCCCTAAGGACTGGGCGTACTGCGCCCACCACCTCGCGGCTTGCGCTCGGGGCTTCTAGTCTCTCGTCCCACCTCCGGAGAAGGTCATCCTTGGCCTCCTCCCTCCAACGCTTGATCTCCTCCGGAAGTGGACGATTACCCGCCGCCCGCTCTTCCGCAACTTGCCAATATACCGCCGCCAGGACCCCAGCCTCCAGGTCCCATGGTGGGCTGCCGGCCAGCAACGTCGCCGCCTCAAAAGAGACCGTCCTGTACGCTCGGATCGCTCTTGTGGCTATAACCCGTTGGGGTCTGCGCAACAGGGCCACGTTCCGAGCGTTCAGGGATTCTGCCCATATTGGGGCCCCATAGAGTGCCATGGAGCGCACAACACCCTGATAAAGGCGGCGGCATGTGCTGCCCGGTCCCCCGGTGTTCGGGAGCAGTCCCCCGAGTGCTCCGGCTGCGGCCAGCAATTTTGGCGCCTTCCGCGCAAAGTGCTCAGTGAAGCTCCACCGACCGTCGAGGACAATGCCTAGGTACCGCATCGTCGACTCGACGGCGATGGAGGTTCCCCCGACCACTATTTCCAGCCCAGGAGGCGGTGCGTTTCGAGGCCCGTGAAAACAGAGAGCCTCGGACTTGTTGAGGGCCACTTCGAGTCCCAAGGCCCTTATGCGACTCACCACGTGAGCTACCCCTGCTGTGCCGAGCAGGACGGCCTGCCTGTGGGTGCTCCCCTTTGCGGTGACGAGAGTGTCGTCAGCGTAACACAGTACGTTGACGCCCCGCAGGTTGGTACCGCGAAGCACCCAGTCGTACCCGATGTTCCACAGGAGTGGTCCGAGGACTGACCCCTGTGGGACACCGCACGTGACCGTCCTGCTTGCCCATCCAGCTTGAGTCGGGTATGTGATGGCCCGGTCTCTGAAGTAGTCCTCGACTACTATTCTGAGATAGTGGGGCACACCGTGGTACTTCAGTGCCTCCTTGACAGTCTCGAAGGGCAAAGTGTTGAAGGCATTCGCTATGTCTAGCGACACTGCCAACAGCACTCCACCCTGAGAGACTGCCCTATCGGCGAGGACCCTCAACCGCGCTATGGCATCGATGGTCGACCTTTCCCGCCGAAAGCCGTACTGGCACTCGTGCAAGTCGGGTCCTACCTCCCCGAGGTGTCTGACGAGACGGGCCGCGAGCACTCGCTCAAGGAGCTTGCCCATCTCGTCAAGCAAGACTATGGGGCGATAGGCCGACGGCGACTCAGCCGGGCGCCCGTCCTTCTGAAGAAGGACGAGCTTACCGGTCTTCCAGCTTCGCGGGAACCGACCTTGTTGGAGACATGCGTGGAAAAGGGCCCTCACTCTCTCCTCCAGCTCACCAAGCGCGAGCACCACGACACGTCCGGGCACACCGTCAAGTCCGGGGGCGCTGTTTTTCAGCCTGAGCCTTAACACCGCTGCCCCGAGTTCCCCCTCTGTGACAGGAGGTATGTCCTCCTCTACCGCAGTGCTGGTAGCGTTCCCACCCATCGCTGGCGGATGCCATACACCTCTTTCAGGGAACAGATCGGGGGGGAACCTAACCTAACCTAACCTAACCTAACCTAACCTAACCTAACCTAACCTAACCTAACCTAACCTAACCTAACCTAACCTAACCTAACCTAACCTAACCTAACCTAACCTTTTTTTGGGACCGAAACTTCCTAATTGGACCAAATTTATATTCAAGGTGTTAAAAATTTTTCCCTTCCTTCCCCCGTTATCCTTTTTGAATTTGCTCCCCCCCCTCTAAAGTTATTCGACTTTTACTGATTTTCACGTCTTTTTCTGCCTTTAAAAATTTTTCCCTTCTCTCCTATTTATCCGATCCTCTCTCTCTTTCTTTTATAATATAGTCCTCTCAAATACCCTTCTTCCCCCCATAGACCACTACCCCCTAGCTCTTATAGATTCCTCCCCACTAAATTTCTAAACTTAAATTTCCCTCTCTTTGCACATATATCTTCTCTCTCTCTCGCAATCATTCCCTCTGACAATAGAATTTGTAGAACTTCACTCATCCAATATTCCCTCATACTTTGAATTCCTTGCGATTTGCCCCTTCTCCCACAACTAAATTTTTTCTCGAAATCTCCCCAGCAACTAAATCTTTTTCTCGAAATCTCCAAATTGAAACCTCCTAATTGGACCAAATTTATACTCAAGGTGTTAAAAATTTTTCCCTTCCTTCCCTTATTATCCTTTTTAAATTTGCTTCCCCCCCTCAAAAGTTATTCGACTTTTTCTGATTTTCACGTCTTTTTCTGCCTTTAAAAATTTTTCCCTTCTCTCCTATTTATACGATCCTCTCTCTCTTTCTTTTATAATATAATCCTCTCAAATAGTCTTCTTCCCCCCATAGAACACTACCCCCTAGCTCTTATAGTTTCCTCCCCACTAAATTTCTAAATTTAAATTTCCCTCTCTTTGCACATATATCTTCTCTCTCTCTCGCAATCTCTCCCTCTGACAATAGAACTTGTAGAACTTCACTCATCCAATATTTCCTCATACTTTGAATTTCTTGCGATTTGCCTTTTCTCCCACAACTAAATTTTTTCTCGAAATCTCTCCAGATTATCCTCTGTAAATCTTGTCTTCACCCCTAAAATCACCATCATCACAATAAAAATGTATCGTACTCCCCCCCCATCCCTCTCTGGCTCCCCCCGGAAGACCAGAAGTCAAACTCGCTCTGCAGACCCCTCACAGCAGGAGGATCTAACCTCTAAGAACATCCCGGCCAGTGAACCGGCACAATTTATCATAGACTTGGACGGGCTTGACTTGGGCTCCACGTTCAACTCAACTTTTAACGTGGAGCACAAGAGTAAGGCCAACGTAGACCGCACATGGGTGCCCGAGCCCGCGTGCACGCCAAAAGCGCCCGTCTCACTCACTATTCCGGCCACCGACGAAATGGAGCCCCTGAGGCTAAGCCTCTCGCCAATCGTAAGCCCCGTCCCTAATGCATCATGTGAGAGATTCAAATCCATGATGCAGCGAAATCTTAAGAAGATCACGTCAGAGCTCCACGCGGACAGGAGCGTCACTAAGCAGAACAGACAGGAAATCGACAAATGCGTGCTAATCATTCGTGACTCCACAGAACGCTTCCTCAGCGAAATTGAGACTCTGGGCAATCTGTCTGCTAGGGACTCTCCTGGAAATCGCACCCGTGCCGCCACCAAAAACTCGGCTACGCAAACTCAGAACATCCCCAGGGCCGCCGATGTCTCTCGCCAGGCAAGCGCTGAGGTGAACTCGGCCCTAGACCCGCAGAAACTGAAAGAGGATATTATTGCTGGCGTCCAGGCTGAGATAGCCAAAATGCAAGCCGAGCAAAAGCGTATTAACGATTTCGTCTTGGCTGCCATGACCGAAGAGGATGATGACGGCTTTACCAAGGTCCTTAGCAAAAAGGACAAGAAAAGAGCCCGTGCACAGGTCCCTCCCCCTGTGTCTAATGTAAACGAGACGGTAAGGAAACCCACAGGCGATCTACAAAAATCTGCCAAAACCGATGTCCCCTCCACAAACTACGCAGTCCTTCTCGAGTCTAGAGACCCCAGACTCGAACCTAAGGACGTCATTAAAGAGCTTAAGGCCAAGGTGGATGTTGTGGACATTGGCGTCGGCATAAAAAGCATGCGCGAAACCAGGAATAACAAAGTAGTCATCAACTGCGACTCGGAAAAAGACCGACAGACGCTTAGATCGGCCATTATCGAAAAAGCGTCCAATATAACGGTTGGAGTTCCTAGACTGCGTAACCCGACCATCAAGATCATTGGGGTTATTCCTGATTTCGCGAATGAAAAGATAGTGGATGCTATCTCCAAGCAAAACCCTAGGATCCTCGAGGGGCTCAAAGGAGATGAAAACCACATCAAATACATGCGTAGCATCAAGGGCCGCAACAATGCCGTGCGTAACGTTGTGGTAGAAGCGAGCCCGCAGATATGGTCGAAAATGCTCGACGAGAAAATAAGAATTGGGTACCAGTGCGTGAATGCTGTCGACCAATCCCCAATCCTACAATGCTATAACTGCATGGGGTATGGCCACAGAGCCTCGGACTGTAAATCGGGACACACCTGTGGTTTCTGCGCTCAAAGCCATGACACTCGGGAGTGCCCTAGGAGCACCGACACCCCATGTTGCATCAACTGTTGGGGCAACGGCCAACAACATGAACACCCCGCCTACAGCCAGTCCTGCCCTGAATGGCAAAAGTGGGATCGGATAGCCCGTGCGGCTATCCGGTACTGCTAAGGGCCTGCCTCAAGGAACAAACCACAGCAAAACGGGCATTTACAACTGCCTTCAAATCAATGAAGGACGGGGCCGAAATGCCCACCAAGAGATTCTTACCCTGCTATCTGACAGAACTCAGGAGTGGCATTTCATCTTTCTCTCTGAACCATACCTCTCAGGAAATAATAGCACTATAAAATCAATACCCGGTTATACTATCTACCAATTCCCCACTACCAATACACCCATCAAAGCAGCTCTTCTAATCAAAGAAGATCTCTTCATTGCCACTCTTGGCTACACCAAATATTCAAGCTCCAATTTATGCATCGTGCAATTTACAGAAAAATCAGGACAGAAAATGTACCTCACATCTGTGTACATCGAACCTAAAACTGATCCCAACGACACGATGCAGAAGTTGGAGAACTTCCTGCAGGAGACTAAAGGGGCTAAGCATATTATAGGTGGCGACGTCAATGGATGGCATAGACTGTGGGGCAGCTCTATAAACAATACCAGAGGCAACTATATTGCTGATCTCGTTATAAGCAACGATCTGATCATCTGTAACAAAGGTACAACACCTACTTTTGAAACTGTTACGCATGGAGCTGTCCGCACGTCCATTATCGATGTCACTCTTCTGGGAAGCCCACAGCACTCAAATCATATTAAAATCTGCAATTGGAAGGTAGATCTTGACATATGTCCCTCATCCGACCACAATGCCCTAACCTTCCAACTTGTGACTGCTTTCCAGAAATCGGCAAGTCTAACTAAAAAGGTGAAACTCACTACCTTCAAATACAATACCACAAGGGTTAAATGGGAATCCCTTACAGATGACATTGAGAATGCACTGGAATCTAAACTACCCAAAGTTGACGAAATTAATAGTTGTGACGAGGAACAACTGGATCATGTCATCACCCATTTTACTTCTAGCGTACAGAAAATGTGTGATGACTTGCTTCCTAGATCTGGTGGTCCTCCAGAGCGCATTCCGTGGTGGAACGATGACTTGAGCAAACTTAAAAAGGACGTCATTAAATCCCACCACACGCTCAGTAAAGCCGTCAAACAAAAATTGCCGCTCGCGGAGGCTCTAGCGGAAAGGGACCGCGCCAGGAAGGTCTACTCAGACGCTTGTTGCGCTGCGTCTACCGACGCCTTCCGGGGCTTCTGCGAACGGCAACAGAAGGAGGATGTCTGGTCTATCACCAATCGTCTCATAAGGACGCGCCCTCTCACCCAGCCGCCTGCTACCCTACTCCTCCCGGATGGATCATACACGGAGACAACTAAACAGACTGCTGAAGCTCTCCTGAAAGCCTTCCACCCGGACGATACCACTGACTCTGCCGATCAAAAGCGGATAAGAGATGAGGCACAACTAAGTCCGACTACACCCAACGAGCTCCCCTTTACCAGCACGGAAATACTAGAGACTCTAATGACAATCAGTCATAAAAAGGCACCGGGTAGTGACAATCTCACTGCAGACATCTGCCTTCAAGTGACCAAACTCTTCCCGGAAGTAGTCACAGCTCTTATGAATAGGTGTCTGCAGCTTGAATACTTCCCTGACTTCTGGAAGCAAACCACCACTAAAATAATACCCAAGCCCAATAAGGACGACTATACGAAAACATCGTCCTTTCGTCCTATTGGGCTTGTGAAGGTCTTTGGTAAGCTTCTAGAAAAGTTAATAATTAATAGATTGGTGTACCATATGCACAGCAATAATCAGGTAATAAATAGGCAATTTGGCTTTAGGTTACAGACCTCCACGGCACACGCTATTCAGCACGCCATCGACAACATCGAGCAGGGCAAACAGGGCAAAGAGGAAGTCTTGGGTGTCTCCTTGGACATACGGGCTGCCTTTGATAACGCCTGGTGGCCAGCTATCTTTCAGCGTCTCAGGAAAATCGGGTGTCCAAGGAACATCTATAACATCCTCCAAAGCTATCTTACAGATAGAGAGGTACATCTTGCGTTCGCTGACTGCTTTGTCCGTAAAATGCTGACCAGGGGCTGTATTCAGGGGTCGGTCGCGGGACCAGTTCTCTGGAACCTTGTCCTCGACGAATTGCTTGACACGGTAATGCCGGAGGGTTGCTGTCTGCAGGCCTATGCGGATGACGTCCTTCTGATATGCCGGGCCAGAACAACCGGAGAACTGGAGCGCACCACAAATACAGCAATTGCACGTATCGCTGACTGGGGGCTAAATGTCAAACTGGAGTTTGGCAGTGACAAAACACAGGTCATCGCCTTTACACCTAAAGCCAATCTCTGTAACATCTCTATGTACAACACAGTCCTTCCAATAGTTAAGGAAATAAAATACTTAGGTATAACTATTGATAGCAAATTAAGGTTCACAAAACACGTCATCAATACAATAGAAAAGGCTAAGAAATTATATTATAAACTACAAATCTACATAAGGCCTACCTGGGGGGTGCATCCAGAAAATGTGCGCACCATATATACACACGTCATCGAACCAATAATCACATACGCTGCATCCATTTGGTCCAAAGCTCTTAACTTTAAATTCATACGGGATAAACTCTTATCTCTTCAAAGACTCTTCGCTTTAAAAATAATACACGCTTTTAGAACTGTTAGCACTCACCTCTCAATCACCATGGCTCAACTCATACCCTTACCCGACAAAATCAAATACTCTGCAGACCTAGAAGCCACTAGGCTCAGAGGCACCTCCTCTTTCTTACCAGCTGATCTCCCAATTGAAGCTCCTATACCACCATCCAATCTCTTACATCCTGCCTACCGAGTGACCATTCCCTTCGAAGAGCTAAACAATCAAGAGGAGGTTGATACTGCGCTAGCTCTCCTACCCGAGAACACCTGGATAACATATACTGATGGCAGCTCTCATGACAGCAAAGTCGGGTCAGCTTACATCACAAAGAGACCCGACGGAACTACAATAACTAAAAAGTTCAAGCTGCATGATTGCTGCTCAGTATTTCAAGCGGAACTCTTTGCCATAGCTCAGGGTCTTGAAAATTACACAAACTTCACTACCAATAATTTCACAGTAAACCCAACTCATGCCATTCTCACCGACTCTAAATCTGCTCTACAGGAAATCTCAAACCCCTCTAGCTATTCTCCTCTAGTCAACAAAATTCATAAACTTATCCATAAAAACAAACAGTCACAATCACAGATTCACTTCTTCTGGGTCAAGGCCCACTGCGGAATACAGGGCAATGAGCAGGTGGACCTTGTTGCCAAGGCTGCTGCAAATCTGAAAAAAGCCCCTGATTACTTTCAAATTCCAGTAAGTTATGTCAAATATCAAAATAAACAAGTAATACTCACAGAAATGCCTAAACTCTACTCACATCCAGATAAATGCCTCTATACGAAAACACTTTTCCCCACATACACAGATCTCAACAGCTATCTCACTCTAAATAAACCCACCTTCTCAACTACGCAATTTATTTCCAACCACGGGTACCATAAGGCGTATCTCAAACGCTTCAACATCACTCCGGATGACTGCTGTCCTTGCGATGGCAGCACTTGCCAAACAATGAATCACCTCCTCTATGACTGCCCTCGCTTCGACTCCAAACGCCTAGATCATGTTATAACCTGCGAAAATCTCCGAATTGACCACACTTCCCTACCTTCCGTGCTTTCAAAACCCACCACGACTCAATCCTTCCACAGACTCCTTTCCTACATAGTCCATAATCTTAAGAAATTCAATGGTACATAGTCTAACTACTCCTTCGAAATTATAACACCTCGAAACTCTCTCTGCTCCTGGAGAGCGGGCGGATGACGACTCCGACATTCGATCGCTCCCTAGGGACAGCAAACACTAACAACATACACACTACACTACACAATAACACAACACCAACACATATACATGCATCTAAACACACCCCCAAGGCAACGTGTATACCGATAGCACCGAGCCAAAGGAACAAAACACATCACTAGCGGAAGGAACTGTCAGCTAACACTGACAGAACCAACCGTTTAAAAAAAAAAAAAAAAAAAACCTAACCTAACCTAACTATGGCAAAAGTTAGGTTTGATCTAACCTAACAATGTCAAAAGTTAGGTTTGAGCTAACCTAACTATGGCAAAAGTTAGGTTTGATCTAACCTAACAATGTCAAAAGTTAGGTTGAGCTAACCTAACTATGGCAAAAGTTAGGTTTGATCTAACCTAACAATGTCAAAAGTTAGGTTTGAGCTAACCTAACTATGGCAAAAGTTAGGTTTGATCTAACCTAACAATGTCAAAAGTTAGGTTTGAGCTAACCTAACTTTGGCAAAAGTTAGGTTTGATCTAACCTAACAATGTCAAAAGTTAGGTTTGAGCTAACCTAACTATGGCAAAAGTTAGGTTTGATCTAACCTAACAATGTCAAAAGTTAGGTTTGATCTAACCTAACAATGTCAAAAGTTAGGTTTGATCTAACCTAACAATGTCAAAAGTTAGGTTTGATCTAACCTAACAATGTCAAAAGTTAGGTTTGAGCTAACCTAACTATGGCAAAAGTTAGGTTTGATCTAACCTAACAATGTCAAAAGTTAGGTTTGAGCTAACCTAACTTTGGCAAAAGTTAGGTTTGATCTAACCTAACAATGTCAAAAGTTAGGTTTGAGCTAACCTAACTATGGCAAAAGTTAGGTTTGATCTAACCTAACAATGTCAAAAGTTAGGTTTGATCTAACCTAACAATGTCAAAAGTTAGGTTTGATCTAACCTAACAATGTCAAAAGTTAGGTTTGAGCTAACCTAACTATGGCAAAAGTTAGGTTTGATCTAACCTAACAATGTCAAAAGTTAGGTTTGATCTAACCTAACAATGTCAAAAGTTAGGTTTGATCTAACCTAACAATGTCAAAAGTTAGGTTTGATCTAACCTAACAATGTCAAAAGTTAGGTTTGAGCTAACCTAACTATGGCAAAAGTTAGGTTTGATCTAACCTAACAATGTCAAAAGTTAGGTTTGAGCTAACCTAACTTTGGCAAAAGTTAGGTTTGATCTAACCTAACAATGTCAAAAGTTAGGTTTGAGCTAACCTAACTATGGCAAAAGTTAGGTTTGATCTAACCTAACAATGTCAAAAGTTAGGTTTGATCTAACCTAACAATGTCAAAAGTTAGGTTTGATCTAACCTAACAATGTCAAAAGTTAGGTTTGATCTAACCTAACAATGTCAAAAGTTAGGTTTGAGCTAACCTAACTATGGCAAAAGTTAGGTTTGATCTAACCTAACAATGTCAAAAGTTAGGTTTGAGCTAACCTAACTTTGGCAAAAGTTAGGTTTGATCTAACCTAACAATGTCAAAAGTTAGGTTTGAGCTAACCTAACTATGGCAAAAGTTAGGTTTGATCTAACCTAACAATGTCAAAAGTTAGGTTTGATCTAACCTAACAATGTCAAAAGTTAGGTTTGATCTAACCTAACAATGTCAAAAGTTAGGTTTGAGCTAACCTAACTATGGCAAAAGTTAGGTTTGATCTAACCTAACAATGTCAAAAGTTAGGTTTGATCTAACCTAACAATGTCAAAAGTTAGGTTTGATCTAACCTAACAATGTCAAAAGTTAGGTTTGATCTAACCTAACAATGTCAAAAGTTAGGTTTGAGCTAACCTAACTATGGCAAAAGTTAGGTTTGATCTAACCTAACAATGTCAAAAGTTAGGTTTGAGCTAACCTAACTTTGGCAAAAGTTAGGTTTGATCTAACCTAACAATGTCAAAAGTTAGGTTTGAGCTAACCTAACTATGGCAAAAGTTAGGTTTGATCTAACCTAACAATGTCAAAAGTTAGGTTTGATCTAACCTAACAATGTCAAAAGTTAGGTTTGATCTAACCTAACAATGTCAAAAGTTAGGTTTGATCTAACCTAACAATGTCAAAAGTTAGGTTTGAGCTAACCTAACTATGGCAAAAGTTAGGTTTGATCTAACCTAACAATGTCAAAAGTTAGGTTTGAGCTAACCTAACTTTGGCAAAAGTTAGGTTTGATCTAACCTAACAATGTCAAAAGTTAGGTTTGAGCTAACCTAACTATGGCAAAAGTTAGGTTTGATCTAACCTAACAATGTCAAAAGTTAGGTTTGATCTAACCTAACAATGTCAAAAGTTAGGTTTGATCTAACCTAACAATGTCAAAAGTTAGGTTTGAGCTAACCTAACTATGGCAAAAGTTAGGTTTGATCTAACCTAACAATGTCAAAAGTTAGGTTTGATCTAACCTAACAATGTCAAAAGTTAGGTTTGATCTAACCTAACAATGTCAAAAGTTAGGTTTGATCTAACCTAACAATGTCAAAAGTTAGGTTTGAGCTAACCTAACTATGGCAAAAGTTAGGTTTGATCTAACCTAACAATGTCAAAAGTTAGGTTTGAGCTAACCTAACTTTGGCAAAAGTTAGGTTTGATCTAACCTAACAATGTCAAAAGTTAGGTTTGAGCTAACCTAACTATGGCAAAAGTTAGGTTTGATCTAACCTAACAATGTCAAAAGTTAGGTTTGATCTAACCTAACAATGTCAAAAGTTAGGTTTGATCTAACCTAACAATGTCAAAAGTTAGGTTTGATCTAACCTAACAATGTCAAAAGTTAGGTTTGAGCTAACCTAACTATGGCAAAAGTTAGGTTTGAGCTAACCTTATTTGTGTAAAAAAATCATGCATTGCTCGTTCCTAGAATCCAACCATCGCTGCTCATGAAAAACGCGTTTAAATTTCGGCCCGCCGCACCCACCCGTTGGTCGCACGCTTTGCTAGGTGGACTTCACACGGAGGTCATTTTCAACTTTATTTTATGGTTCGTCGTTATTTCCTTAATTTAGTTTTATCAATTGAGTATGGGTGAATATTCTTATACAGAGTGGACAAAATGACCTTGAAATTGGTAAACATCCAGATCTATTTGCTTTTATTGTTTCATAGTAGATATGCGCCCCGATCGAATAAAATCGGTCGGCGGCGCGCCACGAAAAAATCCACGGCGGCGGCGAGATTTTTTATTTTTGTAAATAGGTATGGCTTTCAATATTAAGACATAATGAAATCCCACGCATAAAAAAGGACTTTTATTAAAAATAAAAAACAGGGGCATAATTCGTGACCACTATAACGCGTAGGAAAGCGTAAAACCTTTTTTTATTGGTCAATCGTGTTTCGATCATTATGCTAACTTGTTAAAGATTACATCCGAAGTGAATAAGCAATTTTAAGTGAATTCCAAAAAAGGAGAAGGTTCTTAAGGCGCTACATATATTTCTGAGGCTCCACATTTCAAAAAAATAATACCAAACTGTCTGTCTGTCCGACTGTCACAGGCCTGCATCTTTTGAACCGTAGGTAATAGGTAGAAACCGGAACACAGAATATGTATTTCTATTGCTACTCTAATAACAAATAACAAAAACAAATAAAAAATAAAAGGGGTCCCCGTACAAGAAACGTGTTTCCCTCCGTCCATCACAGGTCCCGTATCTTATGATTCGTAATAGGTACTAGAGGCTTGTAATTTTTTATACAATATATATTTTTATTCTTTTATATATATATATAGATTACTGCTATAAAGAGAAATAATAAAAACTAAATAAAACCTGAATTAACCCTTATTCTTATTCCTCTGGACTCAAAAATTGAAATGGCACTTATTTATTTTATGAAGAAGCATTTAAAAATGAGGGCCAAATGCATAATTATGTCCATGAATATATGTGTTTATTAGTCAAATATGAAAAATTAAAAATGACAGAGGAATAAGACAAAAATCGCTACCTTGGAGAATCACCCTGATCTAAAGTTTGAAAGAACTCGGCTTCCAATTAGATCTCACTTCCTTTATTAGCCAAACTGTTTACGAGCTTGGCATTATTTTCCATTTATGTTTCAGATGGGATTATTGCCTACACTATTGTACAAGGCGCTACAGCGGGCTACTACTACGCGCGTTACACTATTGTGTACAAGGAAAAGGTGTGTGAAGTGCTGGTGTGGTGAGTATATTTTGTTGTTGTAGCATCAATACGCTTGGAAGGATTTTGGGTTCTCTTCTTCGTATTCCAAACTATTGCCAGCAGAAATAGGGGTGTCAAATTTTTTCTTGTATGCTGTAATTCTGAATTTATAATTCAGAATTACAGCATACAAGAGAAAAAAGAACTATTTTCGAAGACAATTTAAATTATTAAGGGACATCATTAACAGTACTAGTGTCGTTATAGTCGCAAAACAATACTGCTAGCAGCCACAAACTTCTAAATCTAGGCTAAACTTAGGTCAAGGATTAATCGCTCAATTCTAACTTTAGGTAGGTACGATAAAAATGCACAACTACCGACTTAACAAACAATTAAATTCCTACGGTTTTTAAGAAAAACAAAACTTTCCGAACTAAATTCATTGATGTCAACATAAAAAAAGTATCGTCACTGCGTGTCTCTAGCGAGTATACATACGTCAAATTAAGAAAAAAAAGTTTACCATAGACACATACTGTCAGTCATGTCATATTTGCCTTGTTTGCGAGCTATATTTAATTTGTATTTCATATTTTAAAACCTAGTCGTAGAAAAAGTATTGTATGCAACGTTGTATAATTAAGTCAAAAACGCTCATGGCGTCTCTATTTGCGATACTCGCCGCCGCGACGGCTCGTATCCCAACTCGCGCCATTCGCATTTTTTGAGCCTACTTATACAACTGTTGCATTACACAACTAGGGTGATAAAACAAGGAAAGGCCGAGATCGCAGATGTTTGCGGCCCGAGCTGCAAGCGAGGAAAGTGGAAGCGAGGAAAGTGGCTTTTTCCGCACGCTGCGCGTACGGAAAAAGCCACTTTATGGCCAGATGTGGCATAAAGTACTATTTGATGCATAACATCATAAGAGACAAACACGAAAATAATTTAAGAGATTATTAGTACCTAATTAGGCGAAAAATAAAACAAAATGTGCAATTGTGCACCTACAAAAATCGATTAGCAAAAATTCGCAACTCGGTCTACTAAAATTTGATTTGAAAACCGGAATCAATAGAATAAATAACTACTAATATACTGACAGATTTTATTTTTCATGCGATCAAATTTTCTAATTTTAGAGTGAGCCTGAGGGTTGGAGAGATGGGAATGGGACAGTGCCATAACGAGGTACTGGTCATCTCTTCATCTTAGTGTAGGTACTAACATAGCTATTTAAGTTTATTTAGTTGTTACTAACCATATATGGATGCAATGGTCCGAAATAAAAGATTTATATTTTATTTTTAATAAATCTAGTAGTTCTACTAGAACACTGGAGAGAGGTCTAAAATATTAATTCAATCAAAATAGAAAGAAAGTGATTAAAAGTCTTAAAACATTACAGCCGTCGGGCGACTAAATAAAATTTGGTCAAACTACCATTTGGTGAGCGAGGCATTGCCTAAACATTCATTTGTCAAACATTAGGTTCGCGTAACAATTATTTGTGAAGAGTTAATTTGGCAAACGATTATTTGGGAAATGAAATTTTGCGAATTTTTTTTTGGAAAGTGATAATTTGTCAAACATATTTTGATAAAACAAAGGTAACCCGAATTTAGTCCCTGTCTTGTCTTGTCACCGTATTACTACTGCTCTCTCTTTCGTTCGGAAATATTCGGATTTGGAGCTACTGAGCTAGAAGAGCTAGTGAGCTGTTGACTTGACACACCACGGAGTTACTCAGCTTATAAGAGCTAGTGAGCCGTTGACACACTGCGGAGCTATTGAGCTAAAAGAGTTACTGATTGTGAGCTAAAAGAGATATACATATATTTGAGAGCTAAAGAGTCATATCACTCTTTTCACTTTAGTGACACATTTTGCGCATGTCTACTGTGTGTAAATTAAAGAGCATTACCTATCCGTCCCATAACATTTTTAAATTGTGTACTTTTTGGAAACTGTTTCTTTGTAAAGTCTGCTGACTGTTTTGCGGTTAATATTTTCCCCTATTTATTTATTTGTATTTATGTATGTATATGTAGGTTTATATATCTATTTATTTATGTACGTTTATGCCCCTGCGGTTATTTATTTTTGGTACCAAATTAGTCCTCGCTCTTGTTACCCTTCGCACCACCTACTGTTTTTTGGTTTATTTTTGTGTCAATTCCGCTACCCAAAGGTTGTCTGGAAGAGATCGCTCTTAAGCGATAAGACCGCCTGTTGTCTACCTTTTTAAATTGTTCTAATTATGTAAGTACCTCTTGTAATGTGTTTTTCTGGTGTGCAATAAAGTGTACTTGTCTACAAATAAATTACATCATGAATTAACTCGAAGTTTAACTCGTGCAATATTTCCACAAAGAATAAGTACCGTGGCGTACTCACTCGGCGGCGGTGCATCAGGTCGCCGGGCTTGAAGTCGCCGTGCACGAGCATGTCGCCGGCCTCGGCGCGGTACTGGTCCAGCAGCAGCGCGAACCTGCAGGGCCGCTCCTCGCCGAAGACCCGCTTCAGCTTGCCGCGGTGTTCATCCGCGGCCACCGCCAGCGCGCTCCCCGGCATCTCGGCCTTCATGAGCGGCAACATCGCCTCCATCTTGGACACTTCCATCGCGAGCGCCGCGGCGTCTTGCGCGAAGCCGGCCGGGTCGTCGCGGCGGTAGGCGAGCGACTGCGCGTGGAAGTCGGCGAGCAGGCCCACGGCGGCCGCCGCGCACTCCACGTCGGCGGGGCGCCCGCGGTCGTAGCCGCGGAACCCTTGTGACTTGAGGTCGTCGAGCAACAGCGTCTCGTGCAGGTAATCGTCGCAGCTGGCGTGCAGCCGCGGCACTCGCGGCCGGTGCTCCTCGGGCACGTCGTGCGTGCGCTGCAGGCGCTCGAACCGCGGCTGCCACGTGGTGTAGTAGAGCAGCTCGAAGGCGAAGGGGCAGCGCACGGGCGAGAGGCCGCGCACGTGCTCGCTCATGGCGGCGACCTTAGCGAAGAGGCGCAGGGCGGGGCGCGCGGCGGGCCGCCACGAACAGCACCGAGGTGAGGTTGGAGCCGCCGCCGCTCACCTCCCGCACTTCCATCGAGTGCTTCTCATAATTCTGTTCCTCCGCGATCTTATCGAGCAGCTTCAGCAGTGTTCGCTTCGCGTCTTCCATTGTTGGTTTATTTGTCATGTTTTAATTCGTTAGTAGATAAGCCATTATATACGTGTTTATGTGCCCTCCGCCGGTATAAACAACGATTATTATCGCATTAATGCGATAATTTTTGATAGCAGTAGTAGATACCTTTTATTAGGATTCCATATCGAAATGGTTAAACGGAAGCCGGCGAAGACGACTCGACGATATGCCCGAGTGTCTCTAGCGTACAGTTACGATCTGAAATTTAGAGATATTAGAAAATATCAACATACTGTAATTGCATTGTAAGATTACTAGGTTCACGTAGTCCCCTCAAAGCCGTACCGGTCGTCGTATTGATAAACAAGTTCACTCAAACTCAAACTCATTTATTTCTGTAAGTAGGCCTCAAGGGCTCTTTTACATGTCTGATTCTTTTCTTTTGGCGCTTCGGTAGATGACCTTCTGGTGAGAAGAAGCGCCTGAAGAAACTCACCAGTTTCTCTTTTAAAAACAACATTACAACAATTGTGACATTATTACATAAGACGACATTTATAAAATGCAACAAGCAAATAACTTGGCACAGTTTTTTTTACCTTTTACCGAGAGACGTATATAATCTCCGGATCCATTACATTACAAAACTTAAAACTACATTTTTAGAGATGTAAAGGGTCTCTAGGCGTCAAAACACGATAAAAAAATATAGAAAATAGGCAAACATAGACTAAAATTAATGGAGATGTAAGGAGTCTCCGTTGTCAAAACATTATGTTTTGGAGGTGTAAAGGACCTCCAAACGTCGAAATACAAAATGGGAAACGTATGTTTTACGTCGAGAAATAGACTATTAAGCTAACAGTCATTACAACTAGCTACAGTATACTCCAGCACGTCGCTGTTACCGACACCACCGAGCGCCTGCAGCGAGGCGCTGCGACTGGCCAGCCCCCGGCCCGGACCCTGGGACCCACCAGGCCCTCCACACATCATGTAACTATTGTCGTCACCTCGGCCGTAACTATGTTTGAGTGGCGACGTGTCTCCGTTTATTCAATTGGCCCGCAAACGATCCATAATTTACTGTGATCTGTGGCCTTATTGCCCCCGTAAACTTAGATAAACCAAGTACCTATACCTACCTATTTTATCGCCCTGCTGCACACAAACGGATATAATGGTAGTTTATGTTTTGTTGCATTGGTTTGATTACAAACCGAAGTGATTATCTGCGTCTTAACAATTAACTGAAAGGTGCAACCAAACCTAATCAGTTTACTTATTGCTTAGAGAATCAGTTTCCCTAGCTACGCTAATACGGCTTACGGTACCCTAAAATAGCATCGTTGTGTTCGTGTTTTCTGTACTCGAAAATATAGAAAACGACTAGAGAGTCTTGACGAAGATTGCGAAATGGCGAACATGGAGTACCTACTGATTCTCTTCCTTTTGAAACCGTCAAAATATCGATACCTACGGCGCTCTATTTGCCTATTTCAGAAAAAGCTATATAATCTTCTTGGATCCACCATTTTTGAACCTGCGCCTGTGAAAACTGGTGACCCAACTTACAAGGAGCCCTGTACTGTTGATAAGAGGCCTCAGGCTTCAGAGTCAGTCAGGAGCGCAACCGTAACGTGCGACTCTTCACAAGTCTACCTACACCATAGTACACTATCAGGAAACGGTGGACACCAACAATTGTGCGCATCGCTGGACTCGCTAACGAGAGTACTTACTGTCGCCGAGACCTTCGCACGAGCCCGGCGACTCGCCAATCGCCATTCAGTACCAATTACAACAAAAACATGTAATCATTACCTACACGTGGAAGCTTTGTCCAGTAATGATCACAAACTAGGCTCCATAAATAAGTGCTATGAATATTTATAACGATCACATCCCATTTATATTATCGCGGCTGCGATCTCACTCGACTAATCGACTGCGTCAAAGGATTTTTAATTAATTAGCGAATACCTGTTAAACCCACTTTTGCCTTCCCTGGCATATTAAAACCAGTAAAAGTATTTTTTCTGCATTTAGGAGCGAGCGGTATCCTGTGTTCGTATGTAACACCAAGGCCGCTGTCCAGCCCACGAGGTGTGTATGCCGAGCCGCGGACAGCTCGCGACGCCCGCTTCGCTGTCCAGCCCACGAGGTGTGTATGCCGATGCCGAGCCGCGGACAGCTCGCGACGCCCGCTTCGCTGTCCAGCCCACGAGGTGTGTATGCCGAGCCGCGGACAGCTCGCGACGCCCGCTTCGCTGTCCAGCCCACGAGGTGTGTATGCCGAGCCGCGGACAGCTCGCGACGCCCGCTTCGCTGTCCAGCCCACGAGGTGTGTACGCCGATGCCGAGCCGAACAAAACATATGCATGGCACACGTAAATTTTGAGTTGACAGCGTGATCATGAAAAAGATGAAATTAAGTCACCAGCTCACTCACTCATTGGCAACTTCGTTGGTGACACTCACCTGTGTGCTTTTTGTTATGTGCAGCCATAACTAATTACACAAGTTACCGCGAACACGAACGGCGTCCGAGGGAGGCAGCCTCCGGATGCCCCCGTTCGTGTTGGCGGTAATTTGTGTAAGTAGTTACGGCTGCACATAACAAAAAGCACACAGGTGAGTGTCACCAACGAAGTTGCCAAGCTATAATACTCATTTTAGATACTGTGTTTCTAAATGTATTACAAACACGATTCTGTTTACGAACAAATGCTATGAACTGTATATGTCGTAACCCTACAGCTAAGTTGCATTTCCGCAATTCATTTATTGACCTTTATCGTTCGTTACGCATATCTCGATCCGGACAATCAGTTCAAGAGGGCATTACATATCTATTCGATTTGCGAGCGTAACGAGCGATCAGTAGTTAGATCTCACACTTGTGTAGTCGTGCAGTCACCGGCGCACCGCGACCCGCACGCGAGCATGTCGGCCGCGCCGCCGCCCGCCCTGCGAGCGCCGCTCGCCGCCGTGGCCCGCGCGCACCACTACGACGACCCCGCCGTCACCGTGACCGCCATCTCCACCGGCGGCGGCAACTACCTCTCCGAGCTCTTCCTCATCAAGCTCGCCGCCGAGGGCAAGGCGGACCTGCTCCTTTTCGCGAAGGTGGCGGTCGTAAAGGGAAAGATGCGCGACGACGTGCCGATAACACAGTTTTACGAGGCCGAACGGTTCGTGTACTCGACGCTGGTGGATATCTACGGCAAGCTGGAGGCGGAGAGCTCGGTGCCCCCGGAGCAGCGGCTGTACTTCCCTCGGTACTACGGCTGCAACGCCGAGCTGTACTCGGAGACGATCGTGCTGGAGGACCTGTCGGCGCGCGGCTTCAGCACGCACGACCGCTTCCGCTCCATGGACTGGCCGTATGCACAAGCCGCCGTGCGAGAGCTCGCCAAGCTGCACGCGCTCTCCTTCGCATACGAGGCGGCCCATCCGAGGGGACACGCGAAGATGATGAACACGAGGCAGTTCGAATTCATATCGGACGAGGACAAGTTGAAGGCGTTTTGGGAGAAGATGCTGCCGGACGTGATAGCGGCGACTAGAGAGGAGAACAGGCAGCGGCTGGCGGAGTACCTGCGCGGGCGCGCGCGAACGGTGCGCCAGCTGTACCTGCCGCGGCGCCGCCCCGTGCTCGCGCACGGCGACTACCGCCCCAGCAACCTCATGCACAGGACCAAACCGGTAACTCGCTTAGTTCTGGTACCACTCGATTTCAGGATAAGAAACGAACTGCGACTTTGGTTTATTTATTTATTATTGTTTACTATTGTAAGCACTAAGCACCATAACGAAGACTTATCTATAATAAAATAAGTCTAATTAGCATTATTAAGTAACAAAAAGTAAAAATATTTTTAAACACCAACACCGAGAACATAGTTAATTGTCAAACCCGACTACTAAGACTGGGCAGCGTTCGGGAAGCTGCGTCATATCTTCTCGTTCGAAATTCTTCGAATGATGCGTGTTACCGGTGATGTCATATTATGGAACTGAGACAATGGTCATGCATAATGGGATGGGGCCAGGGTCAGATTTGGGGGAGGGCAAGCGGGGCTACACAACACTTCCCTAATAAGTAGGGGGCTCCACTAGTCCGTTAGGGGCCCCCGCTCCTTCGTTGCCCCAGGGCCTTCACACCTCCAAATCCGGCTCTGGGAGGGGGGTGTGTAATGTTCGATATAAAAATAAATAATATAATTTCTTTCGATATAACATTTGATATAATTTCAAAGGGTATAATCACTCATTGTGTATAATAAACGTTTGGTGTCATATTAAAATATATATATTTATTTCGTATAATTATCGTTTGGTATAACGCTTATTTCTTATAACCATTATATGGTATAACGCTCATTTTATATACCAATCATAATATATAACTATCAATAGGTTATATAATAGGTTTTTTTTTCTTATTGTAATGCCACATTGTGTTTTATTTGCCTAACCAACTTTTTGATAGCAGTTCGTTTTTGTTGGGGGACGCAGTTCAATCAAACCTAACCTAACCTAATTTTCTACCTAAATGAACTTGCTTAATGTTTCTTAATACGGGGGGCTTCGCCCCCCGAGCCCCCCTTGTGGAGGCTGCGCCCCCCGTCCCCCCTTTTTCTTCTGTGCCCTTATAATTTACTAACCTAACTTACTTTTTGATAGCCATTCGTTTTGGTAGGGGGACGCAGTTCAAACCTAACCTACTTTTTGATAGCAGTTCGGTTTTGTTGGATGACGCAGTTCAAACCTAACCTAACCTATTTTTTGATAGCAGTTCGGTTTTGTTGGGGGACGCAGTTCAAATTCAAACCTAACCTAATTTTCTGGTAGCAGTTCTTTTTGTTGTTATGGTTATGCCACTTATATTTTAGATTAAATTAACGTTATACCATAAGTTCATTATAGGAAATATGCATTATAATTAAAGAATGTTATATTAAATGTTATTATATCAAATGATCATTATAAAAAACGATAATTATGTCATATGTAAATATATTAAGTGTTGCTATATGATTCAATAGTAATTATATCAAATGAGTGTTATTGCGACTAATATTATACCAAAACATTTTATAGCCATCGTTACACAACCCTGGGTGGGACTCCTATAGGCTGGTTCAGATTCAGATGCGTGCAACGTGGAATGGAGAGGGCTATTGCTCGAGATTTTTAGAATCAGAAATGATGACATTCGCAAAAGAACCAAAGTAACTAACGTAGCTCGCAGGATTGCAGGATTTGCAGGGTTGCAGTGGCAGTGGGCAGGTCATGTAGCATTTAATTTTGTATGGAACTTCGCTTCTAACTCCCCCGCAAATCGCAAGTGTAATAAGGTCCTAAGTTGAAGGCTTTGGATTATTAGTTGCGTAATTCCTGCAGCCCGTTTGCCAGTCTAAGGCAATGAAAAAAAAAATCGAATTTCTCTTAGTTGTGGGACTTGTGGGTATACTCATGGTACCACAGAAAACCAGGTATGATCTTCTCCAGACTGAAGGTGATTTTCCACCGGCAGGGCGAGACGAGAAACGACGCGGATTGAATTGAAATTCGTATGAATTTTTATCCAATCCAAACCAATCCAATCGCTAGGAGGATTGAACATTTCATACAGATTTCAATTCAACCCCCCGTCGCGTCCTCCTCGCCCTGCCGGTGGAAAACCACCTTGACATTGGTGACCTCTTTTCACGTGAGCCATACTGCCATCACTTGATATGCTGCCATTTTGAGAAAATAAACTATCCGTGTAAAATGCGTTTCTTTCCACCCGAATAAACAAATAACATATAAAAACAAATAATTTAGCGGGCCGGTAATTTATTTTATAATTTAGTAGTTCTTAATCAATGGCAACATTAAAGTGTTATCAGCCAAAAAAGGCAAATTACACCTTTCCAGTACTAAGGGTCTCAGAGCTAAGCTGCGGACAGACATACAGACAAAAGGACGACCATGGCGAAGGTATAAAAGAGTTCCTAGTTAACTTCGGAACCCTAACAATCAGAAGGATATACCTACTAGGCTAGGGAATGCAACCTGGGTACCCGAAAACCCGGGAAACAGACTTTATTTAGAGTCGGGTAAAACACGAGTATTTTGACTCAGAACCCAGGTTAAAAAAAACCCTTCTTTCCCACCGTCCACCTCCCGAGACCACCTGGGTGAACCGTTGAAAATATTTTTTACTACCGTTCACCTTTGACCACCTTGGGTGTACGATGGGAAAAATTTAATTTCCACCGTACACCTTATTATCAATACCCGGAGTACCTGCCTATTATCAGAACTCTTTAGATTTCAAGTTTGTCTATACACATAATTTCAATATAGCATTGACAACTACTATTCCGGTTTCTTGTGGTTCTTATTTAAATGTATATGTTACCGGAAATGTATGAAATCTAGGAATTATATACAAATCCTAGGAAATGTATACAATTCCGAAGCTATTTAGGAAATGTATAAAATATTGTTTTAAAAATTATTTATTACACACATATCCTGGGAAATGTATACATTTCCTAGGAATTGTATATAATTCCAATATCGTATTAGGAAATGTATCAAAAGTTTTTTATCTTGGACAGTAAGTGGGGTATGTTGTGATCGCAAGATACCTAACACTCCTCCTCGCTTCGCTCGTCGTCGTACCTAACTGTGGCTCTGTTAATTTCACACATTTCCGGGCGATTTTAGGAATTACATACATTTCCTAGGAATTGTATACAATTACGGATTACATAAATTTCCGTTGACATATATACATAAACATGGGAAAGGGTTGATTTTTACCCGACTGCGGTGAAGCCCAAAGGAGGGTTATGTGTTTGACCTGTATGTATTTATGCATGTATGTATGTATGTCCGTTCCTATGTCCGCTCGTAACTACTCAACGGCACAACCGATTTTGATAAATGATATACATCATTAGATTCGTCTTGATGGCGCGAGTGTCACTGGGAAGTTCGTTAAAATAAACAAAATGGCGGTTTTATGCACTTTTAAAGTGCACCGCAGTCGGGTTTTTTTTAGTAAAAATATTTGTAAATTATTGCCATACAAATTTGTATGCCATACATTTAGTTAGGCATACAAATGTCGCGGACGAAAATCCACCCAAAAATTAATTAAATAAATTTCAGAGGTGGACGGTCACCAATATAAATAATACGATATATTCGGGGGTGAACGGTAGTAAAAAAAATTTCAACGGTTCACCTAAGTGGTCTCGGGAGGTGGACGGTGGGAAAGAAGGGAAAAAAAAAACTAGTAATTAATACAAATTATGCATGTATCGTTTTCTTTGAAGGTAATAATACATAAAATCTAGCGTTGGCCGCCTTAAAGCAGAAAAAACACCACATGCTTGCTTATCTTACTTAACACGGCCGACAATACCGGCAAGTCCATTGTAGGTAATGCAACCCGGGAACCCGAAAACCCGGGTAACTGACTTTATTTAGAGTCGGTTAATACCCGTGTTTCAAATTTGACCGGGTCGCGTGGAGATGCGCGAAAAAAAAATATTCGAGCGCGTCATATCAGATATTCAGTAGAGATGTCTATTAGTGGTCTGTGTGTTAATGTTAAGTGAACCCGAGCTCTCATTCAAGAGACTAACTATTCGGAAGGAAGTAACGCCAGATCTTAGCGGCAATATTAAATCATTCAATTTGAATGATGACGTCGAAAAAAATTAAAAAAGTTTATTTTTCAAATAACATAATAAACTTAAATTATATTCTGTGAAGAGAGGAGTATTTATTCAGATGTATTTTATATAAAAAATATTCATAACTCTGTTTTATTGAAGATTGAATGTATTTTAAGTTTATTCCATATATAAACCACAAATATAAGATAAAAAAACCGGTCAAGTGCGAGTCGGACTCGCGCACCGAGGGTTCCGTACAAACTCGTCAGTAGATACGGGAATAATTCAAGAAAAACTGTATGGTGGGACAAACTTAACTTTGCTCTTGTGAAACTGTTGTCCCCATACATCGACATATGCCGCGGTTAGTTTAGTAGGAGCAAATAAGTTTGTCTTACGATTTTTGCGAATTTCTAAAAAACGCTGCAAGTTAGGAAAACCGTTTTATTATTCCTGTAATATTTAGGATAATATTAATAATCGGTAATTATTGCAGATTTTTCTGTTCAGTATCTTCGGAGATAATAGGGGGGAACGGTATTTTTTTTAACGGTTTTAGTCTTCAATCAAAAACTACATGTCTAAGAAAAAAAATAAAAACTGTTTTGGAATCTACATATTAAGCCCTTTCATTTGATATCCCATTCGATATATTAGCTCAACTTTTAATTTAAGACATCCCATTTCGGACCCTTTAAAAAACAAATTTCAAGTCAATAGCATCAGTATATCCTGAGATATCTTGCTGTGACAGACGGACAGACAGACAGACAGACAGACAGAGTCGCACCATAAAGGTTCCTTTTTTACCATTTTGGTAAGGAACCCTAAAAACACAAACTTAACCTATTGATGGGACCTAAATTATATATACTTACACATGTCCCCTATGTCCCTACCTGTGCGTAGGGTGCCCATAAGGCTAGCTGCGTTGCCATTTTTATTAATATTTGCGATGAGATTTCGTCATTATTTTCTACGACAATAATTACAGAAGTTGACAAAACAATAGTACTTACTTTTTATTTGCGAATGGCAACCAAAGTTACTTAGAGCTATCAGCACCGGATTTCCGCCTACTAGACCTCAAAGGCCCAGCCTAGAGAGGCCCCAGCGGTGGGCCCTTCATGTCAACCCAAAAGCATGGCTTGCCTTCTCAATACCAAGTGCCTAGGGGCCCTGGATCCTTAAACACGGGCCTGCGAGCTGTGATGTCTGCCTGCAGTAAGCAACTGGTAGTTTTTAACCTCATTGTTTTACTCTTTTATTTCCGGTGTTCCGGTATTGGTGGGTCGGTCACCGCGACACGTAGGTACTCCGGTGGCGCCGACCCGCGGCTGCTCAATGGCCGACACAGATTAATATAACACCAAGATAGATTGTTTGAAATAATAACGCTTTGTGGTGGGTGGTCATTAGAAATTATAAAAACATCTACTAAGACAAGCCGGAGGCTAAGTAGGTAAAATAACCCCCGGGTTATTTTATTTCGGGCAAGTTAAAAATTACATTAGATACGTTAAGTTCTGATGATCGATATACATGTATAATTTTTTTAACTACGATACATCCTACAGTTGGCGAGATCCATATTTAGTACAGTCGACGGCACAAATATGTTTACACTTATTTCATTGGAATAAGATCGAAACGTCGACTGTATCCACTACATATCCACAGGTCATTGCGTACCGGGTAGTGATTACTTAGTTAGACCAAACCAAAGGCCTCATTAAATTTGTGAGAGGTATTACTGGATTTAGACTGATTTGTTACTCTAGCTAAATCCAGTACAGCACTGAATGACTCAACATGGTCTTACTTAAGCTTAACCAATATACACAACGTTATAATTTTAGAGATGGATAACCACCGACTGACTCCGTGATGGGCTCCTAAACAATACATATTTGATTTCGATCACGCGACAACAATCGCGCGCCGGCGTTTTTTTTTTTTTGACGGGCCGTTTATTTTTAGAGTGATTCATCGTTACGTCGTTTCATCTCGGATTTAGTTTACTCTGAGCATTAAGTATTAGGAAACGTGTCGCTCAGTCGTCCGCGCGCCGCGCACCGCACAGCATGTCGGAGGCCACGCCCGCCCTGCGCGCGCTGCTCGATACCGTGGCGCACGCGCAGCAATACACCGAGCCCGGCGTCACCGTCACGCCCATCTCCACCGGCGGCGGCAACTACACCTCCGAACTCTTCCTCGTCAAGATCGCGGAGCCGGGCAAGGACGACCTGCTGCTGTTCGCGAAGGAGGCGAACATCAAGGGAAAGATACGCGAGGACGTGCCGGTGACGCAGTTCTACGAGACCGAGAGGTTCGTGTACTCGACGCTGGTGGATATCTACGGCAAGCTGGAGGCGGAGAGCTCGGTGCCCCCGGAGCAGCGGCTGTACTTCCCTCGGTACTACGGCTGCAACGCCGAGCTGTACTCGGAGACGATCGTGCTGGAGGACCTGTCGGCGCGCGGCTTCAGCACGCACGACCGCTTCCGCTCCATGGACTGGCCGTATGCACAAGCCGCCGTGCGAGAGCTCGCCAAGCTGCACGCGCTCTCCTTCGCATACGAGGCGGCCGACCCGCAGGAGTACGCGACGGTGTTAGAAGCGAGGAAGTTCCAGATGAAGGCGGACGATGAAAAGCTGAAGGCGGTTTGGGGGAAAATGGTGCAGAACGTGATCGCGTCGACCAAGGAGGAGAACCGGCCGAGGCTGGGGCGCTTCATGGAGAGCAACGTGAAGAAGATGCGCGAGTACTACCAGCCGCTGCGGCGGCCCGTGCTGGCGCACGGCGACTACCGCCCCAGCAACCTCATGCACCGGACCAAACCTGTGAGTTGGAACTTCATAATATACAGGGTGGAACAAATTGATGGGCCCTGGAGGGAAACTGCCTTAAATCCTTAAGTTAGCTCATTTTACTCAAAGGAGATATCTTTTATTTTTAAAAGGAAAGAAAACTGCATTAAAAGATTTACATTCCCCTGCCCTGGCGAGTTATAGTACCGTCTGGTCTTTTTATAAATCTCCGAGGTCTTGGGCCACGTTTCACGAAGCTACAACTTACAATTTTACAAGTCTAAACTAGCAACATTGGTCAAACCAACCAAATGGCGTTGCTGTATTTGTAGCTTCGTGAAACAGGGCCTTGGTATAGATTATTTATGCACATACCTATCTCGCGCTCCACGAGTAAAAAAACGCCATTACTTAATGACGTAGATAACCAATTATACGTCAAGTACAATCTTATATTTAAACTGTAATCATTGTTAATGTACATATTTCATTCATCAACAAAGTTATCGTAATTATTTAGATTAACAATATCATAATTAAGAGAAAATGAATAATTAAAACTGTTGTTGTGTTTCTTAATCTATCAAATTAGTTTCCAATTCCTACACTAGGTTATTTACATGCAGTTTAAATAATAGAATTGTTACTAATATTACAATACAGCATACAAATATTATCGTCTGGTACACATTATAGTACATTGTGTATCAAGGGCGGTAAGTAAGGAATTACAAACGAGTGTTTGTTACAAGGCCGAGGCGAAGCCGAGGGCTTTAATAACACGAGTTTGTAATTCCTTTACCGCCCGTGGCACACACAATGTTTTTCATCACACTTGTGAGGAAATCTGATCAAAATAACCTTGCTTAACCTAAATAAAATTGTAAAACTGACAGTGACATTAGTGACATAATATCCATAGACAATGCGAAAGTCGAGTCACGTTCGGAAACCATAACGGTAAATGCCTAAAACGGTTGATTTTATATTTGCAAAATACTGAAATACACTATTTAAACATTAAATTAATGTTACAGAAATATGTGTTTACATGTATTTGCAATAACAGTTCTCTTTAAATAATATTTCAGTGATAAAAGTTAAAAAAGTAAATTGGCATTTCCTTTGAACACGACAAATAAGAGTAAAACAAAACCATCGTTTCAAATTTAAAAAGAAAATCATTACGCCCTTGGGCGTAATAGGTCATTTACGGCCCGCAGAACCTACGTGTAATGACACCATTTTCGAGCAAGTGTGATGAAAAATTAATTTATAATTGCAGCTAATTACATAAGTATATCCAAACAAAGTACCTATGAAGTCAAAGTTCTTTAATTTAATACCGAATTTACTACCGGTTCGAAAAAATTATACTTATGTATCCTAAAAGCTCGTAATCGTTTTGTCTGTAGGATAGAAACTTAGCTGAAGAACTTAGTGAGCGTTACTGAAATGTTTGCTCAAATAAAATAAATAATAATTCATTTAACATATCTACTCGTAAGATTGACTACTCGTTCATCACTAGGTATCAGTAGCGTGGCGTCCATAGAACTCGATTCCTAACGGCTTGCCTAATATTACGCATTTGAGCACCTTATTCTACAGCTCTTAAGGAAAATGTACCTACGCCAAATCTGCACTGGCTTGCCCAAGGATATCTCTTACGCTTCGCCACTGCTAGGTACACAGTTATGATTAACGTACGCGGAAACTGAAGAGAAGTGTGTTATTCTGATGTACCTAACTGCCGTTCTCAAACTAAAAGGCCGCTAATTTGTATGAATTTTCATACAAAGTAGCGGCCTTTTAGTTTGTGGACGGCAGATATAACTTGTTTTATTAAGCCTACAAAACACGTTCACAAAGGAATAGGTAAAAAAAATAACCTTGAAGGGATGGCGTCATCATAACGACTTAGAGCGCCGACCCACCGACTGGTTCACCGGCGAATCCGACTCCAACCCAAAAATGTATTTTGGGTTGGAGTCCGAGTTGTTATGGGCAGGAGAATGGTCATCGTCGTCGCTAGATATGTGCAACATCAGAGGCAGTGGCGGACTAAGCGTATAGTACTCGTACTACTCGTAGTCTAGGAGGTCCATAGTCCGATTTTTGGAGGGGGAGGCCCCTGCTGGCGCGATTTGGAGGCCCCGCAGGCTGGAGGCCCGGAGCAGACCGCCCTTTCTGCCCCATGCTCAATCGTATAGCGCAAGGGGAGCAAATTCGGCAAAAACATGACGCCTGTTTGTTTTTGGGATGCCAAGCATCAGAAACATGAGAACAGACGTTATTTCTCCCTAAGACGAACGTGAGACGTGATGAGTGAGAGACGTGAGCGCGATGGTAGAATATGACGCTATCAGCTCAGACTTGCTCGGAACGTTCCTCATTGCGGATTGCGGATACGATAAGAAACAAACACAAAGAGCGGACGAGGCAGGCACAATACTCGCGTTATGGTATTTTTCATTATTACAGCAAGGATATGTCAAAACAGTCACAATTAACTATATCTATGTATGCCTTTGCCTCTAGAGATTCTAGCTAGGTAGTACACTCACGGGCAATGAATTCGGGTCATTTTCTATGAACAATTATGAGTCATTTTCAAAAAAATTGTACACAATTAATCCCTTAATTAAAACAAAACTTAATTTATTCCTCTGTGTTACGAAAGTTACCCATATAGTTTGTATGCCTAACTTTCGTAACACAGAGTAAGCGATCGTGATTTTGTTTTTATTAGGCCCTTAACTAATGTACAATATTTTTGAAAATGACTCTTATACAGAAAATGACCCAAATTGATTGTCCGTCAGTGTAAGTATCTTATTATTAACACACTCATGGCTCTCGAGTTGGCCCGCGTGTTAGCGAACTAATTAGTGATGACTGATGACCATATGAGACTATTACGACGTCCAACTTACAAAATGACGGAGTGATAAGGAAAATTAGTTTGTTTATATCTTCTTTTAATATTTTCAGTTGATACTATGACATAAAGTTTTTTGTATGTAAAGGTCAATATACTCAGAATTGTATGTATAAAGTCACCAATTATTAACATAGTGCGGCCCGCGTCAATTTCGTTAGCTGCTATATGTGGCTCCTGGCTGCTAAAAGGTTGCCGATCGCTGATTTAGAGCAGGGGTCACCAAAAAGCGGACCGTGGTCCGGATCCGAACCGCCGACCTATTTTGTGCGGACCTTTAGTACTACTACTTTACTAAGAAACGGACCGTGATGGTCTCGCCCACTGAAGGTTCCGTACAAACTCATAAGTAGATCATGAATAGTTCAAGAAAAACTCTATAGTTTAGTAGGAGCAAATAATGTGTTACGATTTTTGCAAATTTCTCAAAAACGGTGCAAGTTAGGAAAATCGTTATATTTTTACTGTAATATTTTGAATGACATTAATAATTGGTAATTATTACAGATTTTTCTGTTCAGTAACTTCGAAGATAATAGGGGGGAATGGTATTTTTTTAACGTTTTTCATCATTTAACTCAACAACTACTTATTTAAGAAAAAAAATAAAATCGGCGTTTTAATCTACAAATCAAGTTCTTTCATTTGATATCCCACTCGATATAATAGCGTTACTCTCAATTTTCAAAGTCCCATTACGGACCCCTTCAAAAAAAAGTAAAACAGTCACAAGATTTTTTTTACATCCAATAGGCTCGGGTTAGCTACTTTTATTACTATTCCCAATTTCAAATCGATAGCAGCAGTAGATCCTGAGATATCTTGCTGTGACAGACGGACAGACAGACACACAGAGTCGCACCATAAGGGTTCCTTTTTTACCATTTTGGTACGGAACCCTAAAACCGGACCCCTGATTAGTATAGAGTGAAGTTTGACGGAATATTTGTTAATGAAAAATTATAATATACAGTCATGTTAACTTTGATGCTACCGAACCACGACAGTCCTGAACTCAACACTCTCAACAGGTAATAAGATCGAAAAACCATCAAGGCACATTTAGAATTTTAGAGAAAACAAGCGAAATCGATTACTGTTTACACGTTATTTATTTCTATCATGTAAACACGCTCGCAGTTTTCTTTCAGTGTCAATAGTAAAAATAAGTAAACGAAAACATTTTACCAACACAATCACACGTTTTAACAATAAATAATCATCATTTCAACCCCGAGACATCCAGTGTAAATATTTAGTATTAGATACAAATATTTGATAGTCCCTTTTTGCCTGAGATACAGGGAATCCTAGTTCAGGCATATAGGTTCAACTCTCTAATTGTATATCTTAGTCTTTAAATGTCATTGTTGTATAATACGTTGTTTAATAAATTATTCTATTCTATTCTACTGTTGAACATAAACCTCCCCTATAGACTTCCACAACGAACGGTAGTAAATACGCTTTCTGTCTTCATCGAGTTCCGGCGACCTTAACCAGGTCGCGAGACCATCCCACGAGAGCCGGATCGATTCCATTCCGAAACCTTTACGCCCCATTCTGCGACATATATATGCCCGGGCCCGGCCCGTTTAATTCCCATTTTAATTCGTTAACTCCGGGAGCTATATCGGTCACCTCAGTCCTTCAACCGATTTTCTCATTTCCGATTCGATCACGCAGAGAGATTCCGGGCATAGCTCGTCGAGCGACTCGGAGCCGATTCGTGACGCTCATCAGTAAAAGGCCGAGCTTTCGGTCCGTACGCCAATATAATGTTATAAGTAATCAGGATGCCCTCCGTGCCCGGCAGGACGGGAGCCTGCAGATAGTGCCGGTGGACTACCAGACGGTGCGCGCGGGCTGCGCGGCCGTGGACCTGCTGTACCTGGTGTTCACGGGCACCGACGCCGCCTTCCGCGCGCAGCACTACACCCGGCTCGTGGACGAGTACTACGAGCAGCTGCAGCACGCGCTGCGGCGGCTGCGGCTCGACCCCGACGCCGTCTACTCGAGGGAGGACTTCGACTACGAGCTCGCCGAGGTAACGCCGTGTGGTAGTCATTCTTCTATGTATGCGAGAAACACCTAGGTACCAGTGGCGTGGCGTTGAAGAAATCCTTGGGCGAGCCGAAGCAGCTTTGACTTCAGTTTTCTTTAACAGCACTAGAATTAAGTGCTGAACTGCCTAATATTGGGCAAGCCGATGAGAATCGAGTTCCATGGACGCCACGCCACTGCTAGGTACCTACATCACTCGTATCTCTGGAAAAAAATCCTTACGCCGTGTTGCCGATTAGATAGATTAAATTTTGGAAAAGGAAACGGCGGACTCGATTAGATACGACAAAAATGGCTACCTACAGAGGCTAGAGAGAAATAGTGAATGGCACGAGCCTCTCGTACCCACGCCGCGGTCACGAGCGAAACCAGTAGGTGATCTCTGTTTTCCTGTTTCCTCGCACCTCAACTCGACGGATCTAGGTCAGTGGTTTTATTGACAACGAGAGCCACGAGCAAATGTTTACATTGGGCTGTGATTTACCGTCTTATCTCAGCGATGAAGCCTATAGTACCTAAACATTAAATGATGCTTTAAATTTACCCAGAAGACGCTCAGTATCTTGAAAATGTACCTAATCGATTGCGCAATGCAAATAGGTAACAAATAAGTAGTTAGCTAACGAGTTAGGTTAGGTTAGTACATTTAATCACTGCGATGACATGTGTACATCTTATATCTAGGTACCTATTACTTAGGTACTTACTTAGAAACATGTCACCGTCATGTCATGTCCAGTAGGCGAAGAATTTTACCTCAAAAATAACGTACTTACACGTGCAAGCATTTTAGTAGATAATAAGGTCCAAAAGTGCAGGGCAGGACTTTGTTTGACATGTAGTTGTAGAGTTATCAACTTGAGTGTAGGTAACGTATAATATAATATCATAAACTAAATTACGAAATATTGAGTAAAAACGAGTTTGACGACCGCTTTAGCTTAGTTGGTAGTGACCCTGCCTACGAAGCAGAAGGTCCTGGGTTCGAATCCCGGTAAGGGCATTTATTTGTGTGATGAGCACGAATATTTGTTCCTGAGTCATGGATGTTTTCTATGTATTTAAGTATTTGTATCTATTAAATATATCGTCGTCTAGTATCCATAACACAAGCCTTATTGAGCTTACTATGGGGCTAGTTCGATTTGTGTAAGATTGTCCCGTAATATTTATTTATTTATAAAAAAAAAAAAAAAAAAAAACGAGTCTGACTGACCACAAACCTCGCAGCTGTCAGACAAAAAGTAGGAAGTTATTAAAGGTAGGTAATTTGTTGAAATGGTTAAATAAAATGGACAATATCTATCGACTAGCTAGTCCAAACAGTGATTTGATTTCCTCAATACAGACGCCAGAAAAGCAGTGATTCTTCCTCACGTGCGATATCCTATTTTTACCCCAGTCTACTCTATTCTACGTATAACTACTACACCCTATCTTATTACCGAATCATTGTTATGTACTTGTAGATAATGTTAATCTTGATGTTTACCTGCAATATAGTGCTTCTCACTTCTCCAGGATGGTGCCCATCCCATTTATATTTAAATACTTATTAGCTATCAAGGTAGGTATACATACTAATAAGTCGGAACGTGTCGCTATGCTAGCATGCGGCAGGTTTAGTGGTCTGTGGCGGTAGCAAATACTTGGTACTGACAGTGTCAGTATATGTATGTATAGCCGCCACTTGGCTGTAGGTACCTATACTGTCAGTACCACTTGCTAATACCTACTACTTAATACAATGCTTAAAGAATCCTTGTTTACCTGATTAACAAGTCTGTTGTATGTATGTAACATTATCAACGTAAGTAGGTCTAGGTACCTAATTATAGGTTGTAGGAAGTTTTCCTTGTGAGCTCTTAGCTAACCACAGAAATATATCGAAATGTAAATGGTATGGTATATATGTATGGAAATCAAGCGTGTAACGTTTTTCACCTGGTGTTTGACGCCAAAAGTGTAATGTAGTGATGGAAAAGATACATTTTCCATTTAATTTGGTGGTATTTGAACAATGAATTATACTATTATTATCAGATTTTCCAATCTGATAATAATATTGACGGCAACTGAAGTTAACGGAGTGCAAAGTAGGTCGCCGCCCCTTCTTTTTTGCACGCGAGGTACATACACTTTTTTCTTCTACCTCGATAATATTTCTGTCCTTTTAACCAAGTAATTCCAGTAGGTTAGTAGGTATTTAGATGGTAGGCGCTGTATGTTTGTTTTAATTGGCGGTTTATTATTATGCCCTTGAATTATATTTTTGAACGAATGAATTCGAATGATATTATATGTATGTACCTATGCCCGTCAAACACTTTATTGCATATGTCGCCGCTAACTAGCTTAATTAGCTATTTGGTTAGCTGCCTAGCCTTTTCATTAAACACACTCCTTATTTTCGGTTAGGTTTGTTATTCAGCTTGTGTCCCTCAGAGCAGAAATAGAAGCCCCGCGCAGCGGAGCTTCGTCGACCTGCTGGCGGGTCATAGTTTAGTGAAAATGATAGGCAGTTAACCTGTAGTTGTAAGGCCGCGAAAGTTATAGATATAGTTTTGTTTTGTATTATTTAATTAATTGTACTAACACTAGATATACAGGGTGTCCCTAAAACCAACTTTTATACGACCAGGGCTGATAGACCAGCTCATAAGAACCTAGATTAAGCAAATTTGACCTCAGTAAAAATCTCTTAGTTTTCGAGATATTGACGTTTTTGTAAAACTCGTGCTAAGTGATACCCTGACTCGGTGTTTTGAGTGTCATTGCTAAAATATCAAGTATTTTACAAATCTGTATTTTGCTATGTGTGGCCAAATAACTATGCTATTGAACGTATTTTCTATTTTTGCTAATTTATTCATGCTGTGGACACAGTACAATAACAAATAAAAATTATTCGATTTTTTTCAAATTTCACCTCTGACTTCGAACTAGCGTGGTGAAAAAAAAATGTACCAACATAATCAGGCACTCAACGTAAAAAAATTGCGCATTTATTGTAGTTTCTAAAATGGTATAAAATTTACTAAACACTGTAATAATTTTTGAAATAATGATATTTTGTTACAAAATTAACTGTCTGCCGCCTTCATCTCATACGATCCGGTTGAATTAAGTTTGCACCTGGCGTGCTTGACATCACATACAAATTAGGTGCAAACTTCACGTAATCGTCAATATCTCGAAAACTAAGAAATTTTTATGAGGTCAATTTTACTCAGTCTCGTTTTTTATGAGCTGGTTTATCAGCCCTGTTCGCCATTTTGTAAAAGTCGCGAATTTTGATAGCCTGGATCAGTCTTTCGAAAGTCATGACTTCAAATTTCAGTATTTTCTTAATCTGCTTTTTGTTTTAAACATTACTTAATAATTATGCTATCATACCTTATCAAAATAAATTAGATTTTACGTGATTCAAAATATGACCTCGGATTTGAATCGCATAATACTTAAAACAAATTTACCATGCTAAAATAAAAAAAAATAATGTAGTTTAAAATAGTAAGATTTTACACACTAGACACCGTAGTTTTTAAGATAATAGCATTTTAATTCAAAAGGAGGTTATACTACAATATTCCATTGGTTAAATTTCGTACCAGAATTTGAATTTCGAACAGAAAAGGTATGATAGCATAATTATTAAGTAATGTTTAACAAAAAGCAGATTAAGCAAATACTGAAATTTGAAGTCATGACATTCGAAAGACTGATCCAGGCTATCAAAATTCGCGACTTTTACAAAATGGCGAACAGGGCTGATAAACCAGCTCATAAAAAACGAGACTGAGTAAAATCGACCTCATAAAAATTTCTTAGTTTTCGAGATATTGACGATTACGTGAAGTTTGCACCTAATTTGTATGTGATGTCAAGCACGCCAGGTGCAAACTTAGTTCAACCGGATCGTATGAGATGAAGGCGGCAGACAGTTAATTTTGTAACAAAATATCATTATTTCAAAAATTATTACAGTGTTTAGTAAATTTTATACCATTTTAGAAACTACAGTAAATGCGCAATTTTTTTACGTTGAGTGCCTGGTTATGTTGGTACATTTTTTTTTCACCACGCTAGTTCGAAGTCAGAGGTGAAATTTGAAAAAAATCGAATAATTTTTTTTTGTTATTGTACTGTGTCCACAGCATGAATAAATTAGCAAAAATAGAAAATACGTTCAATAGCATAGTTATTTGGCCACACATAGCAAAATACAGATTTGTAAAATACTTGATATTTTAGCAATGACACTCAAAACACCGAGTCAGGGTATCACTTAGCACGAGTTTTACAAAAACGTCAATATCTCGAAAACTAAGAGATTTTTACTGAGGTCAAATTTGCTTAATCTAGGTTCTTATGAGCTGGTCTATCAGCCCTGATCGTATAAAAGTTGGTTTTAGGGACACCCTGTATATAAGCCATTATATTATGTACCTACTTACTAACAACCATATGGATTTGAAGTCCCAAATAAATATGCTTGAATTTTGAATTTGAATTTGAGTTAACCAAATGGCTAATTAAACCAGTTGGCTGCGACACATACACTGTGTTTTTATTGATTTTCGTTAACTTTGAGGGCACATTCTCCAGATCTAATTAAGTTAATTTTTCTACTCCTGTACTTTTATCTGTCTTTTACTTGGTCACGAACACTAACATAAGAACATACATAATATGAGATCAGAGAAGTCTATACTCTATTCCGTTATAGTCGCAAAACGATACTGCTAGCAGCCACAGACTTCTAAATCTAGGTTAAACTTAGGTCAAGGATTAAGCGCTCAATTCTAACTTTACGATAAAAATGCACAACTACCAACTTAACAAATAATCAAATTCCTATGGTTTTTAAGAAAAACAAAACTTTCCGAACTAAATTAATTGATGCCAACATAAAAATAGTACATTGTGTATCAAGGGCGGTAAGTAAGGAATTCCTTTACCGCCCGTGGCACACACAATGTTTTTCATCACACTTGTGAGGAAATCTAATTAAAATATCCTTACTTAACCTAAATAAAATGGTAAAACTGACAGTGACATATCCATAGACAATGCGAAAGTCAAGACACGTTCGGAACCCATAACGGTAAAGACCTAAAACGGTTGATTTTATATTTGCAAAATACTGAAATACACTATTTAAACATTAAATTAATGTAACAGAAATATGTGTTTATATGTATTTGCAATAACAGTTCTCTTTAAATAAATATTTCAGTGATAAAAGTTAAAAAAGTAAATTGGCATTTCCTTTGAACACGACAAATAAGAGTAAAACAAAACCATCGTTTCAAATTTAAAAAGAAAACCATTACGCCCTAGGGCGTAATAGGTCATTTACGGCCCGCAGAACCTACGTGTAATGACACCATTTTCGAGCAAGTGTGATGAAAAAGTATTTTTAATATCGTCACTGCGTGTCACTAGCGAGTATACGTAAATTAAAAAAAAATTTACCATAGACATATACTGTCAGTCATATGTCATATTTGCCTTGTATGCGAGCTATATTTAATTTTGTATTTTATATTTTAAAACCTAGTCGTAGAAAAAGTATTGTACGCAACGTTGTATAATTAACTCAAAAAAACGCTCATCGCAACTCGCGCCATTCGAATTTTTTGAGCCTACTTATACAACTGTTGCATACCTAATATACTATTCTCTAGAAACTAATGTTAACTCATACCGTTTCTAAAATAATATTCATAATCATAATTTAATCACCAACCAGTATAAATGAGCTGTCATAATCCCAACACTGTCATGGTTGACGTTAATTTTTGACTAACTCAGAGTGTCTTTTAAAACGGTTATCAACTCAATATTAATTTATTTTGTATGAAAAGTAAAAAAAAAAATCGAATTTAATAAAAAGCGATATACCAGGTAGCTTCTGTTGAGTACAGTCGAGTTCATCGTTATCTGAGCAAAGATTGGACCAAAAACATCTGAACAAGACCTTATTGTCAGAAGCTTAAGAACTAGATCAGATATTTTTGATCCGTTCGTTGCTCAGATAATGATGAACTCGACTGTACGAAGCAACCTGTCGAATTTAACGGAAATAAAAAAAAAACACGGTGTATAGAAAAATATGCAAACAAAGTCAATGACAAAACAATAGATATATTACACTCACGAACTGTGAATTCGGGCCATTTTCTATATAATTAATTGTTCATAGAAAATTACCCGAATTCATTGTCCGTGACTGTATTATGTACAAACGAGAAGTTATCAGAATCAGAATCAGAATCAGAAATCATTTATTGTAAAATTGTGCATGTACAAAGATGTTTAAATTAATAGTAGGCGAGTATCGCTGTAAGTCAGCCATAGCAGTGTCTTCCAGTCAACCTTCAAATGATATTATACTTTCAGTGAAGATGTTATCATACTTGCGATTAGCTGGCGAGCTGCGGCCGAGTTTCCATACAAAACCATTATAACGCGACATTCGTATGGAACTTGGCTTCTAACTCGCCCGCGCAACTGTGATAAGGCCCTTAGAGATTTGGATGTTTGTTAAAAATAACGCTGTAACATGCATGTAGATCAAGTCGTGGATTGAAACAAAGGTTAACGGGAATAACACGAGCGAAGCCGCGGATAAATGTTTACCATTCTCTAAAGTTCAGCAGATGAGTGCTGTGCGTTTTGCTGTGGGTAATGTGCACAATGCTGCCTATCTTTTCGGATCGGTCAACCGGGACACCATGGATGTATAAAATAGAAGGATACCGCGCGGTCTAAGACGCGGGTGAAGCCAAGCAATGGCCGCCGAAGTGAGCATGTGTGCGTTGACGGCCCAATGGCAGCCGACCGGCCCATTATGCTGGTTGATGTGTGCGTGCGTGCGTACAAAGCGCCGGCGCATTGCCGGCGCATCATGAGTGCTTCACTTATCTGTTCGCGACGCTACGTCCATTTATTTTTAAGGTCCTTGCGGGACACGATAATCACCGTGACTTGGTAAATGGCTTGGTTTTGTGTCAATGATTGGAATTGACGAGTCATGAAACATGATAACAGCTGTACATACCTACGGTGCTTAGTGTAGTGTAGATGACAATCTGTGATTCAGTACCTATTTGGACGGCAGTTGTAGAAATAAACTGTTGCGCGGTCGGCTTTTAGGATTAATTTTAATGTATACGTGTAGGTACTTACTTAGGACTGAAGCAGTGGCGGGACAGATGCCCTTGAAGCTCGTGGCAAAATTATCGAAAATGGGCGCTCGGCGCTCCGCAATTTCGTAATCAATGTTAGGTTATATTGTCTTCGGTTTCCGCGATTCGTCACTCATTGTAATAAAACAACTTTAACGGATTAAATCGCGTATCTCTTTTCAGTGTAGACGCAGGTAGACTGAAAAAAACATTTACATATTTTTTGTCAAAATTACCGTTGCGCAAAGTAGGTGTTGCCAGGTGGGCCTAGTGTGTAAAGACGGTTACACACATGCCAGAAGGGCTTAATACGTAAACGAAACGTCGGGACGTAAAAATGAAGTAATATACGCTTATTTAAACTTTATTGCAGGGGTTCCCAAACTGTGCGTCGCGACGCCCCGGGGAGTCGCGACACTGTTCCAGGGGCGTCGGGACGCGTACCATTTAAACCGCCGTAAGTTAAACCTAGAACGACTCGCAGGTACCCTAGTTTACATGGGCGTCGATTAAAGGTTACAGCCTGTCAAAGGAGTCGCAGTATAAAAAAGTTTGGGAACCCCTGCTTTATTGCACAGTACAAGAGAGTACAAGTGGCGGACTTAATGCCATGAGGTAGGACTTTATCCGTTGTTTTATTACAAACTAGCTGTCCCGGCGAACTTTGTTCCGTCTGAGAATATTTAATTTGTTAGATGTTTTAATAGTTATTCTGTTATTCGGGGCAGAGAGAAACCCAAAAAATCATAAAAATCGGTCCACCCTTTCTCGAGTTATAAATATTTGTTTTATGTATGTAAAATAGATGTTAGTTCCTCGCATAGCTGGGCATTAACTCGTTAATCCGTTAATCGTTAATTAACGAAGTTAACATTTCAATTAACGGATTAACTTTTAAGTTAACTTTCAAAATCGTTAACGGACTCGTTAACTTCCGTTAATCTTCCCCAAGTCCGTTAATCGTTAATCCATTACCTACGATTTACTAAAAAGATACCGCACGCACCGCGCAAAACGCGTTCTGACAAGTACGTTCGGGCCGGTCGATAAGTGCGGTGCGGTGCACTTACTAGGTACTATCGCCCAACGGGTACCCACCTCTAAGATCATTTTCGAATGCACTTCACAGCGGTCGCTTTCTACATCATCCACCAATAGGGACAGCCGGGTAATTTATGACCATAAACTCTTGTGAATCAATTTTAATTAGAACTCTCTTAACAATACGGTACAAATTAGAATGGCTCGGTAATCACCTTTTCAGACCACTACGTCTCGTCGCCAAACATCTGTTGGCCACATTGACGTAACGCTTGCAATCAATGACCGAAATTCCTTTCAATAGATAATTTCGTTGTTAACGGCAAGCTTTTGTGCTTTAAAGATCCCGAAGCTACGAATGAAAACGTAAACGAGAAAGAACTCAAATGAAATGACTAAATGTGGTGTTACCTTATATTAGTTTATTGGTTTGTAACATAATGATAAGGCCGAAGCAAGTCCCATAGTAAAATAAAGGACACTTAACTGTCGTATCTATAAAAGAATTTCAATATATTTTTACCTATAAATATGTGTATTTGCAACTATTATTCACCGGATGAGTGTCTAAACTAAACTGTAAATGAGTTTTCATATATGTATTGTGAAAGTGATGATTAACGTTTGCCAATATTCAATTAAGCAATCACCCTGACTTAAAAATTTAGTTTTGTTTGTCTAAAATTAACATCTGCTCGCCATTGTTTTGCCTGCTTGTAACAGTAAGGGTTCTTTGACCGTTATTTTATTGTTTAAAGTTTTAAAGTTAGGCAAGAAAGTTATAGACCCCATGGGAATAGGTGCTGGAATAGAGACTAAAATTGAATTGACGAGCCACTGATTTTTATCAGCGAATAAATCTGTGGATCTAGTGAAAAGGGGTACAAGTCACATTTATACCAGGAACAAAAGGTCGCAACTCTATTGTATGACTTAAGCTCTTTTGCTCCTAGGTTATATGTGACTTGTACCCCTTTTCACTAGACCCACAGAAATGATATTTTATGCCACACCTGGCCATAAAGGTGCTTTTTCCAAACGCTGCGCGTACGGAAAAAGCCGCTTTCTGGCCAAGTGTAGACATAATATATTTTATTAGAATGATATACAAGAACGCTTAATTATTTACAACCACCACAATTATCCTCTTAGGGCCGATACAGACGGACTGCACGACAGCTACGATTTGTATGGGAACTGCATCACAATTGCACGCCGACTGCGCAGTTGTGATGCAGTTCCCATACAAGTTGCAGCTGGGTTGCAGTCCGTCTGTGTCGGCCCTTAATGTCGAATTTAGACTATTAAAAAGCGTAAGGAGATACGTCAATACGTGAATAGTTGAAAAAAAATTGTATGGCAGGACAAACTTAACTTGCTGTTGAAAAACTGTTGTCCCCATACATCGATATAGGCCGCGGTTAGTTTAGTAACAGCAAATGAGTTTGTGTTACATTTTTTATTGATTTAATTATCTACTGCTTGCAACCATTTTGCATAGAAGTAACCAAGCTTTCGCAAAAAAATCGGGTCAGTCGACAAGTGCGGTGCGGTGCACTTATAAAAAAAAAGTATTTTTTATTTACATTTGGCCGATCCACTTAAAGGAAACAAAGCGATTGTTTGTAAACCTCAAAAACACCAAGATGACGTTATTGTAAAAAGTAGTTACAACCACCTTTAAAGTTCAATTGATTATCAACTCTATCTCCATGAAACGTAGTTTATAACTGCATTAATAGAATAATGGCGTTCCAGCTGCCTTCCCTTTATTCGGATCTCAGGTAGTCAAATAAATGCCAGGGGTGTGAAGTGCATAATACGTCTAAAGTCACATTTCTATTAAAGCAATTTTAACTCTTGGCAAAAGCCATAGAGTTGATAATCCACTAAAATTGCAATGCACGAAGTCTTTATCTGTGAAAGCATGCGCTTCTCTTTTATGACGGACGATAATGAGGTACAAAACCACACAACAGTATTGTTTCCCTTAAGTGGATCGGCCAAACATAAATAAAAAATACTACAAGGTATGTCTTGCCGATTCCTGCGAAAAAAATCGATCCACATGCTCCATTTAATCGTTTCATTACTTAGCGCCGCACCGGCGCTTAGAGTGACGAGTGTTCTGTTTAGAACCTACCTAAACAAATACTACTTACGTATATACTGTTTGGATTTCCGTGAATTTGAATCTGTATTGTCCGTGATAGTTTACGTTTGTGCAGTGTGTGTATTTATATTCTTTTTTATAAAGAAAAAGTGTCATTATTATCATAACTTCAGCCAAAAGACTCCACTTCCACTGCTGGACATAGCATAGGCCTCCCTGCAAAAAGTGGCACAATGACCGGTCCTGCGCCACCCGCATCCAGCGGACTCCCGCCACCTATACCAGGTCATTGACGAAGGAAAGGAAATGAGGTTTTGGAAGGCTTTATCAGTTACCTTGGTTCTGCTGCGGATAGCCTCATTTGTGATCCGCTCATGGAGTGAAACTCCCCTAGCATACCTAACCCTCCCCATTAATATTTGGATAACTTTGAGCTTTCTACTGAAGCTCTAGCTTACTATGCCTCTTAAGGCCACGTAGGAAAAAGAGTGTACTATGTAAGTAATGCAATTTTTATCACGTGTTAACGGATTAACGATTAACGTTAACTTCCGTTAAATCTTCCGAAATGTAACGTTTTAACGTTTAACGAAGTTAACTTTTTTATTAACGGATTAGCGATTAACGAAGTTAACCATTTGATTAACGGTGCCCAGCTATGGTTCCTCGCGTCCGTAAGCGGCTTCTCGGGCCGGGACGCTACTGTAGGGTCGGTCGCAGAGTGGCCAATGGGCATTGGCCACTCTGCGACCCTACAGTAGCGTCCACGGACTGAAGTGTGGTTCATTCTGGTTCCAGAGCCTCCCGTTCGGGCTGACGGTGGCGGTGTTCGTGCTGCCGATCGTGACGGTGGAGGCGGCGCACGCGCCCAAGCTGGACGACATGGGCATCGACAACTGGCACGTGGAGTCCAGCCGGCTGTTCGCCGAGCGGCTCAACGGCATCGTCGACGACTACATCCGCTGGGGGATCATCTAACGGCTGCGCAGAATAAGCGGACGGGCGAAACGTCGCCCACGCCCTATGTCGGAACGCACTGATGTACAGTCACCACACGGGACTGCTACGCCACCTGCTTACTGTTCTTGATTTAGCCGTGTATGCCAATCGGATCTACTTCGGGCACACGACTGCTAACGAATTATAATTACACGGCTAAATTAAGAACAGTGACAAATGGCGTAACATTTCCGTGTGGTCACTGGTACCTTCTGGGTCATTATCATTTTGTGCACACCGTCACTACCGTGGACCTTATTACTCTTTCAATTTGATCAAAAAACATTTAATGCTATCATGAATTAATTCATCCATATGATAAAACGAATTGACATGATAATGGGTTACCTATCTGAAACACTAAAAACGTTAGTCCGAATTTCGTTTCGGCAAAAACTATTCGACAAATATCGTTTCAATTTTTTTTCGTTTGTCCGAATTTTCATTTCGAATTATTACGATTCGGCATTTATTGGTTCGGTTTTTTAATCATTCGACAAATTACGGTTTGCCCTAAATCTCGTTTCACCATAATATCAGTTACCCGAAGTAACGTTTCGATTTATTCACCATTCGACTTTTTTCGATTGACTTTGATTTCATTTGTCCTATGTAACGATTCGATTTTTAACTATTCGACATGTGTACAGCTGGCATTACAATTATTTATTTTTATACCTGGCAAACTAGTCTGCAAGAATCTAGCCCCATAAAACCGCCACATAAAACTTGTTATAGTGTATTATTAAAGCTAATACTGAGTAGTACAGTGCGATAGTGAAAACTTATTTAAATATGTCTGACCTAACCTACTTTTTTCCTAGCAGTTCGTTTTTGTTGGGGGACGCAGTTCAAACCTAACCTAACCTATTTTTCTGGTAGCAGTTCGTTTTTGTTGAGGGACGCAGTTCAAACCTAACCTAACCTATTTTTCTCGTAGCAGTTCGTTTTTGTTGGGGGACGCAGTTCAAACCTAACCTAACCTACTTTTTTACCTAATTGAACCTTTGTTTTGAGTTTTTTTCCATGCGGGGGGCTTCGCCCCCCGAGCCCCCCTTGTGGGGGGCACCGCCCCCCCGTCCCCCCTTTGTCCTTCTGCCTATATAAGTTTTCTGTGAAAGTCACTTCCCCAAACGGCCACTTTTTTATGAACCAACCTAACCTACTGACCTTTCCCTAAAAAACTAATAATAACTAATTTTCTTTTCTAAAATAACATTTATTTTAGATTTAGGGAAACATACCTCTGCCGAGAAATAACTTGGGATATCGTTAAAAGGTAAACTGAAAATATGTCTAAACGTATCCAGTGCGAAAAGTATCATTGGGTAAATGAAAAATGGGCAACGAAACAAAATACGTAACAATTCATAGGGCAAGTGAATGAGATGGGAAACGTTTTTCGGACAAACGAAACTTTTACTAAACGTGAAATGGTGAACAGAAAAAAATACGAAACCTGTCATCGGACAAACGATAATAATTCGAATAGTTTTTGGCCAAATGAAATTCGGTGAATGGTTTTTAGTGTTTGCGATAGGTTACCATGATAATGTGACGGTTAGGTCGAACGGTTAGAAAAGAGTAATTTAAGCCACGGTAGTGACAACCACGGTAATGGCTGTGTACACAAAAATGAGAATGACCCATCGATCACATGTTGTAATAGATAAGCACATTCCTCGCAGCCCTACGGGGCTGTTTATCAGCGCCATTATTCATTAAACTAAGCACGGACTCGTCGACCATCCGAGGAGGAAAGGATTTTTTTTCTATAACTGACCTACGATTGACCTCAATAGGACCTGGCTGCCTGTTGATAAACACCTACGAAGTCGAAGATGTGGTGCGCCGGTTTAGTAAATCATAGGTATTCAGTCTTTTCTTTACCGCATTTAGAAATATTTGTTATATTGATGAAGCGCCAAACAATAGAATGGAATCAAACATACAAAAGTAGTCCAGCTAGAAAATTTGGCTTTTAAGGCCCTTACTACCCTAATTTTGTGATATCCACAGGAAAGACGCGAACACTTAACTCTTACTATAAAATCTGTACGACCCATTGACTGGCGGTGACTATAATACCTATAAGTAAAACAACCCACCAATACGGATTATTCTTTTTTTCTCGCCAGTGCGCTACAAATCCAATTACAAATCGACCAAGCCCTAAGGGCAAGCGTTATTATTGTAGGTATTTAGAATCAGATTGTACTTTTTAAAATGCGTAAATGTAGATACAAATTTGTATTTGCACTATTTTAAGGAATCATATTTACTGGAAATATTTTGAATCCTCATAGTTTAATGTGGAAACACCACAATTTTATTATAATTATAGATACATTGAGCAAATGCATTGAAAAATCAAATACGATCGACTACAGCTAATGCCGGATTTGAACCCGCACCTCTGTCCGGGACAGCGAGTTATCCAATTTCTCCAATTAGCTTATGACGTCACCGCACGTAAGTTTTGAATGCATTCGTATCGGAGATACTAGCGCCCTCTGTACCATTTTGTTTGAAAGGCTTAGGCTTTGCTCAATGTATCTATAATTATAATAAATTTGTATTTGTCGAGGCCTATTTGTATGATTATTACTATATAATGTAAGTAAATAAAACACATTGTTGATAATATTTTGTCCCTTTTATTATCTCAGGAATTGTTTGTTTTCATATAATAATATCATAAGTTACAGTGAATACAGTGTCCAGCGGGTAATGACGATGGCACGACGCTACCCGCGCCCGTCCTACTGCTGCGCGTTGCACAACTCTACCGTCTCTACACAACTCTACCGTCTCTACACGGCGGCACCATCGACTATACATTCCTTAAATAGGGAAAGGTCCTGTTGTCAGCTCAGAGTCTCAGCCCAAGTAACACTCACACAGTATACCAACTTATACAGCCACTATAGCACTAATTCAAGCATTATAGGTGCTAAACAAGCTCTTATACGGCTAGTGTGCTACCAGGGTGTAGACCTGGAACAACATCTAGTGCCGTCTGGCTCATAAGAATGCCTCGACCGCTCTCCTCGTGAACTTGTGCAACGCGCAACTCAACCATAGATAACCTCAATTTGAGGGAAAGCGTCCGACCTCAACATCATTACTCCCACTACGGTCGACCGGCCAGTGCCAACAGAGCATGAATACGATACGATGCAATGACAATTTTAACAAAACACAGCCTTCAAATAAAATTGATACGTAACATTATTAGAATTAGGTCGTCATTGGTGCAACTATATCTACTCCACGCTCCGTGCGGGGTCTTACCGAAGTGAGGCGGCGACGACAGTAAAGCTTCCGATACGGCATTATCGGGATTCCGATGAACAATACCGGAATACAATACTCGATATTGGAAGCTCCAGTCTACAGCATACTGTAAAGCAATGCGCGTACAACACGGTGACGAAGATGCACACACGCCGACTCGCGCTCGCTTCGCTAACACGCCCACACTGCTGCCCACACCCACATCCAATAATAAATTGGTCGCACACACTAACGGTACACCACTTTTATGTATACATATAAACATTAATTTATCATAGTCAATATCATAAATATGTAGTATATTTCTTTCTAAGTTGCTTCGCTAGAACGACAGTGCATAAACAACGGATTGTTTTCCATAGGTACAATATTGTAAGTCGAACAGTCAGACACGATACAGCGGCCCGCGGGCGGCGCATTACGACGCGACAATCAAACAAAATTTCGATATGGCTTTTTAATAATAGTTTATCATCGCTCTGCGATTAGATCAGGAGTAGAACTGCCCGTTATCTGACATTGTGTGTCAAAGGGCCATCATTTTATGCTCAGTCCAATCGCTAACGAATAACGAATTTTATTTGGAAGCATAAAGCTACAAATAATAGGTACACGTTCTTATCCTGCTCAGCGTAGATTGAAACAGAGGTTTAAGTCAGTTTTAAATAAACAAGTATATTACTAGAAAACACGCTATTTGTGATGCAAAAAAGGCGGATAAAATCATAATGCGTCACCGAGGAGTCAGTGGTCGCAGAGCTGCAGGCGCATAGCGTCCTGCCGCACCGCTGTTGGTGCGGGGATGATCCGCGGTTCACTTGCATACGGGCCTTTCCAAGTTTTTGCCGATATCTAAACTTTATCCACATAATATCTTCGTTCTAAACCTAACAGCTGGAGATGTTCCAGGCAGGCGCTCTAGACGTGCGGCCGTCATGTGGGGCAAGGTACCAGCGGCGACCAGAAGACCGGTATATCGCGAAGCACATTTAAATTGGTGTGCTCGAATAAAGGCAAGCCGGTGGGATCAGGTTCTATGGATCCGCCACTGTGATTACAGACATCTAAATGCGAGGCAGGCTTCTTTTTTTGGAACATTCCCACTTCCCAGAGATGGAAGCATCTACCTATATTTCCCCCACAAAGAGGTTGGAGAGCTCTTCAACTCGCACTCCTAGTAGCGCTTGCACTGTGTAACGCGGCACATGGAAAGGCCCGAATGCGGCGCAAAGTCCAGGTTAAGTGCGAGTGATGAAATGCAGTCGTTACATAGTACGCAAACGAGACAACTAGGCGATATGCCGAAGGCAGGAGCTCTGCCGAATAAACGGTTCTCTAGTATCCGACGGAGGTGAAACGAGCGATTGTCCGGGACGGGAGTCCTGCCCAGTACAAGACCTCCGAGAGGCATTAGGCTTCATCGAGAAGATCAGTATATCATTTAACATAATGAGAACAATTTTTATGTATGCACTGTGACAAATTTTTGTATGGTAGTTATTATGTTTTATCAGTCAGGTCGTCGCCTGGCTAACGCGACAATATAAGTCGGACACTAGATAACCCTCAAGGTCAACGAACAGCTATAGGTATATATATTACAAATCTACATACAACGCTAAATCACAAGAATTATATTATACGATAGTTATTGTATCATCAGAACCTCCCAAGCCGAATTGATATGAGATATATTGTACTATAATTTAGCCCCGAGCCGATCTCGCTCAAACAGCGGCGGTCGCAGCGCCGCGGGCGACCTTCGACACTTCGCACCTCGCTTTTATTTGTTTTTAATCAACAATCGCTAATCAAATATAGCTAGTTAACATCGATGGTAAGGTTACGTAGCAAAATATCTAAGATCAAATGTCATAAGCTCAATACACATATGTCTAGAATGTCGAAAATCTAAATTAATAGGTAATGTTCGTTGTCTATAACGTTCGAAATACAAACAACATGGTTGGTCGAAAGATTATAATGTCGAAGTACAAAATTAATATCATTATTTCATATAAAATGTATACATATATGTCTAGAATTTAGAAAATCGAATCGACAAAATAATTGGAGAACTAGGTATCATGTTTTTTAAACCATGAAGGGACAGACGAGTAGACAACCTGTCTCATATTAAGTGCTCGTGATCGCCGCCTAATCGCCCATAGACACAGCCGCACCAATAAGAGCCTGCTTTTGCGTCGCTACTTGAGGACTAAGATGAAATGTCTCTTGTACCAGATATTTTACAAGTCATGTTAAATATAGGTTTTGGTTAATCGCTTAAATTAAACTATTCGGAGGAGACTCAGCGTTTGAATATTGTAGCTACATAATTTGGCTTTATTTATTTTGAACCGTATACATATTCAGCACTATAGATTATAAACGTAATGAATTTAGATCGTATATATTTTGAACTTATGATAAATGATGTTATGAATTCCGTACGTTCTGCAATTTGACTATAGGTATGTATTTTGATCGTATGCAAACCGACCGTATAACATGTGTGTTTAGATATCTGCTACGTAACCGATGGTAAGTGTCCGTCGAGACATACCTAACTAGTGAACTTAACTCCAGTGACAGGCACGAGCTAGCCAAGGATTCCAGTCGAGCCTGCGAGTCCGCGACTCGTGACGGCGCTCCGCCCGGGCCGGCGGCTACTGGCGGCTCGATACCCGCCGTTCATTCACGTTCATAACTTCCATAAGGCCTAAATTAAACAGATGACTTCTTAACGAGTAGTGCTAATAATTCCATTGGGCCCCTTTAGGATTGTATAATGACGAAGTCAACCACTGTGAGATTATACAGAGACAATGCTCGACTTGGATTAATAAATATACTACACTGCTTAGATACTGATATTCAGTAGGTCGTTTCTTAAAACTTCTTCAATGAAACCGGGTCTTAAAATAAACCCCGAGCACTAACTAGTATAAGGCTACGTGTCCACCAGAGCTGTGCTGGGTAGCGAAGTGGTGTGCGGGGAAAAATCCACCCATCAACGAGCCTAGCCTCGCTCAGCGCGACCCGCCATCGGTGACGCACACACCGCTCCGCTACCTCGCACAAGTCTGGTGGAAACGCAACCTAACTCCACCTTATCTGATTAAAGAAGTGCACAGAAACGGCCTACTCGGCTGTGGACCTCTTTGTGTAAGTACAATCATCAACATATTGCGAGAAAGAAACTTCGCTTCACAGAAGCACGAACGACAGTAAACTTACGATATATATTTCGTTGCATATATAAAAAGCTGCGAATAAGAAACGACATATTTATATAATGTAGTATGTAATAAACACCGATATTGCAAAATTAACGTTAAGGGCGCCCCGGGAACTCAGACGGCGAGAGCCGGCCACGGCAGCGCCACTCGCGCGCAAACGCGGCGTCACCACGTGCAGGGTTGCCACACTCGACATTGCGACATGAGAAAGTTTCAATGAAATCATCATTTTATATTCCTATCATGCATACATATTTCAAACAGCAAAAGGTTTAAACAGAATACTATTCAAGGAGTGAAGAATGAAGTTTATCTCTATTTACAAAAGCAATATAAAATACTATTAAGTATAATAACTTAGCTGCATTTACAAAATACATTAAATGCTTTTATTCAGTCCGGTCCAAAGACCGTCTCAGTTCCACGGTGCGGTCAGCTTTAACCTAAGACGATAACGTTACAACAACGACGGGAGCCTGTGTGTACTCTACATAATTCACGTGGAAATATACCTCTCACAAACCGGGCCACCCGCAGCGAGGTACGTCTCCGCGCGAACCGCGTCTCGTGGGTGGGTATCGGGGTCGAATATGTCTATACGTTTACCAATCCCTCTACACTCTAATAACCCATCTATCTCGAACAACTATTCGAATTCCGATCGGACAACGTCACCGCGCGTCTGCGGCTTCACTCTCGAGAAAGCGGCGCGCGGCGTTAATACTGCAGCGCGGTGACCGCCGCGGGGAGCCGGCAACGCGCGTCGCCGAACAAGTGCAATAAGTCGCCATCTATCGCGAGGTGCTTTATACGCTCGACAACCCTAGGGATACTGGTGTGGAAACAAGCGACGGCTACTAGGCGAGAGCGGCGCAGAACCTCGTCGAGTCTCGCCGCATGCCGCACGCCGCGTGCCGCAAAGCTCGTGCCGCGCGGCACGCGACGCGGCCCGCGCACCGTCACTACCGACTTAAGCTTACGTTTACCTGTATTTATCAAATTTACTAAATCCTTTTATATTTTAGCTTTAATACACATATACACGTCAACGTCGAGAATTAAAGTTTCGTTTCGCTATAAAAGAAAGGTAGGTACATAATTATAACTGTATACTAGATAACAGACACGGCTCGGCGGCGGCGCGGACGGAGCGCCGCCCGCTGCCGCGCCCGCTCCCGCTCCAGAGTTAAGCGATCGACTACGAAGGCGCTCTCGAAAATATACGCTCTAAAACTCCCAACAACATACAATAAACGTTTTGAAAAAATATCGCAACCACTCTACGGCTATTTATAAATAAACTTTCTAATATCAAGAATATGATAGAGTAGGTTTCGAAACGTGAGCGTTCGGAGCGGCGTCCGCGCGGCCGGCGAGCCCAAACAACAGCGCCTAAGAAAGAGATAACAACGTTAGGATATACCCATAAATACATTCGGTATTTCAATGAAGGTTTACACGACCAGTTTACATTACGTCTATAGCCAGCGCCCGCCGGGCGGCGACGCCGGCGGGCGCCGCGGCGGCTGCGTGCGTACAGGCGTACGGGGTACATACAAGCTTCCTAGTTAAAGCTAATATATTAAGCGTAACAATTACAACTACGCGGGGAGGGCGGCCGGCGCTCACGGCGGTCCCGTGAGGGTGAACAACTCGACGATGAAACGATGTAAACCTCTACGGCCCGATACGATTCATTGACGCGGCAACCCTCCCGTGACGAGGACTCGGCCGAACGGCAGCGTCGGAACCGGACAACCGTCATTATTGCCGAGTGTCGCGAGCGACGGCGTCGGAAGCGGACAACCGTCATTATTGCCGAGTGTCACGAGCGACGGCGTCGGAAGCGGACAACCGTCATTATTGCCGAGTGTCGTGAGCGACGGCGTCGGAAGCGGACAACCGTCATTATTGCCGAGTGTCGCGAGCGACGGCGTCGGAAGCGGACAATCGTCATTATTGCCGAGTGTCGCGAGCGACGGCGTCGGAAGCGGACAACCGTCATTATTGCCGAGTGTCGCGAGCGACGGCGTCGGAAGCGGACAACCGTCATTATTGCCGAGTGTCGCGAGCGACGGCGTCGGAAGCGGACAACCTTCATTATTGCCGAGTGTCGCGAGCGACCGCGTCGGAAGCGGACAACCTTTATTATTGCCGAGTGTCGCGAGCGACCGCGTCGGAAGCGGACAACCGTCATTATTGCCGAGTGTCGCGAGCGACCGCGTCGGAAGCGGACAACCTTCATTATTGCCGAGTGTCGCGAGCGACCGCGTCGGAAGCGGACAACCGTCATTATTGCCGAGTGTCGCGAGCGACCGCGTCGGAAGCGGACAACCGTCATTATTGCCGAGTGTCGCGAGCGACCGCGAAGAACGCGTGCAGCGGAAAGGCACTGCGGGAGACGAGTCGCTAGCGTCCTAACCGAGAGAAACGAGAAATACATCGTTAACATAATTTATTGAGCATTCGGTGGTCGGCGAGATACATCGACGAGTTTTATCTTTGGATGCTAAGAATGACTCTCGTAATAAATAAATCGGGTGATGCGTTTTCTCCACTTTCACGCACGAGATTATTATCTATATAAAATGTTGAAATGCAACCGAGCATGTACTTCGATCATCAAAGAGGAATCGAACGAAAATTATCGATTACAAAGTTATAACTTTGTAATCGATAATTTTCATAATGAAATAAAAATAATAATGTACAATTACCTAAATACTTACAGAGTATAATGTTACAAGTCTAAAATTAATTATATTACACCGGTATCACCTCCGTGACGGTCCCGTCGAGCCACAGCGACGCGTCACGGAGCGTCACACGAGAACATATGCACAACGCCATGTGCCGGGTGCCCCGGGACATAGCAACAAACATATACAAGCAAATCTATATAAAATCGTAACAGTATATGATATAGGTTCCTATATAACGTCGGCGTACAACAAAACGTATATAAAACAATATATTTCTTACAACGGACACATTTACAAGTAGTACATTCACAGGAACAGGATCCTAATACGGCGCGACTTTAATACCAAAACCGAATCCGGTAAACATCGCGAATTGGGGAGCCGGGTCTCGGCCTCGTTTACAACACAGTGGAGAATCTTAGGCCAGTGTAACTTCCACAAATAACCAAATACATCTCAGCAGATTTCTAGGCGAAAACCGTGTCTACTTTTGTAGTAAAGCGACACAACTCTTAAACTCTCCATGACGGCTAAATTAACCGAATAGCATTAATTTTGTTCTAAGGGGCGATATCGTCAGCGGTTGCATTTCAAGTTGTGTGCTTTCTCCACTCAGATATATTTGACACGGTACTCTCCTACATTTGTGAGAAAAAAAAACTCCATCACGACAACACGACACTACCTAGTTATCAGACCGTGCGGCACACGGTAACTTCAGATATTTTATAATTTTCTCACATAAATAAGAGAGTACCGTTCTAAAGCGAGTCCCGCGTTCTTTCGCGGCGAGAACGGATACAATAATTTAGTGAATATTAATAAATAGGTTAGAACGCACTAGTAACTTATCGCGACAAAACAAGTCTCCGTTCGCGGCCGAGGCCGATCACATAAGTTTTAGCTTTAAATTTGCAAACGTCCAAACGGCACACCTCGCTCGAGATCCCTAATATAATTTATTCATATCTGACTAGCGAGCGGGACTTCGTTTCTCAACATAGTTTTGACAGACGACTCGTTCGACAGACGGACGAACCGCATACGGCGCGAGGCGTCGTCGGCGTGATTCGACGCGACGTCGCTCCCCGCGAGGGCGAGACGCCGCCGGGGCGATTCAGATCGAGACCGGTATAAATATCGAATCGGCGGCCCGGCCCGCTCCCGGGCCCGTTCTCCGGGAGCTTCGACCGGAAAACGGAGCGCGACAGTGAATTTGTCCGGATTATTTACGTACGTTACGGCTCTATCCTCGTCCGCGCCGACCTCGTTAGACCGTTGGGCGGTCACTTCTCCTGGCGCGAGATGGCGAGCACGAGCTGCAGCTCGGCGTCCTCCTGGCGGCGGCGGCGCTCCTGCTCGCGCTCGAGGCGCGCGGACTCGGCCGCGGCCCACGCCCACTGCTGCTCCTCGGAGGCGGCGGCGGCGGCGGGGCCGGCCGGGCCCGAGGGCCGCGAGCCTTCCTTGCCCTTCTTCTTGTCCTTGTCCTTCTGCTTGGCGCGGCCGATGCCGCCTATCGTGTGGACGAGGCTCTTCGCGTACTTGACCGGCTTCGGCGACTTCTCCTTCTTCGCGGGCAGCGTGTTCGAGGGCCACGTCTCGTTGAGGTTCCTGTTCCGGTCCGGGACCGACCAGTCGGTCGCCCAGTCGTCGGTCTCGCTCGGCCGGTTGTCGGTCTTGTTCGCCCAGTTGTCGGTCTTGTTCGCCCAGTTGTCGGTCTTGTTCGCGAAGGCGTCCGTCCTGTTCGCCCAGTCGTCGGTCTTGTTCGCCCAGTCGTCCGTCTTGTTCGCCCAGTTGTCGGATTTATCGACCCAGTTGTCGTTGCCGGCCCAGGTGTCGTTCTTGGCGGCCCAGGTGTCGTTTTTGGCGGGCCGGTTGTCCGTCTTCCCCCCGCCCCAGGCGTCGGCGGCGGGCTCGGCCCAGGGGTCGTCGGCGGCCCAGTCGTCCCGCCAGCCCCAGTCGGCGGCGGGGGCGGCGGGGGCGGCGGGGGCGGCGGGGGCGCCCGGGGCCGCGCGGGCGAAGGGGTCGCGCGTGGTGGGCGGCGCGGAGGCGCGGCCGCTGCGCTTGTCGGCGGGTGCGGGCGCGAAGCCCCCGTTGGCGTTGGCGAAGGGGTCCCGGGCGGGCAGGGGGGCCGCGGAGGCGGCGCGCGCGAAGGGGTCGGCCGCGTCCGGCGCGTCCTTGAAGGGGTCGTCCACGTTGAACGGGTCCTCGTACCGGTAGTCCTTGAACGGGTCGTCGGCGAAGTCCATGCCGGTCTGGACGCAACACAAGTTCGTGAGCGAGAGCACAGAGAGCGGGGGGAGGGAGGGGCGAGGGGGGCGAGAGGGCGAGGGAGGGAGGGAGGGGGGGGCGAGAGGGTGTACGCACGTGCCGCCTCCTCCGCCGCTGCGTCCGCTTAGCGCTGCAAGTGGGGACAAGCACGAGCCAGAGTTAGCATGTTAGTGCACAGTGTTAATGGATGAGGGCACGCGATCGCTCCGCGGGGACGCCCGCGGGACGTCCCTCCCGATACCGGCCACGAGCATGCCAGGATGAGAGTAGTTCGAGATCACCAGAAATCGATAGTCTGCGAGAGAAACGCGCGAACCGCGGGCCGCGGTCGAACATGATCGAGCAGGAAAATAATTGGGAAAATGGACGTCCAGAAAACAGTAAATTTTAATAAGTACCTATGGTTTCCGATCTCACCAATAAAGCTGGTAAATAAGCTGAGTACTAGATTTTTATTAAATTATGTAAATAAAGTACACAGCACCAACGCGCACGTAAAGCACGTAAAAAAAAAACAGTTACTTAAGGAAATGTTACACAGCTGACGACATACAGAAGCCGGAGCTATATATTTTTTTTCAATATCTTTCAGTCCCGTTTTACCGTGTTATTCAATTTCAAAGTGCATGACTTTTTGCAAAAAACCGCTCTCATTAGTATAGTGCTTCAGTTGCGAGTTCTGTACGATTTGCTTAAAGGAAACAAAGCGATTGTTTATAAACCTCAAAAACACCAAAATGGCCAATTGTAAAAAGTCATTACAACCACCCTTAAATTTCAATTGATTATCAATTCCATTTCCATGAACCATAGATTACAAGTGCATTAATAGAGTAATGGCGTTCCAGCTGCTTGCGCATTTGTTCGATTCTCAGGTAGTGAAGTAAACGCCAGGGGTGTATTCAAATGAAACAATCCACTAAAATGAAAATGCACGAAGTCTTTATCTATGAAGCACGCTTCTCTTTTATGACGGACAATAATGAGGTACAAAACCGCACAACAGTATTGTTTTCTTTAAGTACATCGTACACAACTCCAACCTAAGCACTATAGCCATGTAATAATCGTTTACTATAGCTTGGCAATTTCGTTGGTGACACTCACATGTGTGCACAACGGGGGCCTCTGGAGGCTGCCTCCGTCGATCGCGGTTCATGTTGGCGATAACTTGTGTAAGTAGTTACGGCTGCACGTAACAAAGAACACACAGGTGAATGTCACCAAGGAAGTTGCCAAGCTATAACTTAGGTACTGAACTAAATATCTTAACGAGTTTGTTTCTGTTTTGGGAGTAGAACACACAACGATTTCGGTCTCGCTCTCTCAATTGCAATGTGGCCGTAGATGGTATCGTGGGAGTTGAACACGTCATCGAAGTGATTGTTAATAGTTAGTAGTTTTAATCCCGGGAGCGATGGCGTGTGACAAGACATTAGAATATTTACATACACGAGGCAGTCGTACGGGTAAATGAAATTAGATAAAAGAAGAGTAAATAAAATGGGATGAGGATCAAATGAATACATACAGCTACGATACAATTACAATAATACTTATAGCATCGCAATATAATAAGTATGGAAGTGCGGCCCCACGAAATACATACCAAAGGGGCGGAGCTAGTACTCGGTCTTGAAGAAAAAACTATAGCATCCATAAATGAATTTCTCACGTCTATAGGTTTGTAACCAATCACAATTTTATGTCTTTTGAACGATATGCAACCTTTTTGAAATTGCGCCTTCTCAAACTTGATATTAATATTTGTCATAAATGACTTTACACTCAAACATAGTAAACATCAAGTTGGTTATCAGCCCCACTGATACATAAGACGCATTGATTTTAAAAAGTGGGCGTTATGGCGCTCAACGTAATTTTTGTTCGGCGTTATCGTTCCATACATTATATGTCGATGGATGAGTTATAGCAAAACATTGATCTCTTGCAACTAAAAATGCGAAAGCGGTGCAACGGAAAGCAGGGCAAAACTACGTTCACTTTAATGCGAGAACGGCCGCGACGCGATAATCTGCCCGTACAATCAAACACACTGTTAACTGTGCATTTGTAAACGGATGTCAACTTTATTGCAACGTGTAAAAGTCTATGGGTCAGTTAACTGTGGCTTCGTTTGTACATCTAGGCCAACTGGCCACGACTTCGCTTGTCGCGCGACAGAACATGACCTGTCGCTGTCACCCTATATTGAGTGGAAAGAGATAGGTAGTATTTGTCGCGGGACAAATAGTCGCTTGTCACAGTTGCGGTAGACGTACTTATAAGCGACAAACCATTACTCAAAGGGAGAATGTTTTGAGAAAATTGACTTTTCTTAAGTTACAAAAAGTCGAGTTTCTCAAGACCTATTTATGATTGAGTAATGGTTTTTCAGCTTGTCAGGGCCGCACTGAGGGTCGTAATAAATGATGAGTAATTCTGTAAATGATCGCATGTAGGTAGTTGTAGTACAAGGCACCAGTGCCAGCATTAACGCGTGGGAGCACAGAAGTGACGGCGCGGCGCTATCATCACATCACAGTATAATAGCAGTCATTTTTCTTCGTACAAAAATGATATCGGGCGGCTTGTATATGTGCGCGGTTTGTAAGGAAAGTTTTACATCCAGTACGAATCGCACTGTCTGCACCGCATTTTATTTTCCGTGTAGTATTTTACGATCGATTTTTGTTTGGGATTTATTTAATTTGGCACGTTACGCATTTGTAGGAGTAGTTTCATGCTTTAAGGGCTATCAAACTCGTTAAAATAAGTATTATTTTTGAGACTAATAAATAATAGACAATACTCTGACATTGCGAAATTTAAGCGCTATTAATAAGTTAACGAAGAACACTGTGACTAAAGATATTGTCTTATAGTAAAATAGACGATTGAGACACAAGGCGATAGCGAAATACACGATCGAGGTGAAATGCGACTAAACATATTAGCGGCCAAAAAATTAAACGATTGAGACACAACGCGAAAATTAAATATGCGATCGAGGTGAAATATGATAAGGTGAAACGCTACAAGATTTTTTGCTTTTGAGATAAAATACTAACAAACGTCACAGTCACGCCGAGTCAGTTTCTTTAGTCACGTTAAATTACTATACGAAATTCATTTCACTGTTGTAAAACTGTCTTAATATAATTTCTCTCTTCTTGTATTATGTATGTAATAAATTATTTCAGTGTCAATTAATGTTTTTATGCCACACCTGGCCATAAAGTGGCTTTTTCCGCACGCTACGCGTTCAGAAAAAGTCGCTTTCTGGCCAAGTGTAGACATAAAATGATGTACACAACACGGGAGGTAATAAAGAAAGCCCTCGATCGCATATTTACGTCCCTCGCCTGGGGCTCGGGCCACCAACATCTGCGATCTCGGCCTTTCTTTATATTACCACCCTAGTTGTGTAATATACTATTTCATTTATTATTTATTTTTGACTCACAAAATAGGTTTAGATAGACGATGGATAATAGATGGACGTAGTTTAGGGAAAAGGATCCAACCCACAAAGAGTCATCAGTGAAATGTCAACCTTTTCTTTAAGCATTTAAATTGTATCGTCGACCGTAGGCTGAATTACGGTAAGGGACAGGCAAAACAATGTCCCTTACCGTAATTCAGCCTACGGTCGACGGTATAATTCTAAAATAGGGAATATGCATGAACTTTTTTTAACAGATTTCTTAACAAAATTTTAAAATACTGTAAAAAAAGATGACGTACAGTCAAAATAAAATTGAAATCGACCGAGAAATACGGAAGATATAAACATTTTAAAGCACTAATCAGACAGCGATTGGAGAGAGAGATCCGATATGGACTATGACGTCATAGTACACGGCCGCCATACAATCTCCATACTATATTCTGTTTTGCGCGAAAGAGATAGAGATAAATCTTTGTTGTGTTATATCTTGGTTATTTTTTATAGTTATTCGAAAAATATTTTTTTCCTACTGTTTTTTACATGAATGAGGTTTTATTTAAGTAAATAAAAAATATCATGCATATTCCCTTCCCTATTGGCTTGTGTAGGTTGGATCCTTTCCCCTCTACGTCCAATTATCTTCTCTAGTCTAGCCGGAATAATCGATATATTATTTACGCAATTCTATAGAACAGACGTTTAAAGACAGAGATGCCAATCGATGAAGAAATAGAGCGATACGTCCGCTGCCACTTCTGTGCAGTGCGCGATGTGTCCGGTGAAGTACAACCACACACCGGGCGGTGGCCAGTGTTCGCCGTTCTACATGCACAGGTTAGGTGTACTCATACAAACATAAATAATACATTACATAATGTGCTAGATATAAAAACCCTATTGTCAGAAGCATAAGAACTAGATCAAATATTTTTGATCCGTTCTTTGCTCAGATGATGATGAACTCGACTGTACATAATTTTATGTGTATACTTGGCTAGAAAGCAGCTTTTTCCGTACGCGTAGCGTGCGGTAAAAGCCACTTTATGGCCAAGTGTGGCATAAAATAATATTTGCGTGTTACGTAAAAAAAGCGTGTTAGCGGGAAGCCATGACACTGACTACTAAACAAACAAGGCAGACATTGGAGGCAGGCTAGTTGTCGACGGTGTCGGAAATACAACCACTGTGATTACTGTCGGCAGTCAATTGTGCATGTTCTTGCAAATTTTTAGGGAAATGTTAATGTGTAGTGTAAAGTTCCAATAAAACTGATATACAAGTTAATTTATATGATACACTCTTCCTAGTTGCAAGGGGAATACTGACTGTCCGCGCTTAGATAGTTAGGCATATCGAATTCCGCACAAAAAGCATAACAAATACTAAGAAATCTTGGAAACCACATTTACTACGTCCAAATGTTTATACTACGAATGGCAATATCTAGATTTGTGCCAGTTAGGGTGCGTCTTCATTGATGCGTAGCTTCGTGGAGCGGGGCGGAACGGACCGTGAGCTGACCAGTAAAATAAATAAATATTAGGGGACAACCTTACACAAATCGAACTAGCTCTACATCTCCACATCCATGCTCGACATCTCCACTCCACGTGCGTGGAAACAGTGCGATTGGTCAACTCACGGTCCGTTCCGCCCCGCTCCGCGTCAGTGGAGACGCACCCTTACTGACGGAGCTCGAACCAAGGTGCCGCGAGCCGACGTGTATACTAAATGCTGGTCATTTGTTGTAATTGCATGCGTATGACTTTGGCATGCATATGAATTGCTTTACAATATACGCTAGTCTGATCAACACATTGCCATAATCTCATAGACTCGTAGCAACACTATGCTTATGCTTGCAACTTAAATCACTGCCTTGCAAGTGCAAACTAAGCTAGAGAATGGCATTCAATGCGAACAAAGCAAATGAAAATGGCCCACTTTAACGAAATTGAATATACATATGTCTGAACCGCTTCAAAACAATTACAAATGCGCGAACGGCTATGGCAGAGGGTCGGTATACCAGCATTATAAGCTTGGAAACCGCTTGCGTAGCGAGAGGTCTGTCTCTTTTTGACAACTATATAGTAAGCAGGGCTCGGACACCGGCATTTTTTCCGTTCTTTGGTTTATTATTTCATTATTAATCGGACAATCTAATAATACGAAGTCATTTCATTACTTTATATACATTATTGAGCCCTACATAAAAAGCATAAAACAATTCAAAATATTGGGTTATTTCGGGGTTTTTGCAAAATACCAGCTCCGAGCCCTGATAGTGTGTGCGTGAAGGACATAACCAATTGATGTACCTAGGTTGATAAACTGACCGCACTAGCGCACATATTGCACGACGCTCCCTATGACTAGCTTTCACGCATTTGCATTTGTTTTAAATAAACCTTTATGAACGTAGCATTTTCAGCGTCAGGAGACAGTGTTTATACAGATAGCGGTTTTTAGGGTGCGTTTGCACTGACGCGAATCTGCGCGGAGCCGAGCGGTACGGACAGTGATTTGACTAATCACAGAGCTCGACAACTGTGCGTCAAAGGAAACGTGATTGGTTATTAAGTGTTTGCTGTGAGAAACAGCGCTGTGCAACTAAGCTCACACACAGCATATGCTGAAACTTGAGCCTGTTGCCACTATAAAGTCGCATTGATTTGTTTATTGTACCTGCCTACTATGTCATTTTTTTTGTGTTTCTGTGGCAAACAATATTTTTTTATTTTTTTTATTCTCAGTCCGTTCTGCTCCGCTCCATCCCAATGGAAACTAGGGAATGCAATACCCGGTCAAATATGAAACCCGGGTATTACCCGACTCTAAATGAAGTCAGTTACACGGGTTTTCGGGTGCCCGAGTTACATATCTACAATGAACTTTCCGGCCCTGTTAAGTAAGATAAGCAAGCGTGTGATATATTTTTTGCGTTTGCTTTAAGATGTTATTAATTATCTTTAAAATAAAATGATATATGCATAATTATTATTAATTGCTAGATTTTTTTTTTAATTCAGAGTCAAAATACCCGGGTTTTACCCGACTCTAAATAAAGTCGGTTACTCGGGCACCCGGGTCGCATTCCCTAATGGAAACACGCCCTAAATTGAAGCCAGAATATCGCGGATGTGATCTTGTCGTGAATGTGAGCGAGCGGTACGTACATGTCACTGTCTCTGCCGCACAAACAATAAGAACAAAGTTAGCCGTCGACGCCGCATGCCGCTACCGCTACTCTAGGGAGGGGAGGGGAGGGGACAAAAACATCGAAATAAACTCTGGAAATAAACTATTAGCGTCAAACCAAATTAAACTTTCCGAATCGGATAATTTCTCATTCGATTTACTACTACGAATATTGTTTCTTTTTATTCTGGCAGCTTTAATTATGGTCATTGTCACATTCTATAAATTATCCGATTCCGATTATCACACAAACACATTCTAAAAAATAAATTAAAATCGCTTCGTAATAAAAAAAAAACAGTGAAATAACAATCGCTCATACTATGTAGACTTATGGTCATCATCATTTTCGTATATTATGTTTATGTACGTAAAATCGTATCTAATAAGGCAGAAACGAGAAGTATCGAAACAATTCAAACTACCTATGAGCTCGGCGGAGTTATATTTCCTCGATTCTTTGAAAAACCTGCAGTCGTCCGCGTCATAGGAGCCGTGCAAGAACGGAACCCGTTTTAATGAAATTTAAGTATGGAACGATCGTACTAGTTTTAGAGGAAAGAGATTCCTCCTCTGTATAGTGAGATTCGATAGAAATGGACAAACAAGTAAACAAACGGATTTACCTTCATTACTTCGTAATCACGCACTTTTTAAGTACGAACATAGGCTTATCAACAATTTATATACATAAACCTTGTATTTTCATTCATTTTTAAGTAAAATATCCATTAATTATTCATATTTCAGTAGAAACAAACTTAGTCAATACCATTTTTCTATGTGTAAAATGTTACTAAATTTTTTTTACTCATCTAAAATGTAAAAATCTATATTGTCTTTGGATTCGTAGTGATGGGAATGTCCGTTCTTTAAAAATGTATTACTTTTTACTAACAATTGACATTTTGATATCGATTAGTATTTCGGAAAGATTATTTTTTAATTATAGATTTTGGCAATGAATGCCATATCCAATAAATGTATAAACGAAAACCTAACTACGAAAAAGGCTAAAACAAGATCCTTGCGTTTTTACTCGTCTGATTACAACCGCCAAAAGAAGTGACAAATTATGTGAGCCTGGTACAGGGCCGCGCCGCCCCTGTGTGCGAAGTGTGCAGCGCACACAGGCGCCAAGGTGATAGGGGCGCCGGAACTCGAAATACGACGACAATAAAGAGGTGCTGCTGCATAGGTTTCGCACAAAGGCGCTGCCCTGGCCTGGTCTTATCAACTCGACCATCATCATGACATTTCCGACAAGCCGTGACGTCGACGGTCGTGAAGGGACTGGCGAGGCGGGTGTCAACATCTTCCAGCCGCGCGGGTTTTCCGAACTACCCGCACTTGGTATTGATTTTACATATGGCGCTATAATCCTCCTTTCTGCTTCGTCGTCGTCTGGTATAAGGCCATAGCTATCTATGGCCATTAAAACTTATCATAACTGACAAGAAGTGACATTAAAGAAACGTTTATTCGTACTCTATATGAAAGAAACATTTTTGTCTCTTCATTGGTTTTTAATGCGGGAAATTTTATACCACATTTTATGTTACATACCACACAAACATTTTGTGTTACCGGGTTCGATTCTTAGTCTATACACAGGCGAGTGCCATTCAGTTTTTCTGTGTACTTTGATTTATCTATATATGTAACGTTTATTCGTGTTATTACGGACGGATATCGTGCATTGTTCTGGTCTTCCGATTTTGTAGACCCCGTTGCGAGTTTCCAGTGCACCCCTGGAGGTCACTCACCGGGTCAATCACTGATCTACAATACCCATAGTTTCCCGCCCTAGCTTTTCATTGTTACAAAATATTTAATAATGATAAAAGTATCTGATTAATAATAGTACGATATACTTTAAGTTCCTCTCAGTTACTTATAGCTAATAATAATTTCATGAATGTCAAATGGATTGATTAATTACCTTTCCCATCACTATTTCACAGTAAATCCATAGACAATAGACGCAATTGTCAGTCAACATATTTGTTATTGTTTTTGTTCAGTTCTATCGAATCTCACTATAGATGAGATCGTCCGGAGCTCCGCACTCTTGTGTGTGGTGTGTGGCGGGTGGCGGGTGGCGGTACCTTGATGGGCGGGAGCGGGCGGGGCGGCGCGGGGCGCGGCGGCGGCGTCTTGTGGCGCTTGGGCGGCAGCGAGGGCGTGGGCGAGGCGCGAGTGGGCGCGTGCAGCACCGCGAACGGGTCCGACTCCCACGCCGGCTGCGGGAACGAAACGACAAGTGAGCGACACCCGAACGGACACCTCATACTAGAAGCCCGATATTACACAAGTGGAAATATGATCGGACGTGTAGGAACTCGTATAAATATGAAACACCTATGACGATGTGGTGACGACCTATGATTCGTGTCTGTGATCATAGAAGTTTGATCCTATTTTACAGCGAGCATACGATTATGATCATGCGGTCCGACCTCAAAAATGGCGTCGTCGAAGAGCAAGAATTTCGAGTGGTATATTAAAACAACGAAATTGTTAATAAACTTGTATGAAAAAAATGAGCGTTTATATACTTTATATAACAATCTCAATCCCGATGACGAAAGATCGTCAATCCATGGTCTAACCAAGGCAATACGTTTGTTCCTTTTTTATTCTTTGCATTTTATCTCGACTAGGGCGATTAATAAAATTTCACTCGTAGCGACGGAAAAAGCGGCTAAATACATTATTTCAAAAACCTTACAGACCTTTTCCGAATACGATCAGAGAGAAAGAAAATCAAATTGCACACGAAGATTCGTGTCGTATGCACGCATTACCCATGGACCCCCGGCTCTCGCATCGCGGACTCCTAAAGGGTCCACGGATCACAGTTTAAGAAAACCCGTGCTAGAAGAAGTGAGACGGCGAATACTCACGTCGACGGGCTGCTTATTGTCGGAGGCGAAGGCGTCGCCGGCGAACGGGTCGCCGCCCGCGCCCGAGAACGGGTCCCGCCCGAACCCGTCCTGAAAATACAATCTCATCATTAATGCAAGCAAGTAGACCTCGAGGGCTCTTTTACACGTCCGATTCTATCGGAGTTACAGCAGTGCGACCGATGAACCCATCGAGCTTTCGGCCCGAAGGTATTTTCTGCGCTAACCGGTCGCGGCCTTTGTCAGGTATCGGTGCATTCGTTACGGAAATCACCGTTCCGTGGGACGTAAATGACCAAAATTCGTAAGAGACTATCAAACGTCCACGTGAAAACTGATCGAACATTATAATGACAATGATATATCTCGCGACCCTTTATCGGGCATAGCGATTATCGGACCCGGTGGTCGGCCGTGGCGTTCCCCGAGTGGATCGCCGCGGCGCCTGGGGTCGAACCGGATCGCTTGTCTCGTTCCACGCGAACAAAGACGAAGAGCGATATTCGGGCGCAGCGGAGCCGCCCCGCGCGCGTCGCCTTGCGGCTCGGTGCGGCCCGGGGGCCGCAGACGAAACGCTTTATACGGGGTGTCCCTAAAGCCAACGTATATACGAAAAGGGCTGGTAGATCAGCTCATAAGACAACAGATTAAGTTAATTTGACCTCAGTAAAAATCTCTTAGTTTTCGAAATATTGACGATTACGTTAAGTTTTTCACCTAATTTGTAAGTGGCGTCAAGAACGCCAGGTGCCGATTTAGTTCAACCGGATCGTATGACAAACAATAATAACAATTAATTTTGTAACAAAATATCATTATCTCAAAAAATGTTACAGTATTTAGTAACTGTTATACCATTTTAGAAACTACATAAATGCGCAATTTTTTTACGTCATGTGCCAGGTAGTGTTGATAATTTTTTTTTCACCACCCACGTTCGAAATCAGGTGAAATTTGGAAAAATTTGAACAATATTTTTTGTTATTCTACCGTGTCCACAACATGAAGAAATAAACAAAAATAGGAATCGCGTTCAATACCATAGTTATATATTTGACAACCCATAGCAAAAAACAGATTTAAAAAATACTTGATATTTTAGTCATGACAATTAAAACACCGAGTCAGGATATCACTTAGCACAAGTTTTGCAAAAACGTCAATATCTCGAAAACTAAGAGATTTTTAGTGAGGTCAAATTTACTTAATCTGGCGTCTTATGAGCTAGTCTATCAGCCCTTTTCGTATGTACGTTGGTTTCAGGGACAACCTGTATGTTTCGTGGTGTAGGTTGACCCTCGGGTAATATTTCGACACGTGACTGTGTCGTTGTCGCTGCCAACTAGCTTAATTAGCCATTTGGTTAACTGCCTAGCCTTTTCATTAAACGGCGCCATTTAATTAAGTGCCTGAATGAACATGGGACCGTCTAGCCCTTCTATCAAACGGTTAGACAAACTACTTTCGTTCGACAACATTAAATAACCCGCCTAGCAGAGTTCGTAAAATTTTAGTTGTATAAAAATAATTTATTCTGTGACCTAACTCGGGGGGACGGGAGGGCGGAGCAGCGTGGAAAAAGTGAAGATTCCTTTTTTAGGTTTTTTTTTTTTGCGCCGAGGGAGGAGATCCTCATTGGATACCACCAGGCCGGTCCTGGTGCGCATGCCCGACTCGCTCAGAAATAGAGTCCAGCGTCACGTTGTCTCGACTCTATTTTTAAACGCCTACGGACTAAAACCTCCCCCGTTTCGTGTGAAGTGTTGACTGGAACCTTCGGCGCTATCGGTCTACGCGTCCGGTCCCAGCATGCTTTATTTGGTGTGCAAGTGAAGTGTTTTTGAGGTGTTATTGGATTACAGAATACCGGCAATAAGGCGACAGGTTTGTTAGTCAGCTTGTGAGTGTCTCTCAGAGCAGAAATAGAAGCCCTGCGCAGCGGGGCTTCGTCGACTCGCTGCGGGTCATAGTTATTTAGAAAGAAAACCCTAATCAAAACCCATTTTCGCTGTACTAAACGAACGGCCTAAGCATCGGCCGGCCATATCGTCAATCGATAGATTGACGCATCGGCTAAATAATGGCACCGTTTAGTGAAAAGGCTAGGCGGTTAACTAAACGGCAAATGAAACCAGTCGACTGCGACCTCGTTATTCCGTGTCGGTACCTGGTCGGGCTTGGAGCCCGGGTTGGGCGCGAAGGGGTCGTGCGCGTGGTGCGGCGCGGGGTCGCCGAACGCCTCGTCCTTGAAGGGGTCCGCGCCGACCCCGCCGAACCCGCCGCCGCCGTTCATCGCGCCGAACGCCGACACCGGCGCCGGCTCCTCCTCCTGCACACACCGACCGAGAGTGAGGCTAGGGTTGCCAGCTATCGGGAGCAGGAAACAATATGTCGGGATTTTGAGACTCTGGTCGGGAGATGCCCCGCGCGCTTTTTTTTTAGCCTGAAAGACCAGAAATTTTCGCTGACCGGACCACCTTGAGTGGATCAGACTAAGTTTTAAAATGAAGTCGTCTGTCGGGAGATTTTCTTCTTTGTCGGGAGTCGGGAGGACATACAAAAAATCGGAATAATCCCGCCAATTCCCGACCATCTGGTGACACTACGTGAGGCCGCGACAGAGATACGGCGTAAGGAAGGACCGGTGGGGAAAATTAGGGCTACCGTCGAGGAGACAGCGGTGAGATAGCGGGGGCGCCGCCTCATCGGGGCCAGTAATGAGAAGCCTCGTGTAGTGTTACCTCCCCGGCGCCGACCAGGCGCGCCAGGCTGGCGGCGTCGAAGGCGGGACGCAGCGTGAGCGCCGCCGCCGCGCCCGCGCCGCCCGCCGCCAGCGCCTCCAGCGCCGCCGACATCAGCCGGAACTGCTCCTCCAGGTGCGATATCTTTATGTTGGCCTGCAATCGATAAAACATTCTTGTCATTCACTTCAAAGAGACGATTCTCAATACCGCCAGGGTGGCGCTCCGCAGTCGGTCCTCCGGCAGCGGCGAGCGCTCCCGCAGCGTGTCGGCGGGGGCTGCCGTGGCGGCCCCGTAGCGTCACAGTGCTACTGCCACTTACGCGAGCCCGAGAGCCGTAGGCCCGAAGGGCGAGCCTACCCAGATCCTTACTACTCCCTAAGTGTCTGTCAGCTCATCCGAGGGCCGCAGGCCCTCGGGGGAGCGTCAGCGATGCGAGGCCGAAGACCGAGCTTCCGCGTAGCACCGGAGGAACGGAGCGTCACAGAGCGGTTCCCACACTCGCTCACAAGCAGCACGGTGCGGCCGTGCGCGGCAGTGAGCGCGTCAGCCGCCAGGGCGGCGCTCCGCAGCGTGTCGGCGGGGGCTGCCGCCCCGGCCCCGGCCCCGGCCCGGCCCCGTACCTGGCTGACGAGCAGCACGGTGCGGCTGTGCGCGGCGGTGAGCGCGTCGGCCGCCAGGGTGGCGCTCCGCAGCGTGTCGGCGGGGGCTGCCGCCCCGGCCCCGGCCCCGCCCCGGCCCCGTACCTGGCTGACGAGCAGCACGGTGCGGCTGTGCGCGGCGGTGAGCGCGTCGGCCGCCAGGGTGGCGCTCCGCAGCGTGTCGGCGGGGGCTGCCGCCCCGGCCCCGGCCCCGGCCCGGCCCCGTACCTGGCTGACGAGCAGCACGGTGCGGCTGTGCGCGGCGGTGAGCGCGTCGGCCGCCAGGGTGGCGCTCCGCAGCGTGTCGGCGGGGGCTGCCGCCCCGGCCCCGGCCCCGGCCCCGGCCCCGGCCCGGCCCCGTACCTGGCTGACGAGCAGCACGGTGCGGCTGTGCGCGGCGGTGAGCGCGTCGGCCGCCAGGGTGGCGCTCCGCAGCGTGTCGGCGGGGGCTGCCGCCCCGGCCCCGGCCCCGCCCCGGCCCCGTACCTGGCTGACGAGCAGCACGGTGCGGCTGTGCGCGGCGGTGAGCGCGTCGGCCGCCAGGGTGGCGCTCCGCAGCGTGTCGGCGGGGGCTGCCGCCCCGGCCCCGGCCCCGGCCCCGGCCCCGGCCCGGCCCCGTACCTGGCTGACGAGCAGCACGGTGCGGCTGTGCGCGGCGGTGAGCGCGTCGGCCGCCAGGGTGGCGCTCCGCAGCGTGTCGGCGGGGGCTGCCGCCCCGGCCCCGGCCCCGGCCCCGGCCCCGGCCCGGCCCCGTACCTGGCTGACGAGCAGCACGGTGCGGCTGTGCGCGGCGGTGAGCGCGTCGGCCGCCAGGGTGGCGCTCCGCAGCGTGTCGGCGGGGGCTGCCGCCCCGGCCCCGGCCCCGCCCCGGCCCCGTACCTGGCTGACGAGCAGCACGGTGCGGCTGTGCGCGGCGGTGAGCGCGTCAGCCGCCAGGGCGGCGCTCCGCAGCGTGTCGGCGGGGGCTGCCGCCCCGGCCCCGGCCCGGCCCCGCCCCGGCCCCGTACCTGGCTGACGAGCAGCACGGTGCGGCTGTGCGCGGCGGTGAGCGCGTCGGCCGCCAGGGTGGCGCTCCGCAGCGTGTCGGCGGGGGCTGCCGCCCCGGCCCCGGCCCCGGCCCCGGCCCCGGCCCGGCCCCGTACCTGGCTGACGAGCAGCACGGTGCGGCTGTGCGCGGCGGTGAGCGCGTCGGCCGCCAGGGTGGCGCTCCGCAGCGTGTCGGCGGGGGCTGCCGCCCCGGCCCCGGCCCCGGCCCCGGCCCCGGCCCCGGCCCCGGCCCCGGCCCCGGCCCGGCCCCGTACCTGGCTGACGAGCAGCACGGTGCGGCTGTGCGCGGCGGTGAGCGCGTCGGCCGCCAGGGTGGCGCTCCGCAGCGTGTCGGCGGGGGCTGCCGCCCCGGCCCCGGCCCCGGCCCCGGCCCCGGCCCGGCCCCGTACCTGGCTGACGAGCAGCACGGTGCGGCTGTGCGCGGCGGTGAGCGCGTCGGCCGCCAGGGTGGCGCTCCGCAGCGTGTCGGCGGGGGCTGCCGCCCCGGCCCCGGCCCCGGCCCCGGCCCCGGCCCCGGCCCCGGCCCCGGCCCCGTACCTGGCTGACGAGCAGCACGGTGCGGCTGTGCGCGGCGGTGAGCGCGTCGGCCGCCAGGGTGGCGCTCCGCAGCGTGTCGGCGGGGGCTGCCGCCCCGGCCCCGGCCCCGGCCCCGGCCCCGGCCCCGGCCCGGCCCCGTACCTGGCTGACGAGCAGCACGGTGCGGCTGTGCGCGGCGGTGAGCGCGTCGGCCGCCAGGGTGGCGCTCCGCAGCGTGTCGGCGGGGGCTGCCGCCCCGGCCCCGGTCCCGGCCCCGGCCCCGGCCCCGGCCCCGGCCCGGCCCCGTACCTGGCTGACGAGCAGCACGGTGCGGCTGTGCGCGGCGGTGAGCGCGTCGGCCGCCAGGGTGGCGCTCCGCAGCGTGTCGGCGGGGGCTGCCGCCCCGGCCCCGGCCCCGGCCCCGGCCCCGGCCCCGGCCCCGGCCCGGCCCCGTACCTGGCTGACGAGCAGCACGGTGCGGCTGTGCGCGGCGGTGAGCGCGTCGGCCGCCAGGGTGGCGCTCCGCAGCGTGTCGGCGGGGGCTGCCGCCCCGGCCCCGGCCCCGCCCCGGCCCCGTACCTGGCTGACGAGCAGCACGGTGCGGCTGTGCGCGGCGGTGAGCGCGTCGGCCGCCAGGGTGGCGCTCCGCAGCGTGTCGGCGGGGGCTGCCGCCCCGGCCCCGGCCCCGCCCCGGCCCCGTACCTGGCTGACGAGCAGCACGGTGCGGCTGTGCGCGGCGGTGAGCGCGTCGGCCGCCAGGGTGGCGCTCCGCAGCGTGTCGGCGGGGGCTGCCGCCCCGGCCCCGGCCCCGGCCCCGGCCCCGGCCCCGGCCCCGGCCCGGCCCCGTACCTGGCTGACGAGCAGCACGGTGCGGCTGTGCGCGGCGGTGAGCGCGTCGGCCGCCAGGGTGGCGCTCCGCAGCGTGTCGGCGGGGGCTGCCGCCCCGGCCCCGGCCCCGCCCCGGCCCCGTACCTGGCTGACGAGCAGCACGGTGCGGCTGTGCGCGGCGGTGAGCGCGTCGGCCGCCAGGGTGGCGCTCCGCAGCGTGTCGGCGGGGGCTGCCGCCCCGGCCCCGGCCCCGCCCCGGCCCCGTACCTGGCTGACGAGCAGCACGGTGCGGCTGTGCGCGGCGGTGAGCGCGTCGGCCGCCAGGGTGGCGCTCCGCAGCGTGTCGGCGGGGGCTGCCGCCCCGGCCCCGGCCCCGTACCTGGCTGACGAGCAGCACGGTGCGGCTGTGCGCGGCGGTGAGCGCGTCGGCCGCCAGGGTGGCGCTCCGCAGCTCGTCCTCGAGCAGCGCCGAGCGCTCCCGCAGCGTGTTGGCGGCCTGGCGGCGCGCCGACACCTCGGCCTCCGTCTCGGCGGCCGCGGCCTCCTGGGCCGCCACTTGCGACCGAAGTTTCTCCACCTGGAACGATTCGTCGTCAATTCGGCACTCATCTTTCGACGTTTTCGTATAAAATCGAACACAAATATAGCAATTCTGTCGAGCGTTCGACTCGTCGAAACCGACCTGCGTTTTGAGATCGTTTAACCTCTTCTGCGCCTCGCCTTTTTGGTTTTCTAACTGTTTGAGAGTCGCCGTCAGCGTGTCCAGTTCGCTCTGAAAATGAGACAAAACGATTATTACAATCATTCCGACGTTTTCCGTGGATAAAATTAGAAATTCCTTAGATTATCTATAATTTCTTTTTTTTCTTAACCCACAAACGTATCCTTCCGGCGTGGGCTGCGGGCCCAGCGTCGGGCCGGCCCCGGCCCCGCAGTAGTGTAGTGCGGCCTCACCTGCAGGCCGTCGGCCTCGCCGGAGCCGCCGGCGAGCTCCCTCGTCCTGGCGGCGACGTCGGCCCCTAGCGGCTCCGGCCCCGCAGTAGTGTAGTGCGGCCTCACCTGCAGGCCGTCGGCCTCGCCGGAGCCGCCGGCGAGCTCCCTCGTCCTGGCGGCGACGTCGGCCCCTAGCGGTTCCGGCCCCGCAGTAGTGTAGTGCGGCCTCACCTGCAGGCCGTCGGCCTCGCCGGAGCCGCCGGCGAGCTCCCTCGTCCTGGCGGCGACGTCGGCCCCTAGCGGCTCCGGCCCCGCAGTAGTGTAGTGCGGCCTCACCTGCAGGCCGTCGGCCTCGCCGGAGCCGCCGGCGAGCTCCCTCGTCCTGGCGGCGACGTCGGCCCCTAGCGGCTCCGGCCCCGCAGTAGTGTAGTGCGGCCTCACCTGCAGGCCGTCGGCCTCGCCGGAGCCGCCGGCGAGCTCCCTCGTCCTGGCGGCGACGTCGGCCCCTAGCGGCTCCGGCCCCGCAGTAGTGTAGTGCGGCCTCACCTGCAGGCCGTCGGCCTCGCCGGAGCCGCCGGCGAGCTCCCTCGTCCTGGCGGCGACGTCGGCCCCTAGCGGCTCCGGCCCCGCAGTAGTGTAGTGCGGCCTCACCTGCAGGCCGTCGGCCTCGCCGGAGCCGCCGGCGAGCTCCCTCGTCCTGGCGGCGACGTCGGCCCCTAGCGGCTCCGGCCCCGCAGTAGTGTAGTGCGGCCTCACCTGCAGGCCGTCGGCCTCGCCGGAGCCGCCGGCGAGCTCCCTCGTCCTGGCGGCGACGTCGGCCCCTAGCGGCTCCGGCCCCGCAGTAGTGTAGTGCGGCCTCACCTGCAGGCCGTCGGCCTCGCCGGAGCCGCCGGCGAGCTCCCTCGTCCTGGCGGCGACGTCGGCCCCTAGCGGCTCCGGCCCCGCAGTAGTGTAGTGCGGCCTCACCTGCAGGCCGTCGGCCTCGCCGGAGCCGCCGGCGAGCTCCCTCGTCCTGGCGGCGACGTCGGCCCCTAGCGGCTCCGGCCCCGCAGTAGTGTAGTGCGGCCTCACCTGCAGGCCGTCGGCCTCGCCGGAGCCGCCGGCGAGCTCCCTCGTCCTGGCGGCGATGTCGGCCTCGAGCGCGCGTCGCTCCCGGGCCAGCGCGTCCACCTCCCGCGCGATGACCTCCATCTCCGGCGTCGGCTGCGGGCCCAGCGTCGGCGCCGGCTCCGGCACCTGTATCCACCAGTGTAATACTTGTTCAAATCGAAATATAAAGAACGCTAGTCCATCTATTGTATTTTAAACGAGACTGTGCGCGCTTTACGCCCGTAAAGGACAATAGACAAACTCTCCGGGCGAGCGTCGTGTCCGACGACCGAAACCCGAAGGAAGTCGGAAGCCCCATGGCGAGCGTAAACTGACCGTCTTCATATGTATACCTGGGCGGCCTCGGCCTCGGGCGGCGGGCGCATGTCGGGCGCCAGCTGCGGCGGCGGCGCCTCGCCCCGCAGCGCGCGCCGCACCAGCCACATGGCGAGCGCGAACTGCCCGCGGTTCAGCTTGCCCACGCCTTCCATGTCGCACAGGGCCCTGCGGACGACAAATTCTTCATCAGTCGTAAAAACAAAACGTTAACACGAAGCGTGCTAAGCGCGGCGCGTAAATACAGGGTGTTAGGTAATGAATTGATAACCTGTGAACTGTTGATACAGGGCACTTAGGACAATCAAATAAAGCTAAACAGATATAGTGCACTCACCATATGTGAGCGAGCGTCTGCTGCGGCAGGCCGCTCTCCAGGAACACGTGCTTGATCTCCAGCCCCGACACCAGCCCGTCGCGGTCCGAGTCCGCCGCCGTGAACTGCGCGTCGAACGCCGCCTTGTCCGCCGCCGTCACCACCCACCCGCCGCCGCCGCCGCCGCCGCCGCCGCCGCCGCCGCCGCCGCCGCCGCCGCCGGGCAACAGCGGCCCGCCCGCCGACAGCGGCGCGATCAGCGGCGGTTGCGATGATTGGGGCTGCGGGGACACCGATACGACTAATTGTGAAAACATTCCATCACAGAATACGAAAAAGTCAGAAAGTGTCCGTTCAGTTTTTAATTACACTCGAGAAAACTTCGCAACGCGAAGACGGTAAGGCGTATCTGTGCGTTTTCGAGGGTCTGTCTACGAAGGCTGCGCATCTTGAACTCGGTAGTGATCTATCGACGGAGGCCTTTATTGCGGCTTTGGATAGATTTGTCTCACGTAGGGGACTCCCGTCTCTGATCCGGTCAGATTGTGGCAGCAACTTATAGTTATATAGCGCCGACCGTTATTTACAAGATGTTGTAAAGTTTTTGTTAGATAATAAGATTGAAATCAGTACAGTCCTCTCCCGTCGGGGTATCACCTGGACGTTTGATCCACCAGGTTGCCCCAACTGGAATCTGGGAGGCCTATGTAAAACAAGCCCAGGCTCATATGTACAGGGTTGCCGGTCAAACTATTTTGACCTTTGAGGAACTGGCGACGTTATTTTGTAGAATTGAGGCGGTGCTCAATTCCCATCCGTTGTGTCCGCTCAGCTCCGACCCAAATGACTTGGAGACGTTAACTCCAGGTCATTTCCTTATTGGTCAGCCACTTGTAGCGTTGCCAGAGCACCCCCTCAGGCGAATAAAGAGCTCTCGTTTGTCGCGCTACCAGATGCTGCAACAAATGTCTCAGAACTTTTGGGCCAGATGGTCATTAGAGTATTTGCATGTTTTGCAGCAGCGCCTCAAGTGGGCTGACAAAACCAGTCCCTCTAAGAGGCTAACCTACCGCCGCTGCGCTGGCGCCGGGGGCGCATTGTTAACTTGTTTCCTGATAAAGACCAGACTCCCCGGTTTGCCGAGGTCATGGTGGGGGACTCGGTTCTTAACCGAGCGGTAGCAACTCTGTCGCGACTTCCTCTAATATAGCGGACCGGCTTCGAGGCCTGTCCGAGGCGGGTGCTTGTTAAGTCCCAACGTTAATCGGAACGCATTTAATGTCATTTCACTAGCGAAACGTCAAATTGACAATCGGAAAGGAAAAATTATAACCTAGAAAAACATAGCTGGTCATGACACTTGCAACGCTGTGAGGAATGCTAACAGGCGATTGGTTTCCTTATTGCGCACCGGAGCGAGATTGATTCGGTTCTGAAACGGCTACAACAAGTGGTAGATCGGTTCTTCGTGCGCGGTAACTCGCGAGTGGTGAGCGCGCGACCCGAGTGAAACCCTCGTCGGCCGCAACTTTGACTAGACTTCTGACCGGTTTACTGACTATACTTCGACGCAGACTTCACTGAGTAGCTGCAAGCACCAGCCGGCGAATAGGCGAGTAACAGATTTCATAGCCGCGTAATATTGTGATAAGTTTTGTCGTCTCCGAAACGGAGAGTAAATCGATATCTGAGCCCCCTAGACCTTCTTTACCTAGCCAATTCGATTCCCTAGTAGTAAAATGTGTACTGCAAAAGTTGTGGAATAAGCTGGACCCGTTCGCTGCGGCAATTAGCTTAACTTATCGGTCGGGTAGGTCAAATTTTTCAAAAATGTATAATTAAGTAAAGAAAAAAAAATGAATTACACATCTTTGAAAAATTTGTCCTACCCAATTAACCATACACGTATAGGTGGTAAACTCACACTGGACAGATCGAGGAGCCCCTCCAGCAGGCTGGCATTGGACTGTGCGGGTGGCGGGCGCGGCGGCGCGCGGCCCGGCGAGGGGGGGCGCGAGGGGGGCCGCGACGGGGGGCGCGAGGGGGGCCGCGCGGGGGGCGCGCCGCGCCGCAGCTCGGGCGGCAGCGTCGTCGGCACCGCGTGCTTCTCCAGCGCCTTGTACACCAGGTGCATCGCCTGACAACGACACGTCCACATCAAACGATCTGAGCTCGGTGGCGCTAATTGTAAAGTCGCCGGTGTTTTGAGATTCGCTTCAATAAAAACATTTATATTATGATAGAGCTACGCGAGAAAATTAAAGCTATGAGTGGACACGAACGTCGAACGAGACGTTTAAGAGTATAGCTTCTGGATATATAGGGTGTCCCTAAAACCGACGTACGTACATACGAAAAGGGCTGATAGACCGGTTCGTAAGACAATAGATTAAGTAAATTTGACCTCAGTAAAAATATCTTGAAAACTAAGAAATTTTTACAGATCAAATTTACTTAATCCGGTGTCTTATGAGCCGATCTATCAGCACTTTTCGTATGTACGTCGGTTTTAGGGGCACCCTGTACGTAATCAGCAGCGGTAGGTACTGACCACCATGAACTCGTGGCGGTCGAGCATGCCGTCCTTGTCCTGGTCGGCGAGGTCCCAGATCTTGCCGAGAGTGTCCAGCGGCAGCTTCGACTCCATCAACACGCCTTTAACCTGCAACCACAGAAACCACCAACGTTTAAGGCACGAAACATAATGAGCGGCATAGAAAGCGCGCGATGTCCCAGATGAGCACGCCCGGTGTGCGCCGATACCATACAAAATATATGAAAAAAGTCGGCCGCAGCTCGTGGCGGCCACCAGCGGCCGGCCTGTGGTCGCCACTAGTGGCCCAATGCGCGGAAGCTCCCACAGTTTCGACCAAATCATTATCTGCCTTCGATCCCAGCTCACTCGTGAATTTCTTGACGGTGCGGTAATGGTAACCTCGCCGATTACCTTGTTGCCGGCGATGAGGCCGTTGCTGGGCTGCAGCGAGTCGAAGAGCGCGTTGTACTTGTCGCGCTCGCCCGCCTTCACGCTCCAGTCCGAGTGCGCGCTCGCGGCGGGCGGCGGGTGCGCGGGGGGCGCGGGCGACGGCGCCCCGGGCCGCGGGGGGCCCGCCACCGGCAGTCGCGGGAGCTCGCCCTGCGAACCGACGCAAAACAGGATTTCACTCGACCACATTAGGGCTCGTCCAGAAATCATGTGATCGTCCATGGGGGGGGTCAGAAAAATATCACGAATGATCACGATGGGGGAGGGGGGAGTCCGAGAAGAGATCACGTGTAATTTTTTTATACAACGGGAAAGCCAAAAACTACGTAATTACTCAACAATATTTTAAATTTTCAAAATTACACGTGATCTTGGATGGGGGAAGTAGCGTTTGAATCACCAAATATCACCAAGGGGGCAAAATATGCCAAATTTGATCACATGATTTCTGGACGAGCCCTTATCGGACCGCGAAGATTGACAGACACAAAGAGAGAGACGTCGAAGCCCTTTAATGTAGCCTACACCTTATGATTTATCCGCCGACATGTCGTTACGTGCGGAGTCGCGGTTAGACAGTAAGACGACCGCGACTTGCCCACAAACCTCGCAATCTATCGAGGCTCGTTACGACATTCTGGCAGTAAAATTACAATGTGTGTAGAGCGCATATGAGAGCTACTGAGACTTAACTGCTGCTTGTAAACCGACGAACATTCGCGGTTCTATGACCGGTCCGAATTATAAGTTCATAGCGATCACGTTGGATCTATCATGATCTCCAATTCCGACGGTCCCAAAGCCCGTTGTTATTACGTATTACAGTAGGTGTCTACCCGATAAATTCAAGTTTCACCCGCGATATGTTTTCAAAATTTTCGGCTCATCGATAAATCGCTACGAGGGATTACTGGTTTTAAAGGACGAGGAAACGTATACAAAGAAACGTAGAATAAGCCGATGTTCAATTCTAAAAATCGTGTTTTCACACAACTTGTAACGAAATTGTACAGCGGAGCGGAACCGACCAATATCTTTGCACAAGAAAAGTTGATACTGATGTAGCTACGTGACAGACGAAATCAATCGAGCAACTAGTTATCAGAATAATATATTTTAAATTCCTGTGACGTCAGCATGTGGCAAGAGGTCAATAAAAACCCAAGATAAATTCACGAATAACGCGTAACTACCCGTTAAGCTGCTATGGATTTCAAGTCAATGAACTAATACAGAAATAGGAAGTTAACTATTATACTCGTATTTTCACGCGTTGCGTCGAATCCGCTAATTAATGATATTAATGATATTGGACATCATTAGTAACAAAAAGTATTAACTAATGTTATTTGCATAGGAACCACATAAAGTCTGTGCGGAAAGAGAATAGGATTAATTTTGGGGGGCGCTGTAATGCTTTTCTACCGTATGTGCCGTATTTTCTGTTCTGTGACCATACTGGCTAGGTTAGTTCCGTTTTTCGCCACGCCTATTCTCTTTCCGCACAGACTCTACTCACGTGTAACTTATTTGCACAACAAGCGATGAAAGAACAGTGTCAATCAATTTAGGAAACCAAGTCTCTAAGGAGCGTCCCCGCTCAGAGCATTCTTTCGCGAGCATTTGTAAACGAACAATCGGTTCATAAATCGAGCGTTTAAACCGCCTCACTTCTGTGCACACATTTTTGTCGCAATCCTTCTGATTTTAATGGGATATCACCCAACTAGCAAAATAGTCATATAATATCGAGCTTATACAGGTAATAGGTCGTATAAAAGTCATATAAACGCGAATTATACAGTACCTGTCGTATAAAGCCAGCGTATGCAGCAATTTAGTTACTCAGCATAATAGTCATATTATGATGCCGAGTACACGTTATTCGACTTTCTTATATGACTTAAGGGTCATATAACAATTTGCTGAATAAGACACGTTTATAAAACGCTTATATGACTTTTTAACCGAGTAACAGTAACTTAAATGGCTGACTTATGACATGTCAGGCAGAGTCGAGTAAAAGTAACGTGGTTGCTATTATATGACTATTGTGCATGAAGTCATATAATGGCTAATTATAGATCAAGTTATATAAAAGTATCTTATTCAGCATTTTGGTAAAAAGTCATACTATGATGCTGAGTAAACGTTTACTCGACGTCTTTTATGACTAAAGAGTCATATAAGATTATGCTGACTAATCTGCATATTTTGAACAGCTTGGGCACCAGAAAAAATATGTATTATGTAGACTCTTTATATTTTGGTCCAACACAATAAAATGTATGGGTTTAGTTATCAACGGCGACGTTGAGTATGAGCATCCAATACATGCCGTCGTTATCACTAAATGAGTCTCACTCCAAGGCCACTGTACAGTAGCATCGCTCCATAATGGATCTTCTTTATTTAAGAAACAATCCACGTCCGCTAGAAATAAAATGCAAAATATATGCTGACGTTTTTACATGATGTCTAAGGAACCCTAAAGTATATCTACCTTAGGTGTCATGGCGCTTAAACCGCTAAACTTGCTATATAAGGAGCAGACAGGACAGGACAGGAGGTGGAGGAGATGACATATTAATGGTATAAAAGTCATATAGCCGCTTCCTTTGTAATGATTTCAAATATTTATTCAAATTACATTGTAATAACTGATAATTAAAGTGGCGCGTTAAATATTTACAATTAAACATAGTATACTTTATCAGTAAAGTGGTCTTCGCAATAAATTTCCACCATTAGGTCGAATTTAACAGCATTTATAATACCGTTTAACATGGCCATATATTTCTTAAATAAAACTGTCAAAAACATACTCGACGACATTAAGCTGCTTATTGCTGTAGCACGAGCATAATTATTGTCAATCCATCTTCTGTTTAGTCTCCCTGGACGCTTTTATTCCACAAATTTGTCATAAAAGTAGCAATTATATATCAAATAAGTCGTAAAGTATTTACTTCAATGATAATTATATGACCAATAAGCAACTAACTCAACGGTTATATGGCTCTTATACGATTAAAAAACATAAAAGCTATACAGGGTGTCCCTAAAACCAACTTTTATACGATCAGGGCTGATAGACCAGCTCATAAGAACCTAGATTAAGCAAATTTGACCTCAGTAAAAATCTCTTAGTTTTCGAGATATTGACGTTTTTGTAAAACTCGTGCTAAGTGATACCCTGACTCGGTGTTTTGAGTGTCATTGCTAAAATATCAAGTATTTTACAAATCTGTTTTTTGCTATGTGTGGCCAAATAACTATGCTATTGAACGTATTTTCTATTTTTGCTAATTTATTCATGCTGTGGACACAGTACAATAACAAAAAAAAATTATTCGATTTTTTTCAAATTTCACCTCTGACTTCGAACTAGCGTGGTGAAAAAAAAATGTACCAAAATAACCAGGCACTCAACGTAAAAAAATTGCGCATTTATTGTAGTTTCTAAAATGGTATAAAATTTACTAAACACTGTAATAATTTTTGAAATAATGATATTTTGTTACAAAATTAACTGTCTGCCGCCTTCATCTCATACGATCCGGTTGAACTAAGTTTGCACCTGGCGTGCTTGACTTCACATACAAATTAGGTGCAAACTTCACGTAATCGTCAATATCTCGAAAACTAAGAAATTTTTATGAGGTCAATTTTACTCAGTCTCGTTTTTTACGAGCTGGTTTATCAGCCCTGTTCGCCATTTTGTAAAAGTTTGATAGCCTGGATCAGTCTTTCGAAAGTCATGACTTCAAATTTCAGTATTTTCTTAATCTGCTTTTTGTTTTAAACATTACTTAATAATTATGCTATCATACCTTATCAAAATAAATTAGATTTTACGTGATTCAATATATGACCTCGGATTTGAATCGCGTAATACTTAAAACAAAGGCCGTAGCAGGATAAGGGAGGAAAAAATGCCCTTTAATGATTAAGAGCTGTTTATTTTTTCTATAGTTGCTTTCATTTAGTTGTATAATTGTGCAAAGTTTGGTTGAAAAATTCCCAGTGGTTCAGCCGGGAAAAAATAAAAACAAAATTTATGAAATTTGACGTATCTCTAAAACTATAAATCTTTATCATAATATCTTTAATTCATTTTGGTTAATTAAATAGTATGTATGCCTTAAAAGAAAATTGAGTCTCTGTCTTTGCAATTTCTGTAAAAAACACGTAAGTCAAAATTTCAAAAAAAAGTTTTTTTGATACCTGAAGGAGTGACCACTCTAAGTGACATTTCTAAAAAAGCCTTATTTAACGATCTGTCAGTCATATAAGTTTGACGGTTAAAATCGAAAAGCAACAGTGTCAAAATTAAAAAACTATGTTGGTCGGATTCTGTTACATTTTATTCTTATACAATTCTAATACAGCCAAAGAACTTAAACATAAATATTCTTTGTTAAGAACTAAAAATAAAATAAATTTATGGCATTTACTCGTATATGTATCAACTTAAAAATGTCTTTTACTTCTTATTTTAATCACTATCGCTATCTTCATTAACGGTAACACTAATACCGTTTCTCAAAAAAGGTCCACTAAGAATTTCGGCAGGCTGAATAATTTTTGATAAATATCTTGCGTGCGATAGGTAGTACACAATTGCGGCAATGTGTGAACAACACCCTACCTACGAATGAATATATCTGGTGAAACGATAAGTAAGGCTTAATTAGAAATAATGATGATTACCTATTTGAAAAAAAAAAAAGGTTTTATAAGTTAAAAGGCGACAATTAATACAAATACAGGCTGGTTTTCGATAATCTGTACATATTAAAAGGGGTGAAATTCCATTTAATTTTATCGGTAAAAATGACTAATTTTTGTTTCTGGGCAAAAAAAAATTTTTACAAATTTTTACAGTTTGCTATGAAATTTTGGGCAGTACATCTGTTTGACGCAGTATAACTTTTGATCTTATTGTTCAAAACTGTAAGAAAAAAATGTTTGTAAGATCACAATTAAGTGCTAAACGAAGATAAGCATGAAAAAATGGTCACAATATTCGCAAACTTTCGAGAAAAACGGTGTTTTCCGTAAAAAAAACTGAAGTTTTGCAGCCGTTTTTCACAATTATAATTTTTTTTGACGAGTTTTTCTTCAAGTCGGTGGTTTATTGTTATTGCTGCTACTAAATAACGTGTCTATTGCCATGACCCTGCAATTTTTTCTTACAATTTTAAGCAATTAGTTCAAAAGTTATACCGTGGCAAACAGATGTACTGCCGAAAATTTCACTGAAAGTTTAAAAATCTGTAAAAAAAAAACGAATTACCACAAACAAAAATTAAAATCAGTTTTACCGATAAAATTGGCCGAAATTTCACCCCTTTTCATATGTACAGATTATCGAAAACCACCCTGTATATTTTCAAGCCAATATTAATGGGAATGTCAATAATTGATTTATTTTTAATTTCTTACAAAGAAGATTTATTTTTAAGTTCTTTGGCTGTATTAGATTAGAATAGTATAAGAATAAAATGTAACAGAATCCGACCAACATAGTTTTTTAATTTTGACACTGTTGCTTTTCGATTTTAACCGTCAAACTTATATGACTGACAGATCGTTAAATAAGGCTTTTTTAGAAATGTCACTTAGAGTGGTCACTCCTTCAGGTATCAAAAAAACTTTTTTTTGAAATTTTGACTTACGTGTTTTTTACAGAAATTGCAAAGATAGAGACTCAATTTTCTTTTAAGGCATACATACCTATCAATTTACCAAAATGAATTAAAGATATTATGATAAAGATTTATAGTTTTAGAGATACGTGAAATTTCATAAATTTTGTTTTTATTTTTTCCCGGCTGAACCACTGGGAATTTTTCAACCAAACTTTGCACAACTATACAACTAAATGAAAGCAACTATAGAAAAAATAAACAGCTCTTAATCATTCAAGGGCATTTTTTCTTCCCTTATCCTGCTACGGCCTTTACCATGCTAAAATAAAAAAAAATAATGTAGTTTAAAATAGTAAGATTTTACACACTAGACACCGTAGTTTTTAAGATAATAGCATTTTAATTCAAAAGGAGGTTATACTACAATATTCCATTGGTTAAATTTCGTAGCTGAATTTGAATTTCGAACAGAAAAGGTATGATAGCATAATTATTAAGTAATGTTTAACAAAAAGCAGATTAAGAAAATACTGAAATTTGAAGTCATGACATTCGAAAGACTGATCCAGGCTATCAAAATTCGCGACTTTTACAAAATGGCGAACAGGGCTGATAAACCAGCTCATAAAAAACGAGACTGAGTAAAATTGACCTCATAAAAATTTCTTAGTTTTCGAGATATTGACGATTACGTGAAGTTTGCACCTAATTTGTATGTGATGTCAAGCACGCCAGGTGCAAACTTAGTTCAACCGGATCGTATGAGATGAAGGCGGCAGACAGTTAATTTTGTAACAAAATATCATTATTTCAATAGTACATTGTGTATCAAGGGCGGTAAGTAAGGAATTACAAACGAGTGTTTGTTACAAGGCCGAGGCGAAGCCGAGGGCTTTAACAACACGAGTTTGTAATTCCTTTACCGCCCGTGGCACACACAATGTTTTTCATCACACTTGTGAGGAAATCTGATTAAAATAACCTTACTTAACCTAAATAAGATTGTAAAACTGACAGTGACATTAGTGACATATATCAAGACGACAAGTCACGTTCGGAAACCATAGCGGTAAAGACTTAAAATGGTTGATTTTATATTTGCAAAATACTGAAATACACTATTTAAACATTTAATTAATGTTACAGAAATATGTGTTTACATGTATTTGCAATATAACAGTTCTCTTTAAATAAATATTTCAGTAATAAAAGTTAAAAAAGTAAGTTGGCGTTTCCCTTGATCATGACAAATAAGAGTAAAACAGAACCAGCGTTTCAAATTTAAAAAGAAAACCATTACGCCCTAGGGCGTAATAGGTCATTTACGGCCCGCAAAACCTACGTGTAATGACACCATTTTCGAGCAAGTGTGATGAAAAAATTATTACAGTGTTTAGTAAATTTTATACCATTTTAGAAACAACAATAAGTGCGCAATTTTTTTACGTTGAGTGCCTGGTTATGTTGGTACATTTTTTTTTCACCACGCTAGTTCGAAGTCAGAGGTGAAATTTGAAAAAAATCGAATAATTTTTTTTTGTTATTGTACTGTGTCCACAGCATGAATAAATTAGCAAAAATAGAAAATACGTTCAATAGCATAGTTATTTGGCCACACATAGCAAAAAACAGATTTGTAAAATACTTGATATTTTAGCAATGACACTCAAAACACCGAGTCAGGGTATCACTTAGCACGAGTTTTACAAAAACGTCAATATCTCGAAAACTAAGACATTTTTACTGAGGTCAAATTTGCTTAATCTAGGTTCTTATGAGCTGGTCTATCAGCCCTGATCGTATAAAAGTTGGTTTTAGGGACACCCTGTATAAGTCGCTATTATACAGCTAGATAGCTATAAAGTGGTCACGACGATGATTATTATATGACTAATAAGTGGTGGCGGTTGCAGTTAAATAGCTTTTATATGGCTAAAACGCTGAGTAAAATGGGCCCAAATCGCGTTGTATAAACGTAATAATTACGTTTAAATGACTAATTTCCGAAGCTAAAAGTCTGAATAAGTTACGTTGCCGCGACGCTTATATGACGAAATTTTGCTAGTTGGGCAGACTATACATTAGAATTTTTACACGCGAATGTTCTCCGTGAGAACGCTCCCATGGTAGAATTCGTAAATGGGTGAATCTTTTCTTCACTTTTGCCGTATCTGGCGTTACCGAAAATGTCTCTGGAGTTCCCACGAAATCGAACTTCTAATAGGATATTTTTCTATTGATTAGGTTTATGAGACGGGGCATTCAACGTTCTAACATATACCATAAATTTAAACATAGACAAACCATTATCCAAAGGTGTTATTTTACAACGAAAATTAAAAGTTGCGGACAGCGTCGTACGACTCGTGCGGGTAATAAAAAAGTTGATCGACCCAAATATCTTTGCACGGAAAAGTTGTTACATTTCTGTTATCTCATCGCGGGCTGACGAGGTACGGTAAGAGCGATCGACCTTTCCAGATCCGCAATGTAATACTATGCCGGCAGCGGGGCAAGTGCCTTATGTGCCGTGGTTGAGGGTAGAGCAAGAGAAGACTGACCACTTTGGGCGGCGGCGTGTCGACGTGTATGTTGGCCATGTTGATGTCGCGGCCCGCCTGCGCCAGCGCGACCAGCTTCAGCGCCACGAACAGCCCCGTCTGCAACACACACATGCACCTCATACTATACACACAAACAAGTACTTCGGGTGTTTAGGAGCGCGCGACACGTATTCACACGTGTGAGTGCGATCCGTACTGGAGCATTCTTGCGCATTCTTCAAATGGCTAATTAAACCAGTTGGCTGCGACATAATATACATATTATTAGACGTGGGTCGCGTGTAAGCCCTTCTTGCGGTTTATTGGAAAGAAAATATATGTTTCTAAATTCGCTACTTGCGTAGTAGGTACTCGACGTGCTAATATACAAAACTAGCTGCGCTATAAACATATACTTTATGCCACATCTGGCCATAAAGTGGGTTTTTCCGCACGCTGCGCGTACGGAAAAACCCGCTTTCTGGCCAAGTGTAGACATAAAATGATGTACACAACACAGGAGGTAATAAAGAAAGCCCTCGATCGCACATTTACGTCCCTCGCTTTCAGCTCGGGCCGCAAACCTCTGCGATCTCGGCCTTTCTTTGTATTACCACCCTAGTTATGTAATGTACTATTTTGTTCTACTTCCTTCGCCTATGTTCACAAATAGATCACTTTGACTTTACTCGAACGCACCCACGAAAGTTAGTCTCGAAAAAGAATCTGACATCCGACTTAACTGTATGGTGGTGGATGGTGGTACTGGTGGTACTGGGACCATTCATAATCCATCGCAAATTATAAGAATATTATGGCCGTGACCATATGCCGATAGGTCAATAAAAACCTGAGAAAATTGATATTCACGCCCATCGTGTACGTACCCGATAAGATGCTATCGATTTCTAGCTAAACACAATAATTTGGTCATATAAAAATAGTATATTTTCCGTTTGTTGTTTAGAAGCTGCCAATTAATTGATATGGCCATCATTAGTAAAAACTAATATAAACGTCTTACTTAAAGAGTATTAATTTATAACTTATTTAAACAACAATAAGCGCTGAATCGGGGCTTGAATTTCGAAACTCGAGTTAAGGGTCAGGGTTCTTTCAGAGCTTGAAGCTTCAGCGCTCGAGCCGCAAGGTCCGTGAGCCATAAGGTTCAAAAGGGGTCTATATTAAAACGCATACAGTAAATCTTCCTATTTTGACAACGCATACCGTTGTTACGCATAATTGTATATTCGCATAATATTGATATGTATATTTTAAAACGCATATTTTAATTCGCATACCATTACTACGCCTAACAATGACTTAGTATAACATTATTCTTCATAAATATTAAAAAGTATAATTTTAATGATGGGGTTGCAGTTCAAATCTAACTTAACTTAACCTAACCTACATTTTTCGTAGCAACTCGTTTCTTTCGGGTTGCAGTTCAAACCTAACCAAACCTGCATTTCCGGTAGCAGTTCGTTTCTGTTGGGGAGTTCACCAATCCCGATATTATAATGACATATTTTAAAAAATTACATAATTTTTGATCAAAACATAAAAATAGTAGGTACTATTTTCGGATTTTATCAAAATAATGAGATACATTCTTAAAATGAATCGTCGAAATTTCGGGATTGGTGATGACGGCGTTTGAAACGCTGTGAAATCCACCCTGGGGTCGCAGCTCAAACCTAACCTAACCTACTTTTCTGGAAGCGATTCGTTTCCGTAAGGGTCGCAGTTCTAACCTAACCTAACCTAATTTTTTTGTAGAAATTTAGTTTAGCCAGCATTTACCACCTAGTAATAAGAAAAACCCAAAAAGTTAGGAGTATGTGAACAACGGATGTAAAACTTAGAATAGTTTTCCAGAAACGCTTTTTTATACCGAACGCATAAATTTATGCGTTCGGTATACCTAACAATATTATGCAAATTTCAGGTATGCCAAATCAGTCGGTATGCCAATTAACGTGTATGCATTTTTATTATTATGCCATTTAAGCGGTATGCTCAATCATCGTATGCCTAGACTGTTATGCGTTTTCATAATAGGAGTTTTAAATTATGCCTAATAAGGGACACCCGTTCAAAAGACTTCAAAGCCAGCCTATTCGCAACACAGTATAATAACGGTCATTTTTCTTCCCACAAAAGGTACATCGCGCGCTTGAATGTGTGCGCGCCGTGTACGACGCACTACAAGCAAAGTAATAAGAATGCGTAAGAATGCTCCAGTATGGATCGCACTCACACAGACGTGCTATCGTGCGTCTGCGTGAATACGTGTCGCGCGCCCCTAAGCGGCCGAAGTTGGACTACTTGGTGTTTATACTTTGACACTGCTAAATGTCTGTAGACTTAAGTGTACACGCGCGAGACGAGTCAATACCCCGGGACGGCCATCAGCTGATTTACGTCCCTATTTGGCGGCGGTATCGTTTTACTGCCTCAATAATCCTTTGACGACCCACTAAGTCAAGCCAAACGTTACTCCTCGCAGACCTTGTCAAGAAACTAAGCGTTTGCATAAATTCTGAAAATTTGTATTCTAACTTTATTCCATCTTGACTGTGTTAAACAAAGATATATCATAAATTTAATGTCAAAGTATAGTATAATCTTAATACGCCCTAAAATAAAGCTATTCTTAAAAACTAAAATTAAAACAAAACAAACAACTTTTAAAAATCAGGCCTCTCTCAGAATTATCTCAAACATTTTGTCAAACTATAGTATAATCTTAATACGCCCTAAAATAAAGCTATTCTTAAAAACTAAAATTAAAACAAAACAAACAACTTTTAAAAATCAGGTCTCTCTCAGAATGATCTCAAACATATTGCTGGCAGCATTTCCTCGCTGTATCGCAATGCTGGCGCGTTGCGCGAGGAAGCTGCCAGCTTTTCAGTCCTGTAAGCTTTTGAGCCAGTTTCTTGAAAACCTGCCGGGCGCTAGGGCGGAACCGGGCCAAGAGTCTCGACGAAGGGCATAGAATTGTATTATCATCATTTAATATTTACATTATAAAATCAAATGCATTGGTATAAGTAAAGATGTGCGTTAGCCTAGTATCCACCGTTCATTCAAACGAGTCTGCCTCCGTACCTACCAGTGGCGTGGCGTCCAAAGAACTCGATTCCTACCGGCTTGCCTAATATCAGGCATTTGACCACCTTATTCTACAGCTCTTAAGGAAAATTTACGCCAAATCTGCACCGGCTTGCCCAAGGATATCTTTTACGCCACGCCACTGGTACCTACCTACCAGCTTATTAAGACATTTAAATCAAGCTAATATCACCTTTATTTCTACGCGATAAGATCTCTGACACATCTCAGATAAGTCGGCGCCTACGCCGGTAAAGGGGGCGTTGTACACATCGCGACAATCCCCCGTATTTTGCAAGTATAAATCGTACCTTCCAAATGCAACGTGTGTGTCCAAAATCTGGGTAGGAACCACCATTATAAAGTAAATAATATATTTTTACATAACCAATACAAATTCCACGCACACGCGAATGTTCCCTAGAATCACTGTCACAACACTAAAAAAGTTATTCCCAATGACGCAAACGGTTAATTTTTTAGTTACTTGGTTTGTCTTGCGAGTTTATTTTGGAGGCGATGGCAGCGAGTGCAAACAGCCGGGCCGCGGCCGCGGGCGAGCGCGGCATGATAACGATATCAGTGGTTGTAATTAAACATCCTCCGAGCTAGCACAAGCAGTTCACCCCCGCGCCCGCGCCGGCGCGCGACACGTATGAAGACAATCGTCAAAAAAATATTGAATCATGACGTCGAAAATCATAAAAAAGTATGGATGTTGCTTACTAAATAACGGGGTAACTACTGGATGGATTGAGCTGAAATTCGGCATGCAAGTAGACCAAGTCCTAGATTGGCACATAGGATACTTTATATCCCGGTAAATAGTTCCCTTGGAACGCTAACGGGAACAACGCGGGCGAAGGCGCGGGTAAATGCCAGTAAAAAAAAAATAGTAACTGTCCGCATTGTGCTAGCCCCGCTCTCAATTACGAGTCAATATTTGGATTAGCAGAGCGAGACGATTTTTGTTGCGGGCCGACCTTGGGGACAGTTTAAGTGTCGAACTACCAGCGACGTCACATTCTTTATGAATGACTGCAAGCTGGTCTACCGTTGAAAAAAACCCGGAACAATCCGTACAGAACACTGTAGGAATGAGACGGCAGCCGGGCTAGCACAACTGGGTGCGAATTTCGTATCTTATTTATTACAATCTTCACCCTCCTTTCACCTTCCTAAAGTGCTTTTACATCAGTGGTGTGCTGCTGTGCTGCGACGACGCGACAGCTTTCAGTTTCCACCAGAGCTACGCTATGTGGACCAATGAATATGATTGGTGGATACCTATCCTTAACCATGCAGCATAGTACATCTCTAGTGGAAAGGCACCCTTAAGGTTTAATTTCCGGGATAAAAACGACCCTTTCTCCCAGGGTATCAAACTATAGCAACCCATGATCCATACCTTGTCCAGGTAGCCCTTCCCGTTGGGGTCGGAGAGGTCCCATATCTTGGAGAGCACGACGTCGCTGAGGCGCGACTTCTTGAGGAAGCGCGCCGCGTCGGGCGCCTGCACCGCGCCCGTCGCATTGGGATCCACCTGCAAGCCACCGCCACGTCAACGTATAAGGAAACAAAAGCAGCCACACTCCGGCTACAGTATAATAGCCAAGGACCTTAAAATAAATAGCCGGACGGAGCCTCGCCAATAGAGAACTGAAGACATTTCTAGTCCGCCGGCTGCTTGTACTTACGAGCCCCACGCACACATCAATTAGGTTTTTCCTACTTCGAGCAGCGCACATAGGTAGCCGGCGGACTAGACATGCTTCAGTTCTTTGTTTGCGAGGCTCCGTATGGCTATTTACTTTCTTCGTTCTTGATTATAGCAGTAGTGTTTCTTCCTACAAAAGGTACATCGCGCGGCCTCTACGTGCGCGCCACATGAACGAACGCACTGCAAGCAAAGTTTTAGGAATGAGTAAGAATGCTACGAGCTTGAGCACAGTGTCGCGCGCTCCTAAACGGACGAAGTTTGACTACTAAACTTGTCTGCCTTTATACTTTGCTCCCGCCTGCAGAGCGCACGATGCCTATTGAAGGTTGAGGCGCAGGGCTGCCGTCCGTTGGTTTATTGTGCATCCGAACCAGGGCTCGTAACCGGTATTTAGCAAAAACCCCGACATAGCCCAATATTTTGAATAATTTTATGTTTTTTATGTTGAGCTTAATAATATATTTAACTCATGATTTCGTATTAATAGATTGTGCGGTTCAAAAATGAAATAATAAACCAAAGAACGAAAAGAACGGAAAGAATACCGGTATTTTTGTATGGAGCTAATACCGGTTTCCGAGCCCTGATCCGAATACACTGTAATACATGGTTACGATACGGATCCCCTTGAGCATCATTTTATTGGTCCGAAGTTCTGTTTGTCCCAATATGTCCCAATCCGCATAATTGTTATTTTACAGATACCATTGACATTTTAGAAAAATTATAAAAGAAGCCTAACCTAATCTGTTCTAAGTGACTGACATTAAAAGATTCTCCAAGATATTTTCTGTTAAAGCAGGAGAAAAATTATGCGAAATAAAATTGGGCTAACAATACTTTAGGAGTTAGGACAAATAAAACGTATGCCAAATAGAATTAATCCTTACGCTTTCGACCGCACGCGGCGACGGTGCGATCGCGACTGAAGCATTGGTACGCATTCCTAAAAGTTTGCTTGCAGTGCATTCGTACACGGCGCGCAAACTTGCCAGTGGGGTGATGTCCTTTTCTCGCAAGAAAAATTACTGCTATTATATTGTGGCCACGTCATCATATCGTTGGTTCAACTAGGGTAAGGAACATTACTTGCCTATCCGTAACTTCAGTTCAGTTGAACCTAACAATATTGTACATACATTTTTTTTACGTCACCTCAGATGTCAAGTTGCTTTTTTAGCCTCAGTTTATATTACATAATTTTTCTCTCAACATTTCCAGCCCTTCTACTAATAGTGGTAGGGTTTCGAGGTATAGTGTGAAATACCTAATGTTATTTATATTCCTGAAATTATATATATTTATTTTAACATTCTTTAATTATAAATTTCTAGAGTATCTTTAGTTAACTTGAGAATCAGCAAAGCTACTCCAAAGTTAAGAGTTTGTATTTAGGGTTCCTCTACCTGTCCCGTAAAACAATATTTGACTTAGCGAGATGGTATGCTACACACTTTCACCTCGCTGCCTAGACCTGACATTAAGCATTGTGGATTTGTTGGGAATGAGGGGTAACTTGTTTGGAGCCATCGCAAGAGAACTGTAGGCATATGATGCTATGCTTTGTCATGCGATAAATAAATGATACAAAGGCCATCACGTTCTGACAAATTGTGTGTGAGAATGACGGATACTTTATCATTTATTTATCATGCGACAAAGTGAAGTATCATAAGCCTACTGATTAATATTTTTCCTCACAAGCACAACCTGGATGCAGAGTGTATTTGAAAATGTTACATGTCTCCACCTAGTCAAACTGCTGAACAAGACAAGAAAATGCTGAAGCTACTCTTATCCCAGATGCTCTTTGCATAACTTTAACACTTATATTGGAATTTTTATTTTAAGACGTATGGTGAGGGGAAACTTAAGCTATGTTTAAATTCCGTGTTACCTATCAGTTGGTGTTGTAATATATGGAGTTTGACACTAATCAACAGTTTTGTAATGACCTGTTAACAGTCAGTCAGGAGGTGTGTTAGGAGTCAGGCAGACTCTGTTTTTGTACTTTTTAATCACAATTTGGAGGTACACTTTCGTTTCTCATGATTAGTGCTTAGGGCAGTCATTGTGACCCTACACCCAGATGTGATCAATACAATTAAAGCCCCGTGTCCTACTCAAACATTTCATGCGGCACTGCAATGAGGATTGGAAAGTGTGTGTTGACTAGAGGGCAAGCAAAAATACAAGGACAGAATACAGTGCTCTCAAATAGTGTCTGGAAAAAAAATATCAGCCTCCCAGTGTCAAGATGAGTTATCTCAAATATTTTATGATAAGAACAATCAGATCAATAAAAGTATCACTAGGAGTGTTATCATTTATAAATATACTTGTTATCATTTCAGAAACTATTTCCCATCGAATTTAACCATCTTCATCTTCAGAGCCAAGGTCAGCCACAAGTACACGATTATTGATAAAATTTGACATCTACAACGGCGAACATAAGACGTCGCAGCGTAATTCCATAATCAATACGCTACTATCAACCTTAGCACGGTGTTTATAATAAGAAACATGCAAGCCAGACTCGGCGCCTATACATCGCAAAATACCTCTTACCTGGTGATAATACGCTTCGTATATAGCGCTGTGGGTCCCTGCCACCTGCAACGGTTCAAGCCACATTTTGAAAACTTAAAACTCCCGGCGTAAAAACTTTTAAAACAAGTATTTTCAGTCACACGAAGGGTGTGACATTTGGTCAGTTCATGACATTCAGTGTTCACTAGAACCGAAATAATAACGTAACTATAGTACAGTTAGGGTTTTGATCTGTACGATACACCACAAATATTCACTACACTGTATAACGAGGATAACTGTTTAACACGGACTGCCTGGAGCATTAAATTTCAATATTTTTTGAAGAAGCGTAAACCAACTGAAGTACACGAAACTTTGTCACTGAATATCTCAGTATATTTCTGTTCTTTGCGCAACATTAACTGCCCGATATGGTAGATCACTTAGTTATTTATTCGCTGTGATACAATACTGTTTCATTTGCACTACACGGATTATTTAATTTTAATTAATTCTACCTGAGTAGGAGAAGGCAAGGCAGCCATTTTTTACATCTCCTCGTTGACCAATCAATAGAGTCCATAGACAACAGAATTTTGACGTTTGGTAGTTGCCAGCATGAATAAATTAAGAACATTATTTTTATTAGGCAACTTAAAGAATTTTCAAAAGTACAGTTAAGTACACAATTTTATTATTGAGAAATATTAAATGTATTAGACAAAGTTATGAAATAAATAGACACTCAAAAAAATTATAATTATTTTTGTACCTTCGATTCAATTTCGATTTAATTTGGAACCTTTTTAATATTGAGGGACACAAACCGATCTAGACCCAGACTAAAAAATGCTTGTACAGTAGGTACTTAATAGACGATAAACTTTTGGAAAAAAATATACTTAAATAGAACATCCAAGCAAGACTCAGGAATAAATAGTTGTGCTCACCACACAAATATTTGCGCTTACCAGGATTTGAACCCTAGATGTAGGTTGGGATATAGGACGTAGTTGATGTTCTACCAGGCTACATGGGGCCCGTTTCACGAAGCTACAAGTTACAAATTACAAGCGGAAGTCTCTTTTCAATACCTTTTGATAGAAAGAGACTTCCGCTTGTAATTTGTAACTTGTAGCTTCGTGAAACGGGCCCATGGTCGTATCGTTGTAAGGTTTCAATGTTCACTCCAAACATCGTCACCCCTGTAGAAAACTTAATGATCTTTTGATTTTGACTGATCCTCAAATTAGACCTAATTTGCACAGGTTAAGGTCCGCGGTCCATGTAAACCAAAATTGAAGATGCACGTTTTTTGGACCATGGAAGTAAAAGTAATGATATGTCATGATCATGATGTGATCTTTCTATACAAAGTCAACCACTTTGCTTGGGAGAGGAGAGCATAAACTAAACCTTTTTGAAATAATTTACGAGGTGGAGTCAACAACGTCTATTTATTAATCATAGTGAGTACATCCAAAAGTATAAATAAGACCTTTCAGGCGCTCCAATCCACGTGTATTTATTTTATAGCTAGAAAGCTCTTGCAATTTTTCTAACCACTGTCTAACTTTGAGATGATGGTCCAGTAGAGGTACCAATAATCGCAACGAACTCACAGTAGTTGCACAGCACAAATCAGCTAGTGAAACCTAAAAGCAAATTAATAGTATTTAATAAACTGAAAGCCATATACACAGGCTGTCCCAGGACTACGCGACATGAAAGTCCTAAACCAAACCTTAAATATTGTAGATAAGATATTTTGCTGAAAGGAGACTTTATTTTGATTTTAAAAATAATTGGAATTGCATTCAAAGATTTTGGAATAATTACCTACCCACCAAATATGAAAAAAAGGAAGACCAGGGGCCCGTTTCACGAAGCTACAAGTTACAAAATTTTAATTTTAATTATTACGAATTGTATCCCTGTTGGGTAGAATTAGGAATGGCTCCAACAGAATTCTAAATATAATTACAGAAAAGTATGACTGTCCCATATTTAAATACTGGATGGGGCAGATCATAGGCATTGCACGCTCTGTAGATTAGTTTTAATTGAAAAGTTTCTCTTTTTAGTTTTAGGTATTAACATAGTCGTAAGTTGTAACTAACCAACTATGGAATGTTGTTCCGAAATAAAGAATTTGATTTGATTTGATTTGATTGGGGGTCATCGACAAAGTACGTTACACGATTTTTCAGACTTTTAGACGGTGTTTCATCATTCATGTAGTCTTGTGTGCTGTAATAAGCTTTAGACATGAGTTAACGCTTTACAAAATTCTTGAATTTGTTAACAGATAATTCAGTTATGTTTTGTGGCAGCTTGTTAGTATAGGCTGTCAGATTTGGCTACACTCCCCCCATGGATGTGATGATTTGTGACGTACTATATGGATGACCCCTTGCATGGTATCGTATGCGATTTTTTTCAAAGATATTTGAACGCAGTTCTAATTATTTTTTTAAATTAAATAAAGTCTTCTTTCAGCAAAATATCCTATCTTCAATATTTGAGTACATTTACCTCGTCACTTGCTAGCCACGTCCGGTTGCTTAATTGATACTCTAAGTGATCTATTGCAGAAAACCACTGCTGCATCTTCATCTCATTAGCAGGCCAATTGCCACGAAAATACTCCGACTAAAAAGAACAATAAAGACTATCAATACCTATTTAAAAAAATGTTGATGCCAGGATTTCCAGGTGTAATACAAAACATTAGATTCCTTTTTTATAAATGGATATAAGTTTATTTGGTCAATTGATTATTAGGTCTCCTAGCTGCATAACATCCTGAATGAAAAACAAGTTAAATACAATATTTTGTAATCCTTTATAGACACATTTTGGAGCATTTGAAAATTCAAATCTAGCCAAACATGATTTTTACTTACCAATATAAAACTGTCAATAGGAAACAATGTGCCGGAGTTAAAAAACATGGTCTGAGTGATTCTGGCTCTTGTCATAGGATCATCTGGGTACAGGTTCTGAGCGTCTCTGATATGACACAAATATAATGCTATCGCATGACTATCGCATATCACGTCGTCGCCAACTTGCAAGGCTGGAACTTTTTGCAGCGGGTTTATCTATAAAATAATAAAAACGTGTTTATACAAGTGTATACCCAAACTACCGTGTGCTGTGCTACATAAAAATATACTTTCTGTTCTGTCTCCTTATTCCATTGTACAAACGAAGACACAGTTAAGTGACCATCAGTAGACCTTAATACATTGTAATAAGGGTGACAAGTGGTCAGTTAGCACAGCAGTGTCTTCGATTGTAAATAGGTGTATAAATGTATACTCAATGTATAATTGTATCTTTTTGTGTCTGACTTTACATATTTATGCTTGTTGGTTTGATTTATGACTAATGGAAAGTAACAACAATCCGAAAGGCACCATAAAATACTTAAAAATTCAATGAAAAAGTTCTTTAATATTTTTGGTCAGACAAATCACGTACCGTAAACCAAGAAAGTGTCTACTACTTGTCGATTTTACTGTGTGATAGAGTCTGTGCGGAAAGAGAATAGTCGTGGCGAAAAACGGAAGTAACCTACCCAGTATGGCAAATACGGCAAATATTTTTTCATCGGTAGAAAAGCATTACAGCGACCCCAATAAAATAAAATAAAAATAAAATAAAATAATTTATTTCTGTAATTAGGCCCTCAAGGGCTCTTTTATATGTCTCATCTCTAATTCATTTCTTTTGGCGCTTCGGGTAATTGACCTTCTGGTGAGAAGAAGCGCCGGAAGAAACTCACCAGTTTCTCTTTTTAACCAAAAAGTATTACAACAATATGGCCTTAATATAAGATTTCGTTAATACATTACATTAAACTTAAAACTACATTTATAGATATGTAAAGGGTCTCTCTATGCGTCCAACAAGACAAATAAAATTATAGAAAATAAATTGATAGTAAAATTAATGGAGATGTAAAGAGTCTCCGTTGTCAAAATATTATGTTTTGGAGGTGTAAAGGATCTCCAAACGTCAAAAATACAAACTGAGAATATTTACTTAATATCTTACAGAAATATAAAAAAATATGTGACTCACGCTATAACTTAAAACTAAATTAAAATTAAAAACAATTTTCCTTAGAGATGTAAATGGTCTCCAAGTGTCAAAACAATTGGCAAGTACAAAAACAGTAAAGTAAAGTAAAGTAAAGTAAAGTAAAGTTTATTCAAAAGTACATGTAAGAGTTTTTACAAGGAGTAATAAAGATAACATACCATAAAACAGTTTGTTTCGTATGACTAACTTTAGACATGAGTTTACGCTTTACACAATTCTTAAATTTGTTAATAGATAATTCAGTTATGTTTTGTGGCAGTTTATTATAAAACCTTACACAATTACCCATGAATGATGTTTTTATTTTATGGAGCCGAGTGGTGGGCACGGCGAGCTTATGTTTATTTCTAGTATTAATATTATGTATGTTACAGTTCTTCTTCAAATTCATGATATTCTTATGTACATACATAATATTCTCATAGATGTATTGACAATGCAATGTCATTACATTAATGTCCTTAAACTTATCTCTAAGTGAGTCTCGATAGTTCATCTTATATATCGCTCGAATAGCCCTCTTCTGCAGAACAAATATAGTATTAAGCTCTCAAGCGCTAGCACTGCCCCACAGTAGAATACCATACGACATAATACTGTGGAAGTAACTAAAATATACTAATCGAGCTGTTTTGATGTCTGTTAATTGTCGGATCTTGTTGACTGCAAAAGCTGCAGAACTAAGTCTATTCGAGAGATTAGCAATATGGGGACCCCACTGGAGTTTATGATCCAATGTTATACCTAGAAAAACTGTACTATCAACTAGTTCCAATTCCTCATCCTTCACAATGACACTTGCTTGCTCGCGATTTACGTTACGCGTGATAAAGTTAATACATTTAGTCTTTCTTTCATTTAAGAGTAAATTGTTAACATTGAACCAATTTACTACTTTAGAGATAGCATTGTTTACATCATTGTAAGCTTGCTGCTGTCGCTTAACTTTGAAGATAAGTGAGGTGTCGTCTGCAAACAATACTATATCATGGTGGGTCTTTACGAGGTATGGCAAGTCATTTATGTAAATAAGGAACAGGAATGGTCCCAATATTGAACCCTGCGGTACACCCATCGAGACCAGTGACCCCGGTGAGTGCTGTCCATTCACGTCAACCCTTTGTATTCTACCTTGTAAGTACGACTTAAATAAATTCAGTGCCGATTCTCTTAATTTTAATCTTATTCTCTTTCCGCACAGACTATTAGAGTTCATGCACAGAATAAGAATAAGTACTACGTACAGAAGCCTCTCTCTCTAACAAAACCGCCATTCGCGTCGGATGCCCTGAATTAGCTGACCCGCACCCGACAGTATCTCTCTATCGCATAACGCGTGCTCTTTTTTCCACTCTAGATTTAAAAATAATGTAAAGCAATTTTTTGGTCTGCCGTTATTAAAATTGATGCACAAAAAAAATAAGCAGTTAAATCATTTGGGCAGCATACAAAGATTTGGCTGGCAATAAATAAAAATCGGGAGGCAACTCTTGTTCAGCAAATAATTTAAAAATGGTTAACATTTTAATCAATATTAATCTGCTTTATTTATCATTTGTCTGCCTAATAAACAGTTGAGCTGCAAAACAATTACTTGGCCGGCAAGATTTTACAATTGGTTAGCAGAGAAAATAAGCGTGGATTGCGTTTAGTTTGAAAAATCAGCAGTACTGTGGGCAGAGCGAAACAGACCACGTGACGCGAGCAGCCAATCGTGGGCGTGTTTGTTTTGTCATTCGGTGATTGTCAGCTGTCAGTGTCAAGTAGTAGTGTTTATCAATTATCAGTGATTTTTACCGTATTGCTATTTTTGAAGATACTACTTACTATAAAATGTAAAAAGCCTGCGAAAGTCCGAATCTAGGGCTCTCGCTGGTTAGGACGCGTGCCGACACTGCGCGCCCTAGAGTGTTTTTATAGAGCCTGAGGCGCGGAGGGAGAGCAGCCCTCGCCCGCCATGATGAAGCGCGGGAACGAGTGAGGCGAGCGGCTGAGGCTGGTCGCCGAAGGCGACCAACAAGCCAAAGCTGTGGAGCCGAGCGAAGTGACCGTGCGTCGTCATGCAAGGGCGGAAGGGCTGCAGTTCCCGTAGCGCCGGAGATACGGAAAGTCAACTTTTTCAACTTTGAAGTCGAATATCTCGGTTATTTTTGATTTCACAGAAAAGTTTTTCCATAAAACATGCTTATTTTAGCGAATTCTATACGATAAAACAATAATAAATAGGTGTTATAATGACACCAACATCCATCGAAATTTTTACGTCTTAAAAATTTGTCATAGTGTGGGACCCAATTGTAAAAAAGTCTTCAAATAACGATTTTCGTGTGACTCATCTCCGCCATACGAACTACTGGTATGTACTTATTCGGCATATTTTCCTGAACATAAAAAGTGCGGTAGTCACTTCCTAGGGGTATGGAGGGGGTAGCTATGACGTAACAAAGATGGCGGCCGGGCCTATTCTACTTACGCTATGTTTAGATAACTACTGGGCCGATTTACTCAAATAGGGTGTCAAATGAAAGATAATAAAATGAACATTATTTTATTCTAAGGATTCAATACTGAAAACCTAAAACCAAATGAAATATTTTCAAAAAACTACAATTTGTAAAATCAAACTTTTTTTAACATGTGAAAAACTCGGAAACCGTTAGGATTATGGAAATTTAGACTATTATAAAAAAAATAGGTACATTTATCACCTTTCGAATAAACTTTAAATCATTAAAATCGAGCTATAAACAACGGAACTGCAGTCGTCTAAGTGAGCGTGGGTAGCGCCGAACTGACTATGGTACTTCGATTTTGGTACGAATAATCTTGTAAATAACGTAACAAAACGGGTACAATCACAGCAAAATAAAAAAAAGTATTATGGGTGCTTGACTAAATGTCATAGAGGTTTGCAAGACAAAGAGAGTGGCATTTGTTTTTTTTTTTTCAAGATGGCGACTTCAATATGGTGGCTGATTTTCAAATTAGTCCGAGGAGGCCGAAATTCAGTATGGGGGGGTTTTTGGGGCCTACGAGTCTGAATCTGAATTCAGAATTTTTTCGTTCATACAAAAAATATTTTTTTTCATACAACTAAAAAAAGTCAATTTTGCGAGCCCGAAGGGCGAGCTTCAGGGTGCGAGGCCGATCCCCCGCGGAGGGCCGCAGGCCCGACGCGTCGCCCCTTGGCAAGCTCTCCTCATCCCCAAGTAACCTAAAGCGAGGCCGAAGGCCGAGCTCCGCGTAGGGCCGAAGGCCCGAAGTGTCCGAATAGTCCCAATTTTCTCTATATCCAAGTATATTTAAGCTCACCCGACGGCCGCAGGCCCTCGGGCGAGTGTCAGCGATGCGAGGCCGAAGGCCGAGCTCCGCGTAGCACCGAAGGTGCGGAGCGTCACAGCGCCGCTCCCAATTACGCGAGCCCAAGGGCCGCAGGCCCGAAGGGCGAGCCCACCCAGATCCTTACTACCCTCACAGTATCTTATAGCTCTCCCGAGGACGGCAGGCCCTCGGGGGAGCGTTAATGACGCGAGGCCGAAGGCCGAGCTCCACGTAGCACCGAAGGTGCGGAGCGTCACAACACCGCTCCCACTTACGCGAGTCCAAGGGCCGCAGGCCCGAAGGGCGAGCCCACCCAGATCCTTACTACCCTCATAGTATCTTATAGCTCTCCCGAGGGCCGCAGGCCCCCGGGGGAGCGCCTGCGACGCGAGGCCGAAGGCGGAGCTCCGCATACCACCGAAGATGCGGAGCGTCACAGTGCCGCTCCCACTTATGCGAGCCCAAGGGCCGCAGGCCCGAAGGACGAGCTCACCCAGATCCTTACTAATCCCCAAGTGTCTTTCAGCTCACCCGAGGGCCCCTTCGGTGCTACGCGGAGCTCGGCCTTCGGCTTCACGTCGCATACGCTCCCCCGGGGGCCTGCAGCCCTCGGGAGAGCTATAAGATACTTAGGGGGTAGTAAGGATCTAGGTGGGCTCGCCCTTCGGGCCTGCGGCCCTTGGACTCGCGTAAGTGGGAGCGGAGCTGTGACGCTCCGCACCTTCGGTGCTACGCGGAGCTCGGCCTTCGGCCTCGCGTCACTGACACTCTCCCGAGGGCCTGCCGTGCTCGGGAGAGCTATAAGATACTGTGAGGGTAGTAAGGATCTGGGTGGGCTCGCCCTTCGGGCCTGCGGCCCTTGGGCTCGCGTAATTGGGAGCGGCGCTGTGACGCTCCGCACCTTCGGTGCCACGCGGAGCTCGGCCTTCGGCCTCGCATCGCTGACACTCCCCCGAGGGCCTGCGGCCCTCGGGTGAGCTTAAATATACTTGGATATAGAGAAAATTGGGAATATTCGGACGCTTCGGGCCTTCGGCCCTACGCGGAGCTCGGCCTTCGGCCTCGCTTTAGGTTACTCGGGGATGAGGAGAGTTTGCCAAGGTGACGACGCGTCGGGTCTGCGGCCCTCCGCGGGGCTCGTCCTTGTACCCTGAAGCTCACCCTTCGGGCTCGCAAAATTTACTTTTTTTAGTTGTATGAAAAAAAATATTTTTTGTATGAACGAAAAAATTCTGATTTCTGATTCAGACTCGTAGGCCCCAAAACCCCCCCCATACTGAATTTCGGCCCCCTCGGACTAATTTGAAAATCAACCGCCATATTGAAGTCGCCATCTTGAAAAAAAAAAACAAATGCCACTCTCTTTGTCTTGCAAACCTCTATGACATTTAGTCAAGCACCCATAATACTTTTTTTTATTTTGCTGTGATTGTACCCGTTTTGTTACGTTATTTACAAGATTATTCGTACCAAAATCGAAGTACCATAGTCAGTTCGGCGCTACCCACGCTCACTTAGACGACTGCAGTTCCGTTGTTTATAGCTCGATTTTAATGATTTAAAGTTTATTCGAAAGGTGATAAATGTACCTATTTTTTTTATAATAGTCTAAATTTCCATAATCCTAACGGTTTCCGAGTTTTTCACATGTTAAAAAAAGTTTGATTTTACAAATTGTAGTTTTTTGAAAATATTTCATTTGGTTTTAGGTTTTCAGTATTGAATCCTTAGAATAAAATAATGTTCATTTTATTATCTTTCATTTGACACCCTATTTGAGTAAATCGGCCCAGTAGTTATCTAAACATAGCGTAAGTAGAATAGGCCCGGCCGCCATCTTTGTTACGTCATAGCTACCCCCTCCATACCCCTAGGAAGTGACTACCGCACTTTTTATATTCAGGAAAGTATGCCGAATAAGTAAATACCAGTTGTCCGTATGGCGGAGGTAAGTCCCACGGAAATGAATTTTATTCTCATTGGGTCCCAGACTATCAACTTTAAGTCGAATATCTCGGACATTTTTTATTTTAGAAATAGAAGTTTTTCTAATAATAAAATATGCTTATTTTATCGTAAACTCGAAAATTTTATTTAGATGTGCCCTTTTGCGTTATTGCGGCAGAATAGTTGCGCCCATTTTGTGCATATCAATTAGGTTTTATTGCACCTTTCATTTTGATGAACAAAATGAAATATTTTGCTTACCTACTGATTGCTTACCAAAATTTGATACCGTAGATCGCTAAATGCAGCTCAAATATTTAATTTGCTGACCAAAATAATTTAGAGCAGTTCAGTATATCATTAATTGCAGCCTGATTTATAAATGTTTGCTAACCATAAGTTGCTTACCAACTAGCTATTTTGGCTGACCAAATTATGAATATTTTGCTGATCGATTAAATGATACCCAAAAATAATTACCGCGAAACGGGATCGCGGAGTTAGTCAGTCCTGATTTAAGTGACTTATTTGTCGAAAGGTATATTGAACAAAAAACTCCAACATCGTCATTGTAAAAAACTAGAGTATCTACATACCTGCGTTTTGATTTTTACAGTACCTTTGTGAAAAATGAAGATTTATTTTCCTCTTTAAAAAGATCGATGTTATGGTAATCCAACTTTATTTCCAACATGGATGCCGTCATCAAAACGAACCTGACAGGAGGAGATACTTCATCTCCGTACAAAACTAATTTTGTATTCATAGTCTTCTTCCTGAAAAATAACATTCTAAAGTAACTCTGATCTGATAACACTGTTTTTTTCCATGAAGAAGGAGTAGCTCACTCAAAGGTGGTATTTTTCTCTCTGTTACCTACTATGAAGACTCGATTATAAATAATTAATGATTAAAATTTAAATAACGATTATATTTATTCCGAGAATGAATCGGAAGCAGACGTAACTAATAAAATAAAATAATCGTTTCTAGACTATGATATTACGAAAAACAAACAACTCACACTTTCGTATTCGTGCTGCAATACCGTTTAATCACTCGCACTCGAAACAAGTTATTGAATCTAAAATAAACCATTATGAATTTATCGCAAGCAATTCGACCCTCCCTTTTACAAGATAAACAAACGAATGATACATTCTGAATACAAAACACCGTCCAGAAACTCCTACCTACATATATGTATGTAGTTATAACAGTTGTATTTGCATATTATGTAGAAACGTAAGTCAGTGTTTGTATATCGCAAAAGGTTCAACAAAGGCGCATGTCTTTTATTTTGTAATTTCATTTCCTTTTAGGGCTAAGTACCTTTATCTTAAAACATATTTTATTAATATAATTATGCGTTAGAATACGTATTAATAATTAGGAACAAAACCGTCCTAAAACATAAAAAATACATCCCATTAGAACTTTACTAGTATTAATGCGAAACTTGCGAAAGTAATACTTGCAGCGATTGCAGTGGATATTGTAGAACCATGGATCACGTTTCATGTTTATGTTATGCGCGGTCAACCTATTTGTAATACGACAGGCATTCATCACGACGAAGACGTGAACTAATGTAATATTCAGAACGTTTTTTGCCTGGTTGATACCCTGGAATGAATTCGCTTTAGTATTATTATAGCTAAGTTTTTGTTTAATTCAACTATGATATGATAGGCATCTACGATATGATAATATCATACATATGTATCTATATTAAACACGTATTTAGGTACTTACGTCTTCTTTTTAACTAGTATAGGTATACGTTAGATTATATTAAATGAGATTGCTTTTGATTTAGGATTAATGAATTTAAAAAAATAATTACAAGCACAATAAGCTAATAACTTAATTACTTGCTCAAAGGTTAGCTAGAAGAGATCCCTTACAGGGATAAGTTCGCCTTTGTACATAATCATTGTTCTTTGTACTGTTTCTGTATGATTTTATGTGCAATAAAGTGTTTACATACATAATACATACAAGCAAAGTTCCTCAATAATCTACCATATTGTTATTACGTGGTTCAATTATTTTTGCACCTACTTTGTATGTATCATTAATGCCATTATAGGCATTAGGTGCAGCCTTAACATAGAAAATTAGCATCGAGATACGAGTTGCGGCGAGCTTACCGCATCCTCTTTAAATTTCTACAGCCACGAAGATTAATGCAGCAACTCCAAAATAGTACATTACACAACTACGGTGGTAATACAAAGAAAGGCCGAGATCGCAGAAGTTTGCGGCCCGAGCTGCAAGCGAGGGACGTAAATATGCGATCGAGGGCTTTCTTTATTATCTCCCGTGTTGTGTACAGTCGCCATCAGATATATCTGAGCTGTCAGTGTACTCGTAAATATCTGAACACGGCTCTATTTTCATAGCATTAGAGCCGTGTTCAGATATTTATGAGTACACTGACAGCTCAGATATATCTGATGGCGACTGTACATTATTTTATGTCTACGCTTGGCCAGAAAGCGGCTTATTCCGTACGCGCAGCGTGCGGAAAAAGTCACTCTATGGCTATGGCCAGGTGTGGCATAAAAATAATTTATTTCTGCAAGTCGGCCCTCAAGGGCTCTTTTACATGTCTTATATTATTTTCTCTTCTTTTCTTTTCTTTTGGCTTTTATTATGCCATGTATAAAGACTTTTTATCCAGTTAGATCTATTATTTAATGTATTATAAAAACAGTTGTTGAGTGCCAGTTGAGTGCCTATAATTTCGGTTGGATAATCAAATAATCAAGAACGTCACGACTGTACCTCTTTATATTATATTATCATGTAGTACTGCTAGTGTATTGATTGTATACAAAAATAATGATATGAGAAAGATGTCTATGGTTTATCGGTCTTTTGCTCTTGACTGACATACCGAATTCCCGAAAACGATTTATTTAAAGGCACCGATATGTCATCGACAACACTCTGTATTCTTTTCACTCTGCACTCTCTGCAGCAATTAAGAGAACACGAAATAAAAATCTAATACAGTAGGCTAAAGTAAACATGTTTTATTTGAAATACTTGCATGGTCATTTACGTTGCAATTTAAAAGCCAACATGTTACCTTACGATTGCTAGTGAGCAGACTAATACTGCAATGTGAGCAGGTAAATTGCAGCCTGTGGGCTATTCACCAAGCAATCATACTGCCAATTCGTTGTTATAATCGATAAGAGTAGCGGTTCGCTTTTTCGTCCGATCACACACAGGCATACATTATTTCCATAATTTGAATACTTCCGATTCGATAGTCGATACGACAACTTTTACAGGATATATTTGACTATTACTAAGGTCTATCGGATTTGATAATTTATTCCCGGCCTTAGGCTAATTATAAACAAATGAGCATAATTTTATTACTTGACACTACTCTCGATTGTAGATTCAAGATTCTATGATACAATCGATAGATTGCAAGTGAAGCGAATCGATTGGATGTACTTACATCACTAGTCGGAATTCACCTGTCACACAGGAATTTGTTGTGAAGTGGGGACTGAGGCGGGGAGAGCTCAGCGATTGCTTGAACGTGCTGCACAGTGCTATAATTTAATTATTATGTAGATTATCAAACCTTGCCCTATTGTTCTCGGTTCACACAAAATGTAAAAAGCCACCGCGCATTCTCACGGAACGAAGAAAGTCGCGCGAGAAAGGTATAATACAGTGTTGTGCATTTCCACCAGAGTAGCGATTGGAAATTCGGAATTGTTTGTTCGTGTCACCATGCACGTTAAGTGCTAATCAACACAAAACATTGTAACTCAGTGAAATCAAGTTTCAAAGTGTACAAGTTTAGTGTGTTTCGTCGCGATGGCGGGTTTTCAAGCGAGCGACACTATGCCCAAACTCGGGCATGTGGGCGACCTCCGCGAGCAGTGGCTGGTGCGCGCCGACGGGGCGCTGGCGCACCGCCTGCAGGACCGCGAGATCTCCTCCCACCTCTGCGAGAACAGGTACCGCAACCAGCAGATCCGCGAGGACTTCCCCGTGGCGCTCAGCGAGCAGCAGGGGCTCGAGCACGAGGCGCGGCTGCGGGAGCTCGCGCGCCGCCGCCAGGCCGACATCGACGCCGAGATCGCGCGCGAAATGGCGGAGATTAACCTCCGGAGGCAACGCAGACAGCACGACCTCATACAGCCGAGCTCGTCGCACGCTCCTCCCGAACCGGCCCGAGCGGCGCCTGTCAAACCTGCCCCTAAGATCCTAGATGATATAGCGCCGGAGGAGCTGGGGTTGTCTCCGGCGGAACTGGAAGAGCTTCGCCTGAGGCTGGAGCAGGAGGAGCGAGACGCGCGGCTCGCGCGGCAGCTCAGCGACGAGGTGCAGGACCGCGACGTGCTGCTGGCCGACATGCGCTGCGCCGTCGAGGCGCAGGACGGTGAGCTCGCGCGCCTGCTGCAGGAGCGCGAGTACAAGAAACTGCAGCGGGCCAAAGAAAAGGCGCGACAGAAAGCGCTGTTAAAAAAACAGCAACGGTTAGCCGCCCAGTTAGAGTCGCCGCCTGATACGAGCCAAGCCACTCTCTGTGACGCTTACAGCAATCCCAGAGACATGATACGTGATAATAGGCTTAGACTCTGCAAATCTGTGGACTCGGATTTGAACTATGTTGAGCCGTTTGAGAAAGAGCATATACAGTCTAAAGCCAGTGCCTTACAATCTAAAGAAATGTCCAAGCAATACTATAGCGATCAGCCTGGTACTTCTACAGTTAACATTAATAATGTGACGCATGTGCACACCAGGTCCTTTGAGTCAGATCACACCGCTTCCCATTCCGGGACGTCTTCCTTGCAGCATAGGCAGCCTCCACCACCTCCTATGTCTGGCAAAAAGCCGCGGTTTCCTGATCCGGTGAGTATCCGCCCAGCTTCTCACTATGCCACAGAAACAAGTGACAGCCCTATACAGAATGTGCCGCTCCCGCACAGCTACAGTGAGAACAACAACCTGTACAGCTCAACGTTTCCTCCTGACTTGCCCGGGCCTCAGCGCCTCGACAGGCATAGCCAGGATAATTCCAAGAGACTGTCAGTTATTTCTGACATCACCTCGGAGGCGCTAGCCAAGAAGAAGAGCAAGCAAGCCGAGATGCACAAGAAGAGAAAGGGCTGCAAGATACAGTAGGATCTTGTATGTCTTATTTGTCTTGCAGGGATTTGGCTAAGGCTGTGTTTCCACCAGAGCTGTGCGAGGAAAAAATCCACTGATCAACATGCCTAGCCTCGCTCCATGCGGCCCAGCATTGGTGGGTGGTTTCCTCACACACCACTCCACTACTCCGCACAGCTCTGGTAGAAACACAGCCTAACACTGTTTGTACCTGTTTAGAAAGATTATTGTTAAACTAATTGATCTGTCTTTATTATTAAATAAGGAGGAAATGTATTTTTTGAACATCTCAAATAAACAGTGATCATCTTTCTAGACAGTAAAATTAAAGGTCAGTCTTATTATCAAGGTTACATAATTACCAATTGGACTGGAAAAGCTAAACTATGATCTTTTTTACTAAACTCAAATTAGGAAGGCTCAAAACACTACCTAATATTAGGTAAAAGGTATTTGATAGTATTATAAAATGTATAATTTATAAGACATATCTATTATAGGAAAGTATTTATTCTTCGCTGGCAGGGACCTGCAGAACCAATGAGTGAGCCATTTTTGTAACTTTAAGGAGCAAGTGCCTTGTTTAGTATTAGGGTATAATTTACATTCCAATTTATGTTATAAGGTTATACTACATTGCAATGGTAGCTTTGAGGAATGTTTAACTTGCAAATAGAATGTGTTGAATAGTATGGAGTCTCATCTGACCATATTGGGCTATTGCGTATTAGTATGGAGTCTCATCTGACCATATTGGGCTATTGCGTTACACCCGTGAGCATACTTTAATTAGAGTCAATGTTACTTTGAGTTTTAAAGAAGAGTAAAAAACATTTATTTTGCTAGCATTTAGCTATTATATTTGCTTTTAACTAAATCATATTTTACTTGTAATAATTGTCTCTCTATTCTATTATTAAACATTTATGAATCAGAATAAATGATAAAGTCTAAAAGAATGCTCAAAATATCTCTACTAAATGAAACTAATCTCAATACGTATTTACACTTTGTATTATGCATAAGCACATGATATTGGATTTTGATTGTACTTAATTTAGATTTATGTTTTTGAGACTGAGGATAACATATACATATTAAAATGTTACATAAAATTTGGTGCATAAATACAGCATAGGAATTTATTTCTTACTTCGAAATTCCATTCAATAAAAATATTTTAGGTGGTAACTTTGGGTCAAACAGTGTAATGCTGTGGGTCTAGAGTGAAAATGGGTTCAAGTCACATATAGCCTAGGAGCAAAAGAGCGTATCATATTTGTCATACAATAGAGTTGTGACCTTTTGTTCCTGGTATAAAAATGTGACTGGTAACCTACCCCCTTGTACTAGATCCACAGAATGGTATACTGACCCCACCTAAGCCATTCGTCTTGTCGCCCGACAAGGGCCTTCCTTTGGTGCTGAGAAAACTCTCACAAATTATACTTTAAAATATGTATATGATATTTATATGTATAATTATGTAATACTTGGAAGTGACCAAATATTTGCATCGCCTTATTTACATATGGAGTGTTAAGTCGTGGACAGGGTTATAAAATAAATTAATTCAGTAAGTTAATCTGCATAGCGCACTCTCTCTTTAGTACTACTGTTGTGTAATGTCAGTTCGATTATTTAATATTTAAGTATAGTAAGAATTATCTAAGGTGTCCAAATGTTTGTAAAGAGAATGAACAAACATTTGGACACCTTAAATAATTCTTACGATAGAATTGAAGCGGAAACCAATCGGCTCAATTTCCGAGCTCCAGCATGACACTTATTGCGTGCGATGGTTCATAGTTGTTTCATCAAAATCGGTTCAGCCGTTCATGATGTATTCTAATTTGAAACGTAAAGGTCGTTTTTTTTTCGTATTTTGAATTCCGGCGCCCGTATTGCCTTGGCGCCCGTGTGCGGGCGGCGCTGCCCTGGGTATGTTCATGCGAATGGGTAGACCGCCCGCCCCCTGTTCCTTGAGACCGTCGACAGATACGGCTTCGGTCCGGCTCGGGTGTCGGTAACACGACTCCCGCCATAAACCACGGTCCAAGTAGCACACGCGCTGTACAGAAGCTTAAACAATCACTATAGATACCTCAGTTTTGGCGCTGCGAATTCGCCGCGACTGGTTTTGTATGGAAACTCGCCCGCAAATCGCAAGCGTGATAAGGCTTAAAAGGCTGTATGAGCACTGACACAGTATAAGAATACCGCTGAGTACTAGGGGGTAAAGTCGTGTTCGTGCAAATTCGTATCTGGGTAAGGCTGCGTTTCCATCAGGGATGCGTAGTGAGGGATGTGCTTGTGGTCAATGGAAACACGTCATTTACCTGCTGAGCTGTTTCTATTGGTTACCACAAACACGTCCCTCGCTACGCATCCCTGGTAACGCAGCCTTAAGGTCTTCGCACATTACAACAACTCAACGGCGACTCGACTCTATGCCTAATATTGAAGTGTACGACGAGTGGTCTACGCGTTGTACACTATTTCAATATTAGGCATGAGTCGAGTCGCCGTTGAGTTGTTGTAATGTGCGAAGACCTTTATTGTCAGATTTAGGTGCGCGTCTTTGCGGTGGACATATTTATTAAGGATTCCAGGGCCTAATTTTCTGATAAAACTAGTATGAGAATAGTGTCGTCCCTCTTCTATAATCCGATGTAATAGCAACATAACCTAGATTCATACAAGCTCTTAACTTTTTACCACCGGAGCACAGTATACGGTAGTTTTTCTTCGAACAAAAGGTACATCGGGAGCGCGCATGTGTGCGCGCCGTGTACGGACGCACCACAGGCAAGCATTGCCGACTGCGCGAGACTGCCACAGTATGGCGTTCAATCACAGAGACGCGCGTCGTGCGTCTGTGTAAATACCTACGTGTCGCGCGCACCTAAAACTAAACGGCCGAAGTCGTACTACTTGGTTATCTTTATACTTTGACCGGAAGGACGACTTTAGTTTTTTGAACTGACTATGACCCATTGCGTCAGGCAGTCTGGGACATTCGACTACAGTCGTGTGAGTTGAGTGCAGTCGGGCCCCACCTCTCACGCCCACAGTGTAGGTGCCGGTTTAAGGGTGATTTCCTACCAGAGATGAGCTATGCAGCTACGCTGCGAGGATGTGAAAGCCGTTCCGTCCCCCATTGCTATGCTATGTGGAGCACTGAAGATTGGTGGATACCAACGCATCCATAGCCATGCAGCATAGGACATATTATCTAAAAGGCACCCTAACGGTCACAAGCCTAGTGTATGTGGATACAATAACGTAAAGTATCGTTAGGTATGTAAGTTATTTCAACTAGTCTTCGGATATTTTTGAATCTCTGTTTTTTTTAATCATCAAAAAAGGTTATTTTTATTTCTATAATAAGTACATTAGTGTAGTGTATTGTATTTGTGATTCAGGGTAACAATAACATATTCTCTATTCTAGAATCTCTTTAATCGTAACTTAAGTGTAGATGTCTTTTGTAAATCTTTTCCAGATATATTTAAGTTTTACAATTACTACTTGTGAATGTGACGAAACGAGACCGCCGTGATGGTAATATAATAATACTGTTTTTTTTTAAATAATTCTGTACCTACCTGAGAGCCAAGCTCTCCTAAGGCACGCGAATATGAAGATTGTACGTCATTAATCGTAGAGATTCTAGCTATTAACATAACAGTTGGCAGTAATACACCGGTGGAGTGTTGTGATTGGTCAACTCATGATGTGTTCCTCTCCGCTCCGCCCAGCTCCACAGCTGTGGTAACGTACCCTAAAGGTGGTTTTCCACCGGCAGGGCGAGACGAGACGAGACGAGGATTGAATTGAAACTTGTATCAAGTTGCGCGATGCGCGAGGACAGGATTGTAAACTTTATACATTCAATTCAATCCTCGTTTCGTCTCGTCTCGCCCTGCCGGTGGAAAACCACCTTAAGTCTGCCATTGCGACGGTCTCGTTTCGGAGCTACATGAATACCTACTATAAATGATGATGATGATTATTGATTAAGCTTTAATTGCAATCTTTGGCCTTCAATGTGCCTTAATGGAACCGAACCAAACTCGATTATTTATTACTTTACTGAATATTTAGTAATAAGGTTTAGATTTCTAAGGTGTTTTTGGAGTAGGCACATATTACGTTACGTAAAGTAGAGTTCTTGTACTTTTGAGCAAAAACTTGGTCAATAATATGTGAACACAATTCTATAGAAGCGTGTTCAGATATTTTTGGTTACATTTTTGCTCAGAAGTATAAGAACTTGACTGCAAGGAAGTACAGTACGGGCAATACTATATCAGCGTTTTCGAAAAAAAATACCGGGGTAGCTACTTTCTCAAAATATGGACTTTTGAGGTTTTTCTGGCTCAGAATCGTTAGTACATTCGAACCTTATAAGTAAAAAAAAGTGGATTTTTTTGTATTACGAAACTCCATTAGATTAAAGGGTTTTTTAACTCAACTTTTTCGATATTATCCATTCTTTGTATGTAAATTTATCTGCGATAATGATTATTTTTATAGAAATTCCATTTTAGTTAATTTGATACGACTATTGATTATCATAATGGCAATTTGTATTAAATCTGTTTGCAACAGAAACACTGTTTTTATTCACAAGCTTGTAAGTCGAAAAACAATTAGTATTGTATTGTTATACCTGCTTGAGGTGAGGCGAGTTTGGCGAATCTATAGCATGGTTTCTTAAACTGTGGTCCATGGACCCCTTAGGGGTTCGTGATACGAGAGCTGAGGGTCCGTGGCTATGCGTTCAACACAAACTTTCATGAGCTCTTGATTTTATTTTTGCGTCTGATTATATTCGGAAAGGGTCCGTAAGGTTTTCGAAATAATGTAGTTAAAAAAAAATTTAAGAAACTCTGATCTATAGCGTTTAAAAACGTCGTGCTAACATGGATTAGTCTAGTCTAGTAGTATCCTGCCTAGCGGAGGACCAGAGGGCTCAATCAAAGTGAGAGCCTGCACACGCAGGCGCTCTCTCCAGGGCTACCAGCAATCAAGCGCTCGTGCAAGTGAGTGTGAAAGCAGATTCAACCCTGGCCGCGGTCAGGGACGCCGACGTGCAGCGAACGAGTGAGCGACGTCCATACAAGCAGGGATATTTTTTTGTCATACCAAAAGACACCATCGCTCCATAATTAAGGTGGTTTTCCACCGGCAGGGCGAGACGAGACGAGGATTGAATTGAAATTTTTATCAAGTTGCGCGATGCGCGAGCGGCGATGCACGAGGAGAGGATTGAAAACTTCATACAAATTTCAATTCAATCCTCGTCTCGTCTCGCCCTGCCGGTGGAAGACCACCTTTATAGTCTGTACTTTTAGATACTTTATGCCACACCTGGCCATAAAATGGCTTTATCCGCACGCTGCGCGTACGGAAAAAACCGCTTTCTGGCCAAGTGTAGACATAAAATGATGTACACAACACGGGAGGTAATAAAGAAAGCCCTCGATCGCATGTTTACGTCCCTGGCTTGCAGCTGGGGCCGCAAACTTCTGCGATCTCGTCTGTTCTTTGTATTACCACCCTAGTTGTGTAATGTGTGTACTATTTTGTACTGAACAACATACCACGTTTAGATTCAAGTGTTCAATGATCTCGCTCACCTTGCGTATTGCGTCAGCAGTCAATCAGCGAATTCTGCCAGTAATCGCGATCGCCGAATCAGGCGGAACTGATCATCGCTCATCCGTACTTTCCCCGCCATTGTGCCGAGCCGTCATCGTCGGATTATGTCGGCGCAGCCGCAGGCAGTGCACGTGTCTTAGAAATCCGCAGTTACATCTCGGCTAACAACAGATATTCATGTGCAGTAAAATAAAAAAAAATGCATTTGTACTGCAAATAGGCTGTTTCTTTTATCTGACGCTGACTGTATTATGGTGAGTCTCCATTTGAGCGACGGGCTGGCGCCTGTTTTATAAATGCGAGGGCGGGCGTCAGGAGACACTGACCCGTTGATGTACGTGGCGTGACGTGGCGAACTGATGAGTTACATAAGTACAGTCACCACACGGGCTTGTTAAGTTGTTACGCTAAGGCCACTTGCCATTGTTCGTAGTTTAGCCGAGTAATGTAATGCACATCGGGCGTTCTTCGGGCACACGACTGTTAACGAATTATGATTAAATACACGGCTAAATTAAGAACAGTAGCAAGTGTCGTAATATTCCATGGCTTCATCCATGTTAGACAATAGAGCGAGTAACACTTACTGTCAAGAATTGTAGACTTTGTTACTCGGGTGGAGTTGGTGGCATGGACGTGGTCATTGGCCAGGCCAGGGCAGGATATCAATTACAATTATTTTTACATAGACTGCAGGGGTGGGGGTAGTAGAGTAACTAACTACGACCACCTACGACAAAACAGTACAATCGAACACACTGTTAACTGTACATTTGTAAACGAATGTCAACTTTATTGCAACGTGTTAAAGTCTAGGTGGTGGTCAGTTAACTGGCGTCGTTTGTAGGTACACCGGCAGAATGGGTGCGGGTATCTTCGGTATTGTGTCGCCACAGCTGAGTAATAACTAATAAGCAACTTGGATTTGTTACGGTGGTGCCTTAAAAGAGTAGTTAATGTAAATATGTCTAGAAAGTGGACAAATATCGTGGACGCGGCCTCGATGCTCCGCGCCGTGTCAGACCTGCGCCGGCGCCGCGACCCACCACCGCGTGCGCGGCGTTGGGGGCTGTCATTGTCTTAAATCAATGCCATCATACATATACCAGGCTGTCTGTAACCCAGTGGGTGAGCTTGGACAGGTAGGCCAGGCCTTACAATAACACTATTTTAAACCGTAGTGGCGGCGTAAGGGGGGGGTACCCGACTGGCTTTAGCCGCTACTGTTTAAACCGACTTCACAAAAAGAGTTTCTCTAGTCGGTGCACGGAATTTCGTGTTTTTTTTAATTTATGGGCCTAATATCGGTATGACAAAGCCGCAGTGGCGTGGCGTCCACAGAACTCGAATCCCATCGGCTTGCCTAATATTAGGCAGATCAGCGCTTAATCCTAGTGCTCTTAAAGAAAATTGAACCCAAAAGCTGCTCCGGCTTGCCCAAAGATTTCTTCAACGTCACGCCACTGCAAAGCCGAGTTCTAAAACTTAATATTTTGGACTTGGAATGTACTCGTAGGTATTGTTGATACCTACTCGTGTTTAATGATTGAGTCCCTTCACGCTGTGCTGCGTCCGCGTTATCTAGCGTAAGTAAACATGTTTATGTACAGTCGAGGTCAAAAGCATCTATGTGAAGAAGGTACTATTTTCCGGTAAGCGCCTTTATTGGCCAATCCTTTCGAGTCCCCTTTCGTAGGTACCTAACGTGATTACGATTTTTAACCGACTTCCAAAAGAAGGACGGTTCTCAATTCGTCTGTATGTTTTTTTTTATTTATTTTTTTTTTTGTGTGTTTGTTCACCGATCATTTGAAGACGGCTGGACCGATTTGGAAAATTCTTTTTTTGTTTGAAAGGGTAGGCTTCCGAGGTGGTCCCATTGTAACCAAATCAGGATCTGATGATGGAATCTTGGAGAAATCGAGGGAACTCTTCAAATATTATAGGCACACATATAGCGATTTCGGTATTTTTCGTAATTTCTCGTCCATCTCTTATTAGCAACGAGTTTCTAGTGTTAACCGACTTCAAAACAAAGGGTAAATTTGTATCTAGGTTTCTTCCCCGATTAGGTACTTGAAGATGGCTGAACCTATTTAGAAAATTATTTTTTTGTTTTAAAGGGTATACCTCCGAGGTGGTCCCATTGCAACCAAATCAGGATCTAATTATGGGATCTTGGAGAAATCGAGGGAACTCTTCAAATATCATAGGCACACATATAGCGATTTTGGTATTTTTCTTAGTTTCTCGTCCATTTCTTATTAGCAACAAGTTTTTAGTGTTAACCGACTTCAAAACAAAGAGCTATTTTTATGTAGGTTTGTTCCCCGATTACTTGAAAACGGCTAGACCGATTTGAAAAATTTTTCTTTTAACTAGGTAAATAGACTTAAGTCTATTTGGTCAAAACAATATTAATTACCACTAAAAATTAAAGAATAAAGTAAATTTTTAAAACAAAAAATAAAAACCGACTTCCAAAAACTTAAACTAAAAACCAAAAAATAATATGTTAATCACCCCAAAGAAATGGATAATCAACGATTCATATATATGTCGGGGACAGCAGCGATAATTCAAGGAATTCAAGATCGTCAATTGACTACTGTAGTACTAAGTAGATTTAAAATGGCGCGAACGCCGTGTGACGTAACGACCGGTTGCGTTGCACGTAGGCGGGCTCGTTGGACAAGAGTGTCGATTCTCTTTCTGACTGTCGTGGCGACAACACTTGTCTTACGATTCTGTCAGTTCGTCTGCCAGTAGTTAAAGTTGCTACTTGATAATTGTAATTCTGTCGATTAATAGTGAAATGAATCATTCTGTGTAACGTAATTGTCTAGATTTGCTCACTCAAGTACCTACGCCATAATATTGTAACAACTATTGTAATGCCTGATGATTTAAAAGAGAAACTGGTGAGTTTCTTCGGCGCTTCTTCTCACCAGAATGTCATTACCGAAGTCGCCAAAAGAATCAGACGAATAAATGATTTGATCTGACATGAATCCACTTCTTTAACCAACATACCTCAGCGGCCAGGATTCTGCAGCTAACCCATCCTGACCCGACAGTCAGTGTCACGAGAATCCGACATCAGGCGTGGGATGTAATCAGCGCCCACAGGATGTGAACGATTTCCAGTGTTTGAGGCATTCCACATCTTTGTCAATATCCAGTGAAAGGCAATTATGAGATTTTGTGTCTAGCGAATTAGACATGCTTTGCAAATGCTTGGATCTCAACAATGGACATGAGAGTCAATGATAATCAACCGAACGGATGCACTTACTGCGTGTAGAATCATTGTGACAAAACAAAAATGGTTTTACTAGAAAAGAAGTCAATTTCTTACCTTCAAAGCAAGTCCAGCAACTGCAGCACAGCCAACGTTAATGAATTCAAAATATCCAACACTGCCGGTTTTGTTTAAATGGAATCTCTGAAGAAAGTTTGACCGCAACACTATTAATTGTGATCTCCGAAAACAAAGAGGCACTTACACTGCACAACAGTAAACACCGTGAAATATAGTCGAAGACAATGAAGAATCCTTCAAGAAGTACGGTTTGAAGCCACAACAAATATCATCGTTTGATTTCGCGAGCAAAAGAAGATTCGTCGTTTTGGATTTCATCACTACACACCACCAGCTACGGATGAGCCACTACAAGGTGACATGGGCGGCAACGGCGCTTCAGGCGCGTTAGTCAACAACAGGGACCAACGCCTGATAGATTCGCGAGTTTGTGGAAATCTAATGTGATCTGGTGAGTCGTACTCATTTTATTACGATTCTTGGCCCGAGTATTTTCTCACAAAGCGAAACTTTACTTTTAAATTGTCAGAAAAACTTTAGTTTGCCATTTAAGATTAACAATGAAAAAGTTAACAGTAACAAACGAAGTTTACGAAGTAGCTATTTGTGACAGTCACTTATTTTTACGTTCTACCCGCCAATTGTTCGAATTACGATATTGTAATCGTTCGAGCTGTTTTAGCTATGGTTTTCTCCGTTCATAAAACCGAATCAAAACTACGTTTCTTGAAAGGAAAATAAATCTTGTCAAGCATTGTTTTCAACTAGATTTAAATTTAATGATTTTACAAATGCCTAGTTACGCATTCATGTTTGGAAGTAATGTAAAGTTTACTAATGTGAGAAAAAGCGCGGTTCTATGAGTTTTAGTGATTGAAAATATTGCGATGTGCTAAAAATAGTCGAGAGAAAATTCCCGTTAATTTTAGTAACTCGTAAGTTCCCGTATAGTACAGTTTGTGTGATTTTTAATTTGGTAATCAAGATAAATGTCCTATGGAGTCTTAATGATCTCAGTGGTGATCGGATGTATCGCATAGGACTACGGAGTTGGTTTTATGCCGAGTAACCACAAGGATGGTTGTAACACTACAGAAATTGCCGGACAAAAGCGGTACTTACCTTGAAATTTTAGTTTTTGAAAAATGTTTGGTTGTAATGGGTACTTGAACTCTAACTTTAAATTTTATTTTGATTTAGGAAACAAGAAAGGAACTAGTTAAAGTTTCCCCCCAAATTCAAAGGTCCATTTGATGTAACAAAGTGGTGTTTTGTTTTGAAAGTACTAAACTCTAGATACACCTATAAGTACGCACACGATAGGCTGCGAAAAATGCCTGAAAGCCAAATACCTATTGACATTACTGTAGAAAAGGAAAACCGGGATGGTAATTGAAACAATAATATTGTTTTATGATTTTTTATTAGTTGCTTAGTGAGGGATGGTTCTTGGTTCGGTTGGTCGACTATACTAGAGGTTAGATCGTAGCCGTAGTCCGTTAGAAGTCGGTATCTGCTCTGAGTAGTCCGTGGATGCGCGGTGCGCGGCTAGCCCTAGTGGAGGTCGGGTCTACTGCAGACCGTAGTGTAGTCCAGGGGGATGCACGGCGATCCATTTGGTGGATGCGCGTAATAGCAAGCATGTGACTTGCTGTGTGGGCTTAATTGCCATTAGGCCACGAACAGGTTGCCAGTCTCTTACTTAGCTAATCATTGCTGTTGTTACATAAGTCTTAGACCATACGTGTGCACATAAATATCCAAGTAATGATTCAATTGGTAATTGGTTAAAAGTTGATTTGTACCACTGTAAATATTGAGAAATAATAAACCACAAATTCCACTTTATTTTCATAGTCACCTTTGCTATGTGTTTAGTTGTAGCCTAAAGAACGTTTACGGACAAATGAAAATAAAATTATTTTGTCGGTTTTTATTTTTTTGTCACTCTGGTGATTATTGTCAGGAATGACCGAATGGCGTACTGTGTTGTTTTTTTGCTTGTTTCAGGATAGACACACGAGGACGTGTGCTCTGCAGGATGGCCGTGTCGGGGACAGCAGCGATAATTCAAGGAATTCAAGATCGTCAATTGACTACTGTAGTACTAAGTAGATTTAAAATGGCGCGAACGCCGTGTGACGTAACGACCGGTTGCGTTGCACGTAGGCGGGCTCGTTGGACAAGAGTGTCGATTCTCTTTCTGACTGTCGTGGCGACAACACTTGTCTTACGATTCTGTCAGTTCGTCTGCCAGTAGTTAAAGTTGCTACTTGATAATTGTAATTCTGTCGATTAATAGTGAAATGAATCATTCTGTGTAACGTAATTGTCTAGATTTGCTCACTCAAGTACCTACGCCATAATATTGTAACAACTATTGTAATGCCTGATGATTTAAAAGAGAAACTGGTGAGTTTCTTCGGCGCTTCTTCTCACCAGAATGTCATTACCGAAGTCGCCAAAAGAATCAGACGAATAAATGATTTGATCTGACATGAATCCACTTCTTTAACCAACATACCTCAGCGGCCAGGATTCTGCAGCTAACCCATCCTGACCCGACAGTCAGTGTCACGAGAATCCGACATATACATATACAGATATTTATAGTTTTTAACCTGTTATTTTTGAAGTCGGTAGTGCCCACGTGGCCTATGTACAGAATGATTTGATTTTAAAATCTGATATGACAACGCGCTCAAAAATAACGTGAATCCGTGGCAGATTTGAGCACTTTGTTCAGTGTTATTGCAAGTGGCTATACGGGTTACGCTCACAGCCAGCAAGGGCGCAAATAAGGCAAGCTGTTGCTCGTCCGAATGAGATTATCGACCAGTTCGACCACTCGCCGGAGCTTTGTGAAGTGTACTTCCGCGTCGTCGACTTGACACGAGGCCACGACGAGCGGTTCTGCGCCTTGGCGGTATGGTCATAAGGTGGAAATCGGCCTGACGGTTGGAGCCCTCATCCGAGAGGTGCTTGATGGATACTTGCTTTAATAGGGTTCCGGTAGTTCGGTGAGAACGCGATAATAAATATCGGCCATAGACATCGTGAAGAACCGATGGTAGAAAAAGAATGGGAACCCCTGCCCTAAGAAGTTTTAGACCAAAAGTGGTGTAAGTATAGAATCAGACTACATAATATAAATCAATGTGAATGTTTGTGAAGATGTTTGGATGTTTGTTACTAAGTAACGGGGTAACAACTGGATGTATTGAGCTGAAATAGGCTACTTGAGGACAGTTCAAATCAGCTTATTTTTAAGGTGGGTTTAGACCAAACGAGCGAATGCACAATGAACTACACATGCACATGTGTAGTTACACACAAAGAATTTGGTAGAGTGGGGTTAGAATGTGCATTCGCTCGTTTGGTCTAAACCCACCTTAAAAAGAAGCTGATTTGAACTTACCCACCTTTATGAAGTGTCAAAACGCTCCGAAAGTATGCAGTTTAGTATGAAATACTATCTTGTGACGTCATGCTCAAGTCGGTGCCAGCTAAGGAGCTCAGCATAGCCAGCTTTGCGTGGCAGTGGCATATTATTTTTTGGTTTTTAGTTTAAGTTTTTGGAAGTCGGTTTTTATTTTTTGTTTTAATTACTGTGAAAGTTTAAACGGATTATTTTACATTCCGGCGTTTCGTAACGCTGCAAACATTATTTGGTTACTTTAGTTAGAAATTGTTTTATTACAATGCTATAAGATAAGGCATGGTCAAACAAATAAAATCTTGTCGATCGCTTTGTTCATAAGTTGGAGCCTTGTTTTGTACCAAGGTTGCGAATGACTATTATTGCTTAGGTAAGGTACGCACATCAATTCTTTTGACTCATGAAATACAAGCTACGTAAATAAGTAGGTAAGTATAATAACTAACTAGGTATGTATTGATGTGTGGTTTCTTCTCTTCAGATGTCAGTTTTCCAAGCCCTGGTAGATACTCGTAAAAGTGCCCGCTCAACATGGTGCCTTATTTTTAGTTTTCGTCATTGTAATATCGTTGAGGGCACGAAAATAAGTTTGAATGATTTTATCCGGGCTGTTTTGGAAGCGTTATTTGCTGGTTAGAGTTAATGAATTTATTTTGATTGTTGTCAAATACCCTATTTGAGTTGCAAGTAGACCAAGTACCTACTGGATTGAAGCATGATACCTACTTTATATCCCGGTAAATAGTTCCCTTGGGATTGGGACAGTACCGGGAACAACGCGGGCGAAGCCGCGGGTAAACGCTAGTTATTCATAACATAAGTAGGAAATCTACTTGCGTCTTACTTATTGGAACACAACTCTGTTCTGAATAACATCTGTGGTGTCGACTAGAATGGATATCTCCCGGCCGGCGTTATCAGGCCTTAAACGAGCGTAGCTCGCTGCTGCTGGCTGTGGCCTTGCACGTTAGAGATTAAATCGCAATTAGAGACGGGTCGAATATCCCATTCAGTATGAAAAATACCTAGGGCCGGTTTTAGCACTACAAGTGCCCTGGGCTTTCAACATTTTGGCAATTCACGAGTGTAGGGCGCGCTCAACGAGCGAGCCTGTGGCGCCCTTTTATATTTGTATTTAAAAGGGAACTAAAAAAAATGCTGCTAAAAATTGTTATTACTCTATAGACGAGTACCTGAATGATGAATCTCTGCCCAAATAAAATGACAAAATTATGATTTAAATAAAAAAAATAATAGAGGACAATCTTACACAAATCGAACTAGCCCCATAGTAAGCTCAATAAGGCTTGTGTTATGGATACTAGACGACGATATATTTAATAGATACAAATACTTAAATACATAGAAAACATCCATGACTCAGGAACAAATATTCGTGCTCATCACACAAATAAATGCCCTTACCGGGATTCGAACCCAGGACCTCCTGCTTCGTAGGCAGGGTCACTACCAACTAAGCTAAAGCGGTCGTCAAAATAAATACTTATAGTGTTAATTTTATACTTATTGTGTAATATTACTCTGGAATCGTATTAAAATAATAAAAAATGTATATGTATATTTATATGAATAATGAGAACAATAAAAATAAATAAATACTAATAATTTTAAACATAAAAAGTAGTAGAGTATATGTAACATAAAAAGTATAGTAAGTTTCTGACCGTATGCCTTGAACATAAGTTGCAGAATCCGATTGTATTAATTTATGTATGTGACTGTACCTTCTAGTTGTAGCTTTAAGAAATTTAATACTTGCTGTGCCCTAATAGGGTTCATGTGTGAAACAACCTTAATGTAATACCTTACCTGTACCACATGATTATTATGCAATAAAATTTATGAATTATATCCGGCCCCGCCCTACCAAGGCTGCGTTACCACCAGGGATGTTAATGTCAAGTCGTGGTGGCTACACTAAGGTTAGTCGTCCTTCACCTCGATAATAACACCATTCTAAGCATGCCATGCGCAGTCCCAGCAACATTCTAAGCATGATAGGGACGAGGTTCGACTGCCCATACATGCGTCAATTGCTGGTGGGCTACATGCTCCTGTGTAATTTAAGTATAGTTTAAATCTGTAATTGTTATTGTATGAGTCTTAGTTACTTGAATCACTACATAGTATAAAACAAAGTCGCTTCCCGCTGGCTGTCTGTCCCTATGTATGCTTAGATCTTTAAAACTACGCAACGGATTCAAGAGGAAGGTTTATATGTATAATACATGCATTTGGTATCAGCATTGCACCCGTGCGAAGCCGGGGCGGGTCTCTAGTAAAATATATAATATAAAAGCGTTTCCCGATAATGTGGCCCCAACATAACAGAGTACAAGATTTGAATTGGCGGCACCAGTGGGCAGCACCGTTGTGCATGTTCCCCACAGAAATATATCGAGATAGTTCGTCAATTTGTATGGAAACCAAGCGTGTAACGTTTTTCTCTTGGCGTCTGGCGCCAAGAGTAATTAGTGATGGAAAACATACATTTTCCAATTCATTTGGTGGCATTTGACCAATTAATTATACCATTGTTATCAGATTTTCATATCTGATAATAATGCTGACGGCAACTAAAGTTACGGCGTGCAAAGTAGGTGGCCGCCACTTGTTTTTATCACGCGAGGTACATACACTTTTTCCTTCTACCTAGATATATTTCTGTGATGTTCCCTATATCTATAGCCTAAGGCCGGATTTGAGCCATTTTTTAGGGTTCCGTAGCCAAAATGGCAAAAACGGAACCCTTATAGTTTCGTCATGTCCGTCCGTCTGTCTGTCTGTCTGTCCGTATGTCACAGGCATTTTACTCAAAAACTACATGATGGATATTGACGAAATTTGGAATATAGATGTCTTTTATGAGCCGCTACTTAGTTTGGTATATAAATAATTAAAATAAATATTTTTAGGAGGGGCACTCCATACATGTTAAAGACATTTTTTTTTTTTTCAGCAACTATCAACGTGTGGTACATAGTTCGACAGCTCTTTAAAAAACACTATAAGGTTCCTAAGTAATGTTTTTGATTAAGTGAATGTATTTGGAAATAATCGCTCCGAAAGTTGTGTAAATTGTGTCCCCCCCCCTCTATTTTCTAAACCGTGCGTCCGAAAAATATGAAAAAAATCACGAAGGTAACGCTTAATTAATACTTTCAACGAAAATTATTTTCAACAAGATCGAATGTACCGTTTTTAAGTTATTGCCGATAAACTGCGCTTCTCAACAAAAAGACGTAATTGCTATGAAGATACGCTCTTTTGTTGTTGTACTTTTTTTACATCGTATTTTTTACCTTATAGTTACGGCTATGGAACCCTACACTGAGCATGGTCCGACATGCTCTTGGCCAGTTATTTAAAGTTGTACCTACACTTTAACTTTTTTTTTAGATCTGAGAAATTTTACATAATTTCTACTCAGAATCACGCGTACTATCGTCTCTGAGAGAAGAAAAAAAGTGTCCCAAATTTTTCATCCAAATATCGCTCTTCCGTTCCGTCACCGCCATACAAGTTGTATGGAGAAGTAACGGAAAATTTTTGGGACACTTTTTTTCTCCTATCAAAGACGATAGTACGCGTGATTCTGAGTAGAAATGATGTAAAATTCCTCAGATCTAAAAAAAGTTAAGTGTACAACTTTAAAAAAATGGCCCATTTACACCTGTAAGTGTTACTTAGGTAAGTAAAGACGCAGCAATACGTTAGACTGACGCCCTTACTTGCGTAAGTAAAACTTACAGGTGTACATCCGGCCTAAGAAGACCCCAAGTAACGTGTTGTTGCCAATTCTCGTAGCCGTTCGTCAGCAATGAAACAACAAAGAGGACGAAACGAATGACTTGTATTCATAAATGTCATAAGAATAATTGCTCCCAATCGAATTGGTATAATCAGTGCAAAGTAAAAAATAAGCTCACAAATATGAAAGTAACATGTTTGAAATCAAAGATGGTCCGGTGGCAGCACAGTATACCTCGCGCACAGCGCGTCAGCCAATGAGAACGCGCGTAGATTTCGCTGCGCTACAGATGTGCATTTCGATTGGCCGTTAGTCGGCGTCAAATAGTCTGTAGCATCCAAAGCGCCATATATATTGTATGTAACACGCCTTTGTAGCTATAGGTACATTAAACGTAATACAAATTAAGCAATTCCGGCTCAGTTAACGACAGAGAACAAAATGCACGAATTGAGTTATTAAAATAAGTCGTAATTAACTTTTGCATTAGGGTGATAAGTTTAAAAAATATGAGTTGTATTACGTTCAATGTAACACCTTGTAGTAAGGAGTCATCCACAAAGTACGTCACATGATTTTTCAGACCCCCCCTCCCCCATGTCACACTTTTTCCTAACATATTTGACCTTGTTAGTATAGGCTGTCTGTAACCAGTGCCAAATTCTTTCATTCTAGTCGCCAGAACTAGAATGAAAGAATTTGGCACTGGTTACCCAGAGCCAGATGAATTCCAGGCACTACCAATGGGGTCCATCATCCGATTTATGGAAATGGTGGAACAGGCCATGGCGTAGATGCGGTAAGGGGTAATTACACAAAAGATCCCATTAGGTCGAAGTGCATCCGTAAGGACCCCTATTACCAATATAAGATAAAATAGGCTGTCACATTTGGCTAGACCCCTCCCCCCAACTGGAAAGGTTAGGGACGAGAGTTAACCAGCGATCGAAGTGCGCTATAAAGTGACTCGATTCGAATCATCTTAAGACGATGTCTGTTGTCACCAATTCAGTAAATCGCCGTTTGTCTCATCATCATCATCGGCCTGCGGCAGTCCACAGTCAACTAATTCTCTATAAAGCCAATATTAGTATCGGTAAGTTGTTAATAGGTTAAGTGGTACCTTTGCTTGGGAAAGACACAAATATCGTCGTTAAAGAAACATCGCTTCTTCATAAAGTTCTATACGTAACACCCGAGGGCACGTCCTGTCCCCCTCGCCTAGGGGGTCATCCATATAGTACGTCATAGCTAGCCAAATGTGACAGCCTATGTTAAAAAGATGGAATATGTTAGGAAAAAATGTGACAGTGGGGGCGGGTCCAAAAATCGTGTGACGTACTTTATGGATGACCCCTAGCCCCTCCCGACGCGTGTGCCGGCTACGGGAATTCAATTCCAAAAAATCTCTTCAATCCCATAAAAATATGTATTTTACAATTTGATACAGAACTAGGCGTCATTCAATGTTATTTAGCTAAGTTGGCGGCCTGCTTCTTCGCTTTCACTAATTCTACTAGTTCCTTGTATCGCTTCATACAATCCTTCTTGGAGCGGTTGGGGATGCAGTCGGCGATCTTGTCCCAGCGTTCCGGGGTGCTCACTGGGAAGGTTTTGATCGCTTGCTCCAGGAGCTCCTGTTCGGTCTTGGTCCAGGCCACTTCCTTCACCTCTTTCTCCACTTTAGGGACTTCCCCGTTCATCTTGGGCTTGGCGGTCCCGTTGACGAGTTTAGAGCCGCTGTCGCTCCGGGATATACCCTCATCGTCCACTCCGGCGACCGTCCTCTTCTTTTCTTTCTCGAACTGGTCGAAGGCCTCCTCGTTGGCGGCCTTCTTCAGGACGCTCCTGGAGAAATCGGAGCTCTGCAGATCCTTAGCTTTATTGAGGACCTCTTTAGCGTTGAAGCGGCGGTCGTCGGCGAAGGAGCCGTGCTGGTTGAGGAAGTTGGCGACCACCTCCCAGCGCTGGCCGGTGCCGGCCGGGAATAAATTGACCGCCTTGATGAGGAGCTGGGTCATGTCGGGGCTCCACTCTAGAGGGATTTTGGCGGCGAGATCGCGCTTGGCCTTGCGCTCTTCGGCCTGTCGCGAGTCCTGCACCGCGCGACGCTCCTCGTCGAGCTTCCGCTCGGCTTCGCTGACGGTGAGCAGGAAGGCGTCGCGGCCGCCGGCCTCGAGCCGCTTCACCACATCCTGTATTTCGACCGCCTTCATCATCTCGCAGATCTTCTCTAGCGACGCCATGTGGGCGACGGTTTCGTCGTCAGTGTTGGCATAGTAGTTGTTGGCCTTGGCGAGGTCGCGGAGCGCCTTGCGTTCGCGGCGGAGCACCTTCTTGCCCAGCTCGCGCTCGGCGCGCGCGGCGTCGAGGCGCGCGCGCTCGGCCTCGTCGGCCCTCTGCTTGGCCTGGAGAGCCTCCTTGAGGAGCCGCTCCTCTTCGGCTTTCTTTGCCTGTACGGCGTCCTGAAATTTTACAACAGACATTACGTTATTCATTAATCGCGTATGTACCGTTTACGTCCGAGAATTTCATTTCCGAACGGCTGCTACCGGAAAATGTGTATAATAGGGATGACGACTGGGTTAGAACTGTATAATTCTATTTAGTCCGTCAGTTAGATTATGGAAAAATATGGGACACGTATTTTTTGGTTTATCAAAATATTAAAAATCGACAAAGTTATAGATCATCAAACTTCTGGAGTGGGGGCTTGTGACGTCACTCCTTGGTGAAATTTGTACCAAGGAGTGACGTCACTCCAAACTTCTAAGCACTGTATCGTCGTCATTTTTGTTTGTCAAACAAAAGAAAAAATACGTGTACAATATTTTTTAATAATCTAACTGACGGGCTAAACAGTTTTTTTTAGTCCTATAGCCCATTGACACCGATACGATCACTTTAATAAAATTGAGACGAGAAGAATTTTCACATCATAAACACTAATTCTACTGGTAGTGGTAGCTTTCCATGTAAAATTTGACCATTTGGCAGTCAGCCGTTCAAGAGATGCTGTTATTTACTGTTAAAGATAAACTCTCAGAAACATAACTTACGGCCCTGATTTTCTGTGTTGTCCCTAACATAAATGTTCTTTGTTTTAGGATTCCCGTCTGATCCTCCCACAAAAGTCTAAATTATTTCTATGACCGTAATTCTTCTTGTGTGTCTGATTCCAAACATCAACATAGACACTGTGCACCCAGGGTGTGTGCACCAAAGGAAAAGAAAAACTCACAGAAAAGGTTTATAATTGGACATTCAAGATACCAACTATGGGGACAGTAATAAACACTGTGACTTCACCTTACCATGTAACTAAATGCCAATATAAAATGAGCCTTTATTTTCATGGCTTACATGCCCTGGATGTGGGATTTGCCTGTGTCAACATTTGGAATCACACATGTAAGAAGACGAATTATTCAATTATAATTTTTTCTATGTTTATCGGCGATCAGTCAGAAGACTATAAGCTGATGTGTCGAGTGGCACATGACATGTAGGTGTAGGGGCCCAGGTGAAATTTCCACGTAAGTGTAAATGTGTGTGTAGATGGAAACCCAAGACGAATGTCCGGTAAGACAAAGAGCCAAGTTTAACAGGTAGATACTCCTTTTTCCTGGGTGAGAATGTGATGTGATTGGATTTTTGGGCACTGCCCGGATGCGACACTTCTCTAACCACACATGAGGCTTATTTAGTTCATGTTGAAGTTTGTTGCTGACTTCTTCTGGAGTATTGTCGCTGGCAAAATAAGCTACATCACCAGCATATGTTGTGATAGTTGTAAAAATAATTATGATTTTTGTGGGGGGATTCGACTTGACATTCAGATGGAACTTGTGGAATAAAAAGTAATTTTGAGAAAATGGTAAGTTGCAAATTGCAAAATTGTAAATACCCTGAACTATGGAAATCCACACTATATGCAATAATTTACTACAATTCTTAGTTCCACAGGCACTGGAAAGTGTTTCAGATGATACAATAGCACAAAACGTACCTATGTTTGCACAAATTTGTTCTGTAAATGTAATCCTGAATCTTACTGCTAGTAGGTAAGTAAGTAGGTTGACTACCATTGTACCAATTAATTAGGTAAATATTGAAAAGTACCTGTCTCGCCCGCTTGGCGGCCAGCTTCTTGTCCTTGTCCTCCTGCTTGAAGCGCTGCACGCGCGGGTCGTGCGCGTAGGCCAGGTCCACCAGGCTCCTGATGCGCGCCATCTCCTCCTTCTTTAGCTTCGCGCGCGCCGCTTTGTTCTGCTTCTCGATCCAGCGCCGCTCCTCCCTGTCCTGGCCGCGCTCCTTCTCCTCCTCGTCGAGGTACGAGAACTCGCGCCACGACTCGAACTCGTACCAGAACGCGTAGAACCGCTCCACCGCCTCGCGCGAGCTGTTCTCGTCTCCCAGCAGCGGCACGTTCCTCTTTTCCGACCACCGCGCGTTCTGCTCGAAGAACTTGGTGAACGCTTTGTAGAAGCCCTCCTTCTTGACGTCGTTGGGCGCGGGCACGGCGTCGTCGAACTCGGGGTCGACGGAGTCGTAGGAGCGGCGCTTGGCGGGCGTGCCGAGGATCTCGTACGCCTTGGTGATGCACGTGAAGTAATCGTCGTCGCTGCGCACGTCCTCGCCCTGCGCCTTGCGCTTGTCGGGGTGGTGCCGCAGTACCTTCTGTCGGTAGGCGCGCTTGATATCGTCGTCCGTGGCGCGGTAGCGCAGCCGCTTCACGCCCAGCACGGCGTAGTGATCCTGCTGCTTCCATTCCTTAGGGTCCAGGCTCCGCAGGTACTCCACGTCGTCATCGAACACCACCTCCTCCGACTTCTCGTGGGCCGTCGACGTCTCGAACGATGCATCCTCGCCGTGACATTTGATGTTGAAGTATCTGATAAACGCGGCGCCCACGCACTCCACCCTCCTCTTCGCGAACGGGCACGGCACCGCCACCGTCCGCGTGTTGCTGCCGGACTCGCCCTCCGTCATTATAAATAAGGTTTATTCATGAAATATGGATTCGACCCTAACATAACCTATAACAGGGTAAACACTGCGGCATAGGGACCGCACCGCCGATTTGATACTATTACTACTGTGATAACTAAAACTGTATCTACACTATATTAAATTAATTTTTCTTTTGTGTTAACTAAACGAGCACATCATTTAATAAAAAATTAAAACGCGCCATGAAATATCAAGGACTACATTCAGTTCATTTCAAAATGAACGAATGACAAAAATATGAATGAATGAAAAGACTGACTGACTATGACTAAGCTCCGTAGAGTTGTTACTGCAATTGACATTCTATCGATTTTTGCAATCGGTAATTATCAGGAGTCTAGGGAGCGGATACCTTTATAAAACAATATGGCAACATTTGCTCAACAATGCTGCCACCCCCCGGACGTTACTTATCACCTGACAATGACACTCTTATCCTTATCATTAGCACTAAACGTCAAAACTTTGTAGAATAAATATTTGTTTAGTTTCATTTGAGCTCTCCCCATAATAACATAACAGTAGTCTCAATTATTGTGAATCAGACTGCGGAGTAATAAGCATGTGTAACGACTTGGACTTGTACTTCAAGCCGATAGTGCTGGTGACGGGGTTCGGGCCGTTCATCGGGCACCCCGTAAATGCGAGTTGGGAGGCGGTGAAGCTGATGGACAAGGCGGGTCTGGAGGAGCGGCACGGCGTGGAGCTGGTGCAGCTCGAGCTGCCCGTCACCTACAGCAATGTAGATGAGTTCGTGCCAGCGCTCTGGGAGACGCACGAGCCCAAGGTATCACTGTAATTACATGTAACTTTCATGTGTAAACAGATTTTAACCAACTTTACAATAACTTTTCGACAAAAAACTGACTTCAAACATTGAATCTACATTTGAAAAAAATCCTCATGGAATCCATCATCAGAACTGGATTTCGTAAAAATGCCACTGATCTAAAAGTATGCTCTTTATTAAAAAATGTTATCATGCGAAAACGTGCCACATCCCTGGTGCGCCGGGTGCGCGACAGTCCCAACACCATTCTAAAAATGATAGCAGACAGGACTGACTGCAAATATTTGTTGCACTGCGGAGGGTTGCACTCTCCTAAAAGTGCCGTAGATTGGTAGTATATAAGTAGTTGTAGATACTAACCCCTTAGCATTAAGTACTTGTATATTTTGCTCACTAATACTATATGTGTCCTTTAGTTACACAAAATAAATGATTTTTTTTTTTTATAAAATGAAATGATGATGATGATAAAAAATACAATCAACCAGAAAGCCACATCTTTTACTTGAGGTCTGTTAATTTAATAACCATGATAACAGGTAACTTTTATGTATAAACTGATTTTGGTTCCGGTCATGTTTAATAGTATCCATTTTTAACCAGCTTGATGAAAAGAGGTGTTTATTACCTCAGAACTCGATTGTTTATGAACCAATTTGAAAAAATATACTTTTATTGAAGGGATATATTAATTGAATCTAAAAGATATATTAATGTATTTTTTTTTTCAAAAATTGGTTTTGGTGCCAATATGATTTAAATTAAGGGAACTCCTCAAATATTATAGGAACATGTATAACAAATTAAATTTGATAAAAAATAAAATTTGATGTTGGTTTTTTTAAATCATCATTAAATCATTGTACTGAACTAGTTGTTTGAGGGTTCCTTCTTTTTTAGTGGGAAGGGAGATCCTAAACCACATTATTTTACAGAAAGACTGAAGACTTTTTCACAAATTTAAAATTATAATGAGAATCAGCTTGCTAAGCTATTCAGCAACTGTTATTATCAATGCACTATACCAGCGGTCGGCAACCTGCGGGCCGCATGCGGTGCGTGCGTGAACCGCTCACTTGCGGCCCTATATTCCGGTCTGTATTGTGGTCGCTATATTCCGAATAGTATAAAATCACAAATTATTGACAAAATGCGGCCCGCATCAATTTCCTTAACCTTATGTGGGCTTTGGCTTCTAAGCGGTTGCCGACCGTTGCACTATACCTATAGTTAAAACTTTAGTTACAGGATAATGACTGACAGGAAAATCCAAACACAACATTTCCCTGAATATTTATGTAAAATATTTCATTGTTATTTAGTAAGGTCCTAGCAGAACGAATACCAACAGAGTGACTTAATGTTGGTGAGTCAGTGCCTATTCCACAACATAAATGGTTAAGTACTAATTTGTACTACATATACATTTTGTGAGTTGCATGCATTTTGCTACTATATATTTTTAGGGAATGAATAAAGTTTTAACTGGTAGAGAATGCCTTACGGCATTAAGTTCACCCTTTGTACGATCAGTTTTCTTTTGTGCAATAAAGTTTAAATAAATAAATAATCAGTCAACCAAAAGTCTTTTCTTCTCTTCAGATGTCACTTTACGAAGTGCTGTTAGATTCAGACTCGTAAAAGTGTGTGGCACAGTATAATATCAGTCATTTTTCTCCCGACAAAATGTACATCGCGCGGCTTGTATGTGTGCGCCCCGTGGACGAACGCACTACAAGCAAAGTTTTACGAATGCGTATTGAATGCCCCAGTACAGATCGCACTGTCTGCGCCTCGAATACGTATCGCGCGCTACTAAACGGCCGAAATTTGATTACTTCTTTGTCTTTATACTTTGCCTGTGGCCTATTTGCAAAATAAATGATTTGATTGACTTTTAAGCTGATGATCCACGTGGGCGTGTCCCGCCTGGCGGAGTGCCTGACGCTGGAGACGCAGGCGCACCGCAAGGGCTACCAGCAGCCGGACTACTGGGAGCGCTGCCCCGCCGAGCACGTCTGCCCCGCGCCCGGCGCCGTGCGCCTGCACACCAAGCTGGACGTCGAGCGCATCTGCACCGAGTTCAACCAGCAGGCTGAGGAGGACGTCAGCGCGGTGTCTTCCAAGGATGCTGGGAGGTGAGTTTGTATTGTTTTTTTTTAAACAGTGGAGCAATGCAGAAAGCTCATTTGTGGGAAAAGGTACAAAGCCGCTATCTTTTATCATTGAGAAAAAAAAAATCTTTTTGTGATAAAACTATTCATTTCCACTTTCAAATAGTTTTGTCTATTATATCTTTAATAATATTATATCTAGAAATATGAGAAAATATCTTTGCAAACAAAAGGTAATCATGGTTTTGTAATACAGAGTTGGGCAGATTAAGTGTCCTAGTTTAAAGTAGCTATAAAATTAAAAAATAACTTCAAATTTTGACATTTAACATGTTTTTATTTTAAGCATACTCTATAATTACAAAATTAATTAATGAGCTCAAATCGCTCTCCATTAGCTTATACATATAATGTTACCTATACTAGCATAGTACAAAACTAGGACGCAACCCTATAGTCATGGCGCATTGATATCTGCTTATCAATTTCATTAATAATGTTGATTTATGTGACATTAACTGATCATCTGTTTTGTAACAAAAGATCAAACACAATAGGATTTCTTAACTGAGAGTAAATAACAATAAAGGACGGCAATCAACTTACACGTGAAGCTCTTATCAGCACAACTAATGCTGACGCCCTACCTAAGTATATTGTTAGAAACACTTTCTATTGAATTGAATAATAACATTATATATCATTTAGTCAATGTACTGTGCTATTGTTTTGAATATCGGGCAAAGTTGTAATAAACTAGCTCCTGTCGAGTGTGAACATGAGTAGGGGGAGTTCATTTTCCTAGTTAAATTAATGTTATTAACCCTTTTATTGTAGGTTTGGATTAAGTACCATTTTAGGTCGCTTTGTCGAGCCTCGATTAACTTCCAAACGCAGATCCGACATCGCTACATTGAATGTGGATTTGCGGGTGTTTAGAAATCATAAATCCACATACCTCTCTAGTACAACTGACGTGCGGCTCTTTGTGGCGCGACAAATACTACTTATCTCTTTTCATTTAATATAGTGTGAGATGACAGACACAAGTCATGCTATGTCGCGTGACAAGTGAACTCGTGGCTAGTTGTGGCAGCTAGTGTGCAGCTGGCAGCGGTAGCGAAAGGTTTATTTGACAGTAAACGGCCAAAAGTTACGGTGGGATTGGTGGGTTTCGACACCTAATGTCACAAAAACCTTCCGGCACCATGCTGCCAGCCGGATTTATGATTTACTATCATTTACCCGCGGCTTCGCCCGCTTCGTTCCCGTTACCGGCCCAAGGGAACTCTTTACCGGGATATAAAATGTCCTATGTTTTAATTCAGGACTCGATTTACTCGCTTGCCTAATGTCAGCTCAATCCATCCAGATTTTACCCCGTTATTTAGTAACAAGCAGCTTCATAAACTTCCACATTTATAATATTAGTGTGATAACACCCTCACCGCCCGGCCACGACATAGTGCGTTCAGCGGCAGCGGGGGCCGGAGCGAGGACCTTAAAATAAATAGCCGGACTAATAAGCCGGCTACCTATGTGCGTGTGTGTGTGTGCGTACCGCTCGTAATAGGAAAAACCTAGTCGATGCGTGCGTGCGGCTCGCAAGTACAAGCTTCAGTTCTCTATCGGCGAGGCTCGTCCGGCTATTTGTCCTAGGTCCTCGGGTGGGTGCGGGAGGTCGAAGCGCGGTCTCGCTCTCACCTATGGTCGCCGCCGGTCCAATGTCGCGGGCGGGCGGTCATAGGTATCTCGGTTCGTCAGATACCTGTGCGAGTACATCTACTACACGTCGCTGAGCGTGGACAGCGCGCGCACGCTGTTCGTGCACGTGCCGGAGCTGCGGCGCTACGCGGCGGCGCGCACGGCGCGCGCGCTCGAGCGCGTCGTAGCGCTCTGTCTGCAGCAGCTGCAGGAGCGGGACGACTGTCGGGAGGTAACTAGACAGACGACATCATTTCAACCTGCAGAAGTCTACCGCTGACCATAGGTCTTCCTCGACGACTTCCACGGCGAACGGTCGCACGCTTTTCGCCTCCATCGACCTTAACCATACATCGGACCACAATAGTGTCGGACGAACCCACGCTGCGCCTTCCTAGGACTAGTAGTTCGCCTGGAACGGAGACCTAGTGCTTCACTTCTTCCCTCCTTCAGAAATTTGATAAAAGCATTGGCGTATCTAGGGTTATTTTTCATTGGGAGGCTGGCTCCTGAGATGCCATTATTTAGGTACCATCGTGGAATTCCGAATCGGTAACCCTACATCCTGGGGTGGGCACTAGACCATACTGAGTTGGGCAAAAATGTCCTCTCTTTCCGCCTTTGAAACTATAGTCCGTGCTCATTTTTTTGCATTTTAAACTGAATTAAAAGGTGAGTTAACATTTTCCTTATGCTCAGGTCACGGAAGTCGCCAACAAGCTGGGCGAGAGTAGCTTACAGAAGGACGACACTACTAGCAACGAGGTGTAACATTAGACCTGCAAGTGCTCCAGCCCCATCAGTCTAAGGCTGCGGATCCACTGAAGCGGAGACCAACGATAATCATATTAGTTGAAATCTACATCTCGTTTCCACTCCGCTTCAATCGAAAAAGCGAACACTAATGTGATTGGTCGATCTCTGCACGTCTCCTCTCCGCTCGTATCCACCTCAGCGGAGCCACAGCCTAACGTAGTGGTGTGCAACCCACACGCCCCTAGATGGTATAAATATAAAACCCAATCGAATATTTTGCCCCACATTATTGGATATAGTATCATGGCACAGTGAGCTATGACTTAAGTGGGCGGGGTGCATGGAACTGTCTATCAACTTCGAAACAAGTTTCACGCGGGTGGATTTCAAAGCGTTTCAACCGTGGTCATCACCAATCCCGATATTATGATGACATCTTTTTAAAAATTACATAATTTTTAATCAAAACATGAAAATAGTAGGTACTATTTTCGGATTTTATAAGAGGAAACAATAAGGTGGAGAGAATTGAAAATTAGGTATTTGTAAAATGTGTCGCTGTCCCGCACTGCCCGCCTCTCCCGCGCAGAGCGCGATAGAGACAGCTGCAGCTTGGACCGAAAATACCTTTTAAAATTTCATGAAAACAACGTTTCGTAGTCCCCTGATTTCTTCCCCAAAACTTAACCTATTTAACTATTTTTTTCATTAAACATTAAAGAAAGGCTTTGGCCGTGTTCCTATGTTTTCCTTCTTTTTAATAATCTAGTCAAATTTGTTTTCTGGATGTGTGAACACAGCGGAAAATCTGGCATTTTTTTTAGGTTTTTGAAGGTTAATATCTCTTTTGAGAATCAATTTATCGTAAAAAGGAAAACATAGGAACATATCAATAGTAGCCATAGATTTTTGGACAAAAAAATATTGCTCTACTGGCATTATCCAGGGAGGAAACAGGGGACTACGTTTGTATGGAAAAACTGCCCTCCTGTTTTCTCTTAAAGTGAATCGTCGAAATTTCGGGATTGGTGATGACGGCGTTTGAAACGCTGTGAAATCCACCCACAAACAGGCGCATTTTTGAACGTCGCGTTCGCGTTGCCAAAAACTAGCCTGCGTAAATCGAAGTTCTAATCAAGTCGATCTTGTCTGGTAGCTCCTCATCGCTTGGCTGACGAAATCGGCTCGTTTTAAACTAGCTTAAATTATCTGCATATGCAAATTTATCTGTCAGAGTTTTCTGTGTTTTTCTACAGTCCCTTTTTTGTCCCTGTCTTGGTGCCATGCCACCAAAAATCCATAGACAATTTGACGCGCGGACTATTGTCGATGGATCATCCACTATGGATATTCAATATGGATCCAATGAGTTAAAATACTGGATGTATATTTTTGCTGTGGTTTCCAGGCTGGTGCAAGAGGTGTTTATTATTAGTGTAACGCTAGATGATTGATTACTAGGTACCTAATGTTATTATTTCCGTTCATTATGTCTATTTGTATTAGGTATTATAGTTATTATGATTTATGTTATGATGTGAACTTTACAAAGTTAGGTGGGTATAAATTGAACTAATTTAACAAACTCTTGCTTGGTTTTGAATTCCATTTTTCAATAAAAACCGCAATTTTACATTTAGTCCTTTTTTTTAACTGAAGTATAATAATTATAACAGTAGAGCTGTCGTTTATTATAAAAAATACAAAACCTTGTAAAAAAGAACAAACACAATTTATAATAACAAATGTGGTACAGTCAGCTGCACAGAAAAGGACCCAGTAATACATTCGTAGTATGGCTAGGGGGTTACTTTTCTTTGCAGCTGACTGTACGTACAATCACGTCTAATAATATGTATACATTTCGCGACTTTTTATCAGAATTCATATATTTAGACTTGACTTTTAGGTACCTAATATTTGATCATGGAACAGTCAAGGTACAGTCACAGTACAGTCTACTTTACGATATAGCTTTAGTGCCCAATTTACACATACTTAACGGTAATTCATAAAAACGTCTCGTTCAAAATTTGGGCGAGATTTCTATCTGAAACCGCTTGGACGACCTCGCCCGCCTGGTCCCGGGCCCCTCGGACCGGGCCCTCTGGGCCCCGGCCCGAAGCCGCGAGGGCCCCTGGGGCCATGAGGGCCGTGGCTTGGAGGGCCGTGGCTCTGAGGGCCGTGCCGCGGAGGGCCGTGGCTTGGAGGGCCGTGCCGCGGAGGGCCGTGGCTCGGAGGGCCGTGCCGCGGAGGGCCGTGGCTCTGAGGGCCGTGGCTCGGAGGACCGTGGCTCGGAGGGCCGTGGCTCGGAGGGCCGTGCTGCGGCGGACCGCAGCAAGACAGCCAGAGCCCCATTCTGAAAACAGCGATGCCAATAACGCTACGGCCGGTTTAAAAAGCAAATGCACAAATCATATTTTGATGCAGAAAATGAAATATATCTATAATACTAACTAGTAGGTAGATAATAATGTACAGTGGATGTCAGACATATGTTTTCACGTTTCGATCTTAGGTACTTCCTTGGCATAAGGTCGAAATATGTAAATATATCTCCGACGTCGACTGTACCTACGATAAATTAACACTTTTTATATGAAAAGAAAATATTTTTAAGGAAAATTTTATTACCTAGTAGCTTACTTTCAACGAATATTGTCTAATAAGTATACCTGAACAGTAAAGACACGATAAACACTGCGCGAAAAAAAATACAATTTAAATAAAACTCACCTCCTTTTATTATGAAATTCCTCCTAAATAATTGAATATCGATAATATTTCGTGACCGAACCACAGTGGGGTGAGCCTTCGATGTAGATTGGGCGAATTTGAGTACGAATACATTACATAGTACTCGCGTTGATAACGTATCGAGATATGATTATTTTACATATCAGTTTATCTGACCAAAATATGAATATACAGTGCTTGAGCCATGCTCAGAGGTGATCCGTTATAACTTTATAAGGGCGAATAATATTACCCCACACTACATTTCCTTATCGCAACCAATCTACTGTACAAGTGTAGTAGGCAGAGGGCAGTAGTTGTTACGATGGAACTTATCAATTAAAATAATAACAATAGATACAATAAAAGAGGACAATGTTGTAATAAACACTTTATTACACATACAATCATACAGAAACAATACAAAAATCAATGGCTATGTACAAAGTTGAACTTATCCCTAAATTACATTAAAGTAAAATAAATAAATGTATTGCGATTCATTATTTTTCCTTTGGGTCCTATGTCCGTAGGTACGCATGTCTTCTAAATCGGTGCCTCGCTGTTTAGAGCCTTATCTTATCACACTTGCGATTTGCGAGCGAGCTGTGGGCGAGTTAGAAGTGAAGTTCCATACAAATGTCGATGTCGCTCGCGGCGAACTCACGGCGAGCTCTGTTTGGAAATTGGTTTTGTATGGAAATGGAAACTCGCCCGCAGCTCGCCCACGTGCCCAATTGCACGTGTGATAAGGCCTTTAGGATTGGACTCTGTCGTTTAATTTACTTTATCTAGGTAAATTTAAAGGGAAAAACAGGCAAATATGGTAAATACTTAAGTAAGTCCTTATTCTTCAATTTTCACAGAGATTTTTTCAGTGCGTCTCGAATTCGTCTATCTGAAACCCGGGCCTGGCCCGAACCCGGGGCCCCCTGGTCCGTGTCCCCATGGCCCGCCCGGGCCTGGGCCGAAGCCTGGTCCGCCGGGGCCGGGACCGAAGCCCCCAGGCCCCATGGGTGGGCCGTGGGGAGGGGACGGCGGCCCGCAGCAAGGAGGCCCGTAGCAACAGGAGAAACATAGCCCCATTCTGAAAGCATTTATCAATTTATAATTACTACAACTACCGATCTCAAATATAACAGATTTATGCTTTCTTTCTATATTGAAAGATTGGGTCTATTTGTTTTCAAAATCCTCTTCTGATTTATTATTATTTACCTAGGTATTTATTTATGGCAAAAACATTTTACACAACATTACAGACAAACATCCAATGCACTGTGGAACTACAAACATAAGGTACAATAAAAATACAAAAAACTTTAAAACTAATAATTTATATATAAATAATTACCTATGTAGGTAAATATAATCAAAGCGGAAAACTAGAAGGCATATCATCCGACGATGATGATCCATGAGGAGGTAAGGGAACTCCTCAATTAAAGGTATAGCAAGTTTAGCTAATGAGATGATACTCCTCCAGTAGGAGTCATCTGAATGTTCACCTATATAGAACAGCTAGGTGGAACTGCCTTCCTATAAGCTGACTGACCCCCTCAGTTTAGTAGATATTTTTAACGCAACTCGGTATGTTTAGATAGAAATGTCCTTATTTTTACCCGACTGCTGCGAAGCCCAAAAGCAGGGTTGTGTTTATAGTAGGGGAGATCGGGTACAGTTATCTCTCACGGTTTGATGTCCCAGCAGCCATAACAGAATACTAAACGAAGGAAGTGCATCGATCGGTGTTTAAAGATATCGAAAGAGCTACCTCCTTCCGCACTTCATCAATCGATGGACTTAATTCCTTCATTTAGTATTTTTTTATGGCCACTGTGACAACTATACCCGGTCTCCCCTATGTCTATATCAATGTTTGAAGTCGGTTATTCTTGATCAGAAAAGTGATAAACGATTAAAGTTTAAAGCGAGTGAATTTAGAAAATAAACTTACGTTTCTTCAGCTGAGTTGTATTTTCCCAATAAAGAACAAAAAATATTCAGGTCATGTGAGCACACCCACGTTCAACGGTGTGGTTAGATTCGGAATGCTGCCCGGACCTGCCCCGATATCGTATCGGGAAATGATTAGATTTTACCTGTGATGCGTGCGACTTATCTTTATGCGAATGATGAGTTTGGCAACGTGAGTCACTTAAACGGGAACTGGTCCAGATGGATTGGTATGAGAAAGCCTAAACTTGGTAACAATGACAACTTTCTCTACCCAAGTCCTGTAGGAAGAGGGTAGTAGATAGCCAGTAGAGGCACCATAAATTGCCCACTATGAGCAAGGCTAACCTCCTCTAAATCATACTATGAAGGGTATTAGATGCCAGTAATGGTTTTTGTTTCTCCGAAGGACATATTCAAAACCTCATCTTTGTCTAGGTTGACAGAGTGAGCGAAGCAACAGACTAGACTTTAAACTTGGGTAAAAATGCTATGCTTTCTTATGTCCGGCTGATGTCTGTCTGTTCTCTCAAACGATTGTTGTGAGTTGGTTTAATAATTATGGATTTTCGGGTCTACAAGTCTGTATATTGCCTCCAATATCGTTAGTCGTAATTATCGAAAGTCATACAACCTATTTACTATGAAATCGTTAAGTTACCAGAATTGTTACAGAAAGAAACAAATCTGACTTATTGATTTCTATACGCTACTAGCTAGCGTTCTAAAATATCTTAAAAATATTACTTACCCTTTTAGAAAAAACAAATATTGTACGGTATTACTTTCGATAATTATGACTTTACTAACAATACTAAGGTTATTCTAATAAACTTCATCATAGATTTTTTCCTAGTCTGTTTCTGGAAAATTTTCAAACGTCCCATGGACGGGAGTTGGCGGTTGTTGAAGTAAATAAAAGAGTTGCGTAAATGAAGTTAGTTTATTGCTCAATCCTCCTCCTCATCATTGGCGGCGCCGCCAGCCTGCCCCTTGCGCAGGTTCTTCCTCTTGACGCGGCCCGGGCGGCCGCCGCCGAACGGCGACTTCAGTGAGAAGTCGATGTGCTTGCCGGAGTCCAGGCGCACGATGAACGATGGGATGTTCACAACTTGCTTGCGGACACTGGGGAGATGAGGGTTACGGTTAGTTCTAGTCAAGTGGTATCATCAGTTTGCGTACTATAACTAAAACCCGACTAACTGCTATGGATCAGATCTATGTAACAGCAAGTTTTGTTTTAGTGATAGAATGGCAACGGGGCAACACTCATTTGTTATGAGAATGAATGGGGCTGTAGGCCCCATGTTGGCACTGTGCGAGTTGGCAACTTCTTCGTGAACATATTGATGGCCTAGTTCACACTTGTACTAATTACGAGAAAAGTTTCGTAATTAGCATGTTAGTACACAAATCAATAAATATTTATTTTTTACCCAGGAGTTTACCTACTTCATTACCATGCCTTGGAAGTATCCTTATACATATTTGTTAGGTTTTTCATATTTTGTTTATCTTACAAAGGGTGTAAAAGCATTATACATTACCTTTATCAGTCTCTAAAGAGACATAAAACATTTCAAGACATTGGAATCAGCACAAGGCTGACCAAGTGGTCTTTTTGAAAACAGTGCGCAGTTCAGACCAGGGCCATCACAGCCCGAGACAGTGCTCTCACCTGTTGTAAGGTTTTAATGAGAATAAATCATTTCAATTATTCAGTCTTCTTGGCTATAAACGTCCTAGTTTGACTCGTTAATGCCCAATAGTCATCATCTTGCTGCTTTAGTGCTATGGCCTCTACATTCAAGATGGCACCTACTGAGACAGTGTCAGACGTTTATGCGTCTACCATAGATATTTATATATTTTTTCATCATCACATATAAAGTTTTTCAAAATTGGCTAATAAGCGATAACTATTAAATTATTTATTATTCGGGAAGCCGCTGGATAATAGCAGCACAAAGCCGACAATCGTGGAGATCCTTGGGGAAGGCCTATGTCCAGCAGTGGACGTCTTTTGGCTGAAATGATGATGATGATGTTTAAATTATTTATGATGAATTGATACTAGTAACAAATAACTTAGATAATTACCGGATGTGTCTCTGCCTGATGAGGATGCGGGCATGATGGATGGACTTTGCAAGGCCAGCCTTGAACACCTGGGTCTGCAGGCGGCGCTCCAAGAAGTCCTCAATCTTGAGGCCGAGCACGTAATCCAGCTTCATCTGCTTCTCGTCCAGCACGCCAATGCGCACCAGGCGCCGGAGCAAGGCGTTGCCTGGAAGAGGTGAAGTTGGGTTAGGTTGGGCAAGAATAGGCGCAGTGGTGCACCTGAGTGCTGGGTCAGATATGGTAGGTGTCAACATTGGTTTATTTTGACAAGAGGTGTCAGTTGTAATCATCATTGAATAATTTTTATAACATGTAAGCTAACACTACTACTCAGGTACTCTTTTGTACAGCTGGGTCCCATGGTAAGAAACAATCTTGTGATTTGTGGATACCTAGGTACAGTCAAAATCATAAATATCTATTCAGATAAAGTGATAAGAAAAGTTTCTAAAATGGCAACCATGTCACAGGTGTAAGTACCTTATTTATGATGTTGACTGTAAATGTGCGTTTGTTGACAGAATTTAAAATCTAGAGTTATGAAATTTAGAATCTGAGTGTATCTTATCATATCAACAATATATTTTTATGTATCAACCACAACCAGAAGGGCTATTGAACCCCTGAACTAAAACGCCAGAGACCAACTATAACCTACAAATGTTCATTTAAAAAGTAAACTGTATGTGTATACAGACAGATCACATGGTAATAAAGTAACCTATCACTCCCTTTCAGTTTTTTAGATTCTTGTAACTAACATTGGTCTGAAATACACGACTTGAATTATAAAGCAAGTGCAGCATGCTATGAGAAACTAGGCTCATTGAAGGTCTAAATGGGCCCATTACATTATGAGAAATCTCCCTACCTTCGAACAGCCTCTTTGGGTCCTTCTCTTCAAGGGTCAGCAGCTCACGCGCGGCCTTACGGATGCGCGCCAGCGTGTACTTGACCCTCCACACTTCACGCTTGTTGCGCAGACCATACTCGCCGATGATCTTCAACTCCTGGTCCAGGCGCGCCTTCTCGAACGGCCGCCGCGGCGTCACGTAGGTCTTTGAGAAGACCGAGGGTACACGGTTGTTCACCATGACGAGCTGGAGATATCAGGTTTTGATTAGTTCAACACGCGATTAATGCCGCGAAGATCGTGTATGTAACTATGTGCAACGTGTTTATATTGAACAGAATGTGTACTAGTATAGTAATATACGTGCAATACCTACCAAATAAATAATTTACCTGTCTTATCCGCTACACAAGAGATTAAATTTAGGGGGGTTTGTTGCCACGAACCGTTGCAAACGCAAAGTCGCAGATAAACGCATTTGGGAATCTTAAGTCCGTGGCAATAATTTTGCCTTCTTGTCCATACATGGTCGTCAATGAAATAACGACATGTTCTACTGAAAGGCCCCATGTACGTTTAGGTTATGTCGCACGAATCCATTAAAATCACCAAAATCGATGAATATTACAATTAATTACGTACGTTTTACATAATGAAATTAAGTTTATCGACATTTCTAGCACTAATTTCCTACTTTAAATTGAAATGATTAAAATATTCACCTCGCTCCGTCAGTACGGCTCGTCGATCAAAAACAGAAAGAATGCAATATGGCGGACAAGAAAGAGTCAATGGCAAACTGACATTTGGCATGCTGACAGCTAGTGTTGCCAGATTAAAAAGATGTAATTACCCTATCTTGTATAGTTTTTCAAAGCTGGGTTTTAGTAAAAAGAATAACTTTAATACAGAAGCCCGATGAAATCTTAAAATATTGATATCAACTTTTTGCACACTGCCTGCACTGCTTCTTTGACAGTGAAATTGTACTCCAAGGATACCCGTATTTGCTACAATAAAGGTTTAAGTGGCTACATTAAAATTAAGGACGAGGTTTTGTTTCTTGAGATATCAGCACTAAGTACACTGCCAGCTTTTAAGATTGAATCTAAATTATCGTCCCGCTAATAAAGTCTGCTACAACAAGGAGATATTTTTTTTATTATCCTTCACGTTAATATCAAGATATTTTTTTAACCTGAATCACCGAATTTGGGATCGCGTTCAAATGCATGTACGTCGAAGGAAACGGGGAAAAAGAGCTAGGAGAATAATGACAAATACATTCCAATTAATTAATTCCATTACATTAATTTACATTCTTCATGCTTGTTTTTATGTCAACCGCGCTAGCACAACACAACTGACTGTGACCGCGATAGTGTGAATGTGTGACATGTTACAAGACGCGCGCGATAGGTGAGGCCGAGGCAAAGTATAGGGAACGTGTACGACGAAGGTGCTGCCAACTGGTGCCGTCAATCTAAATCATATACCCTCTCATGCTGGGGCCACACAACTCACAAGACCATACAAACCGTATTCAGCTAGGTACACTGACCTTGGTTCGAGTGCCCTAGCACGCCAACGTTTTACTCCCATGGAGCTCATGGTTCAGCTGCGGCCACCTACCTCCATGCAGTCCGACTATTGTTACAGCCTTAAAGGCTAGCAGTGTACAAGCATAAAAAAAGAGCTGGGGCCACATTGACGAAAACGCCGTTAATTTATCGCGTTGAAGGACGATTAACGTCAGTGTAGCTACGACTTACTAATTACTATATTTGAGCTTGATTTGACAGGGGCGATAGTTTCCTTTATTGTCCGCCCGTGTCTCTTTTGTCGTTTAGTGCTGCCACCTATAGTTCGTGCACGTTCCCTATAAAAACGAACATGTAATGTAGTCCATCTTCGGCCGTTAAGAGCGCGGGACATGTATTCACAGCGTCTGTGTGAATTTCACACAGACGCGCGAAAGCACGTCTGCGTCAGTGCGGTCCATACTGAAGCATCTTTACGCATTCTTAAAACTTTGCTTGTAGTGCGATCGTACAGGGAACGTGCACAAACTATAGGTGGCAGCACTAAACGACAAAAGAGACACGGGCGGACAATATAGGAAACTATTACCTCTGTCAAAGTCAATATCTAAGTGTCAATGTCAAATACAGTAAGTCGTAGCTTCGTCCTTCATCGCAATAAATTGACGCCGTTTCCGTCAATGTGGCCCCAGCATGACAGGGTACTTGATTTAGATTGGCGGCACCAGTTGGCAGCACCTTCGTCGTGCACATTCCCTATACTGTGGCCGAGGCTCATTGTACTAGCCCTGCTAAACATATGGCGTGATCGCTTTACATTTATTAGAAACAAAAGGATGACATAAATAAATAATAATTCAATTCTATTATAATATTTATAATAACTATTTATTTACACAAATAACTTACAAGATAATGATATCTTATTTAAAACTTTTTGTATTTCATAAATCCTTTATATTTTTTAGGATTTAACCCATATGCTTTTAATCGTTCATCAGATAAATTACTGTAGGGATTATCTGCTGGTTTAGAATTATTTTGCTTATTTTTCTTTAATGGATTTTGCCCTTTCTTTTTATGCTTTATTTCTCCAATTTTCACTGTCACAGTTGACTTATTTTTCTTTTTCTTCTTTTTCTGTGGCACTGGATTATTATTTACATTATCTTCTAATTTACGTTTCAGATTTTGTTTCTGGTTGTTCTGTTCTACATTTTTGTTGTTCTTCTTTTTTGATTTCCCAGAAAGATTGACTATTTGATCACTCTTTCTGAAAGAGGTATCTATTAAGTTATCCTCTTTCTGCTTATTGTTGTCTGTAATATTGTTAACAATTTGATTATTAGGTTTATGTTTTTTCTTCTTTTTCTTAGGACTATTTTCACTTTGTGCCATCACATCATTATGATGGCTGATATTTTGATTATCGGGTTCACTATTCTGCGAATTGTTGCTACTTTTCTTTTTTTTCTTTTTAGAAATCAAACCTTCATTTGATCCTACATCATCAGGATTGTTTTCTTTATGTAATTTTTCAGCAATGTTTTTATTCTTTTTCTTCTCATTTTTATTACAATTTTCAGTTGCCACACTAGCAGGGAGGCTAGTATCTATGGAATTAGACTCAGAACTAACAGGGAGGCTAGTATCTATGGAATTAGACACAGAACTAACAGGGAGACTAGTATCTATGGAGTCAGGCTCAAGTTCTTCTCCATTCTCATTATTTTCATTCACACTTTTGTTTCTCTTCTTTTTCTTTTTCTTCTTTTTCTTTGTTGCTTCAACAGGAACTACTATCTCTGGTTCCCTGGAAAAGATAAGATTATTTGTGACTGTTTAGAATGATAGAAAACAAATTACTCTAAAAATGAAACTCTTACTAGATTGTGTTAATTAGACCAGCAATATGTAATTATCATTGACGGACATATCAATTCAACATACACAGGTTCAATCGGTGTAAGGGACATTCCCTTACGCCCATTGAACCCACGATTGATGATATATGGTTAAGCTTTGGCAATATTCTATTAGGCTAGGTCTAAAACCAGTCATGATATATTGAAACCTAGGAGACAGGGAAACTTAATATGTCTTACTCAGGTAGATTCTTGAACAAGCTAGGCAGCATCTTCTTCTTGAGGCGCTCATCGGCCGCCTTCTGCCGGTACACCTTCACATCCCCCTTCTCCACATTGGCGGGCTGGTGCTTCACTATCTTTTTCAGGGGCACCCACTGCGTCAACTCTTTGTCATCAGCTAGCAGGATCTGTCAACAATGAAAACATTATTATTTTTATTTGACAGGACAAATGCTAATTGTACTGTGGTTAGGGATTACATAATGCAATATTGGTATTCCCAGTACAGTGATTGGCAATGATGAAACTCGGGCACCCATAAATATCTGACTTGAGCTTACTGCTATGGTAATAGAGTGGTGGCTATACAATGCAACCTTCAACAACAGTGCCATAATTTTCTGATAATTTATTGTAGGTATTTATCTGTTAATATGCTAACCTCTTCAATAGTGAGCCCATAGTCATTAGGCACCACCTCTCTGTACTTGAACCTGGTGGGCAAGTCTCCTCCGATAACATCCTCGCAGTCCATTTTGTAGTACTCTTCCATGTACTCGGAGTACGTCTTGTCGGCCACAGTTGGCACAAACTTGGGCTTCTCAGTAGTCAGCAGCTCCGCTAACTTGGATTTTTTCTTACGGTTCCTTCGCTTTTTCGTCATGTTCTGTTGAAGTTCTTCTAAAAGGTTTAGTCTGGCTTGCTTGGGGTCATAATCTGCGTCCATGTTAAATTCATCATCTTCACAATGTGGTTCATTTTTAGTTGCTTCTTGTTCAAAATTCTCCCAGTTCTCTATTTCTAGTTCTTCATCTAGGTCTGGGAACACAGGTTTCTCACTGTCCACGTCTCCGTAATATTCCTCATCAAAGATTTCCTTCATCCTTTTGTCATGTTCATTTGGATCAAAATCACTGTCCATATCTTCTTCTCGAAAGGCCAAATCCTGATTCCCAGTTACTTCTTTAATTTTGGCAATTTTTTCTTGTATCTCTTTCAACTTAAGAGCTTTCATCCTTGCAATTTCATCCATTTTCTTCTTTTTTTCCTCTTCCTTTCTCTCTCTGACCTCAGCTCTCTTCTTGGCACGGCGGTCATCTTTCGGTCTGACAGAGTTCATTGTACGGGGAAATCTTTTCAAGTATTCTTCGTCAGGTTCTTCAAAGCGAAAGTTATAAGCTCTCTCAAACTTGCCTTGTTCTTCCACAATGGCCTCATCTGCCTCCAGGTCCGCGTCGTCGCGGATCTTGTCTCCTGCTTCACCGGCATCTCCGTCTTCCAAATATTTCTTATTCAAGATATAGTCTCGAAGAAAAGCTTCGCCTTCATTCAGTTTTGGGTCTGACCACAGGGCCTTCAGAGGAGCTAGATCTCTTTCCACAGGATTATTGATATGCTCCTCTTTGCCAGTTAGAAAATCTTTCAGTTTTTCTGTCTTACTCTCTAGCTTTTCAACTTTTACTGAGGATTTGACTTCAGCTGCTTTTTCCACTTTAAAAATGTTGCCATCATCTTCGTCGTCATCGTCGCTATCAGCGAAACTTAAAGTTTTCACCTCTGGCTTGTTTCCCACCTCTTTCTTTTCTTCTACGAAGCATTTGAAATTAGGATCATAGATCCTGGGGTCCTTCGTTTTTAACAACGCTAGGGTCTTCAAGAACTGCGTTTCCGTTTCTTCGGAAACTTCTAGCGGCTCGTCGCTCTCATCTTCGCTGTCTGAAGTCAGCGAAACATCTGAATTCAACGCTTTAGAACCATACTTCTGCTCCAGTTTGTGCAGCTCTTCTTTTTGTCGCCACGCATCGTATTTCTTAGCGTACTCATTTTCTGTTTTGAGTGCAACTTCTTCCTCGGAATCCTCATCAAATAATGCTTTTTTTGGCATATTTGTACACTTTAAAAAATTTGTTCACGACATTTTATAACCAAAAAACCAATGTACAAAAATGTTGCATGCGAATCATGGAAAATGTCATTTTGTTTGACGTTTCATCTTGAGCTATTTCGCCATCTGTTAAAAACGCTGGTTATTTAACTCTTTTTACAAAGAAAATATTTTGCTCTTGCAACATTATTGTAACCTATTTGTCGAGCTGCCGGTTTGGTGTTGTTTTCAATATTCAATTCCACATAAAGTCCTAGTTTTTTAAAGAAAGCGAAGTGCTCGTGTGTTCAATGTGTGTTTTATAATCCCCACAGTGTTTCAGAATATATAATTATGACGACAAACCCCAGAAAGGGCACTGATCCGGGGCCCTTGGAGGAAAGCGACCAGCTCACCATTCGACCATTGTATATAAAATTGTTTCTCCTTGTTTTTCTTCTTCTTTTATTGTTTTAATCATTTCATGACTTACTCTTATGGAAAAAGAACTAGATGTCTGTATACATTGAAGTCTCTTTGCCATTTAAAATATCCACATTTGGATAAAATCTTGTGGAATTTTCAACTAAGAGCTGGTTTTCAAAACATTCTGTAGCATAATTATGTTAACTTGCAGGTCTTTAAATATATTCCTATTCTTGCAGGGGGGCAGGCCAGGAAGTCGGTAGATCATGTATTATGCTAGAATTCAAAGGGAAAAAAATCATGGTAAGGAAATATGTTTTTTTTCTACATTTTTGTAATAAATGCTTATCTTATCTCAATTGATTAACAAAATTATCAAATAAGGCTGCTAGGGCGTTTATGCTCGCCTTACTACTGACTCTTCTTACTACATGTAGTATAAATACATATTAATACATATTGACACTTGAAAGGTTGAATTATCTAGGCAGGATTTCATTGGTAGTTAGATATAATTTCGCCTTTCAAGCATACATTTTGTGAATTCTGTTTCATCTAATGTTGATGGCCCTGATACCGATGCATATGTATATTAGGGTATTTTTGTTTCAAAATCTATGGTTAGGCCTTAAAACTTAAGTTATATTCTATTTCTGGAAGAGATACAACTACTCACTGCCCTAAGAATCTGGAATTTCCTAGACTCAATGCCTCAATAGATAAGTAATGGTTGAAGCAGCACATAAAAGGCCCAAAACCCAAACTATAATAAATAATAATAAGTCCTTTATCGCATATGACCTTCCTAGCTCCTTCTTAGCTCAAAGAATCGGCATTGCAATTCAGTGTTGCAATGCCACCAGCCTTCTAGGCACCCTGTAGCCCAGGAGAGACATCAAAGAGTTGTTTTATATTTAGGGTTTACTATAATTTTAGATGTTTTTAAATATATAAAAATATTGTTATGTAAAAATAAATAATAAGGTATGTTTAAATACTGTTTAACCTGTAATTTGGTGATGCAATATAATGTTTGACACTTACCATCAGTTTTGTGGTTTACCACTAACTGCTAGTTAATGAGACATTTTAAATGAAAATGCCCATTAATTCCTTTACAGTTGGACTGTGGCATCCACCCCGGGCTGTCTGGCATGGATGCTTTGCCCTTTGTGGACCTTATAGAGGCAGATGAAGTGGACCTGCTTCTGATTTCACAGTAAGTGGCTTTTGTACTAACTTAATAGGTATTGTTAGGAAATAAACAACTTTAATTTGCAGGGTCTTTTAAGAGAAAAAATAGTTTTTATTGAACTGTCTGTCAATGTATAGTTGTGAAAAGCATTTGTAACACTTTCTAGTTTCCATCTGGACCACAGTGGCGCGCTGCCATGGTTCTTGACCAAGACATCATTTAAGGGGCGAGTCTTCATGACACATGCCACGAAGGCTATTTACCGGTGGTTGGTCTCCGACTACATTAAAGTCAGGTCAGTATCCACACTTATTAAGATTCTGCAATAGTTTTCTGTATTGGCATTAAAAATGAGTGAAATAAAATAAATTGTGTATTTTTATGCTTATCTGTGTTGATTACTACCATCCATGGCTCCATCTCTTGTCATTCATTACATATTAAGTTTTATCGTGCTAACTTTCGATTTAAGAGGGGCAACATGCCCGAATTGAACTATTTATTTTATACATAATTCCTTAAGTGATAGGTTTCGGTGTAGTGTAACAGCAAAAAATGTTATTAAAGAATCCTCCTTAAGAATCTCACATTGTGACTTTCATAGAGGTGTATATATGCATATTTCAGTAACATATCGACGGAGCAGATGTTATACACGGAGTCTGACCTGGAGGGATCGATGGACCGCATCGAGACTGTGAACTTCCACGAGGAGCGTGACGTGCGCGGCGTGCGCTTCTGGGCGTACAACGCGGGCCACGTGCTCGGAGCCGCCATGTTCATGATCGAGATAGCCGGCGTCAAGGTGGGTCCACATATAGGTGTATACATGCATATTGCAGTAACATATCGACGTGCGCTTCTGGGCGTACAACGCGGGCCACGTGCTCGGCGCCGCCATGTTCATGATCGAGATAGCCGGCGTCAAGGTGGGTCCACATATAGGTGTATACATGCATATTGCAGTAACATATCGACGTGCGCTTCTGGGCGTACAACGCGGGCCACGTGCTCGGAGCCGCCATGTTCATGATCGAGATAGCCGGCGTCAAGGTGGGTCCACATATAGGTGTATACATGCATATTGCAGTAACATATCGACGTGCGCTTCTGGGCGTACAACGCGGGCCACGTGCTCGGCGCCGCCATGTTCATGATCGAGATAGCCGGCGTCAAGGTGGGTCCACATATAGGTGTATACATGCATATTGCAGTAACATATCGACGTGCGCTTCTGGGCGTACAACGCGGGCCACGTGCTCGGCGCCGCCATGTTCATGATCGAGATAGCCGGCGTCAAGGTGGGTCCACATATAGGTGTATACATGCATATTGCAGTAACATATCGACGTGCGCTTCTGGGCGTACAACGCGGGCCACGTGCTCGGCGCCGCCATGTTCATGATCGAGATAGCCGGCGTCAAGGTGGGTCCACATATAGGTGTATACATGCATATTGCAGTAACATATCGACGTGCGCTTCTGGGCGTACAACGCGGGCCACGTGCTCGGCGCCGCCATGTTCATGATCGAGATAGCCGGCGTCAAGGTGGGTCCACATATAGGTGTATACATGCATATTGCAGTAACATATCGACGTGCGCTTCTGGGCGTACAACGCGGGCCACGTGCTCGGCGCCGCCATGTTCATGATCGAGATAGCCGGCGTCAAGGTGGGTCCACATATAGGTGTATACATGCATATTGCAGTAACATATCGACGTGCGCTTCTGGGCGTACAACGCGGGCCACGTGCTCGGCGCCGCCATGTTCATGATCGAGATAGCCGGCGTCAAGGTGGGTCCACATATAGGTGTATACATGCATATTGCAGTAACATATCGACGTGCGCTTCTGGGCGTACAACGCGGGCCACGTGCTCGGCGCCGCCATGTTCATGATCGAGATAGCCGGCGTCAAGGTGGGTCCACATATAGGTGTATACATGCATATTGCAGTAACATATCGACGTGCGCTTCTGGGCGTACAACGCGGGCCACGTGCTCGGCGCCGCCATGTTCATGATCGAGATAGCCGGCGTCAAGGTGGGTCCACATATAGGTGTATACATGTTAGGTGAATATCCAGACAGCCTAAAAAAAGTAAAAATTTGTCCCCTTTATAAAGGTAAAGGCAAAAAATCTGCGATAACGTCGTACCGCCCAATATCATTAGTCCCGGCCCCCAGTAAGTGTTTCGAAGTGGGACTAAACAAAAGGTTGCTAGCGTTTTGGTCCCCAAGGAACGTATTATCGGAGTGCCAATACGCCTACCGTCAGGGCCGATCTACCACCGATCTGGTGCGGGAAGTGGTGTATCGAGTGCTGAGGGCGCGGGAGGCGGGGCGGCACGTAGCAGTCGTGTGCTGCGACCTGTCGCGCGCCTTCGACACAGCCGATCACGCACTCGTCGCCGCCAAACTTGCCCACTACGGCATACGAGGCCCGGCTAACCGACTGATCATGTCATTTATGACAAACAGAGCCCAAGTTGTTGTCGGTGACGGAGGAAACGCGGTATCTTCGGAAATGCGAAACCTAATGGGTGTCCCACAAGGATCCTGCCTTTCCAATACCCTGTTCAGCATACTGCTGAATGACCTGCCAAAGGCGATAAAAGACGCAGAATTGTTTATGTACGCCGACGACGTAACGGCGGTCGTCAGCACGCCTGTTGGAGGGGAGTTGGAAGGAGCGCTAAACAACGTGGTGAGGCAACTGCACGAGTGGTTCTGCTCAAACGGCCTAGCGCTAAACAAAAATAAAACTAGTTTTTTGACATTCAGGCTCAACGGCCACCCGAGCCCCGCTCTCAGAGTGTGTGCAGGTGATGCCCCTATACAGCATGTGACCTGCACACGTCTCCTCGGGTTCCACCTCGACAGCGCACTGACGTGGGAGTCGCACATAAACGAGGTGTGCGGTAAACTCGGCCGTGCGTGTTTTGCGCTGCAGCGCCTGGCGCGCACAGCTGGGAAAACTGCAGTACGGCAGTGCTACTTTGCGACAGTGCACTCGTTGCTGACTTACGGCACGGAGTTGTGGGCTCGCGCCTCGGACTGGCGACGTGTGTTCTCGATGCAGAAGCGAGCCGTTCGCGCGATGGCCGGAAAACCGGCGGATGCCCCGGCGCGGGACCTCTTCAAGGAGTTTGGCATTCTACCCTTACCATGCATATTTATCCAGCATGTGGCAGTGTTCACGCATGAACACATCGACGTATTCAAGCGCCAGGGAATTAACACCAGGTACCCGCTCCGGAGTAACGCACATGGTAAGAGGCTTGTTGCGGAAGCGCACAGACTCACGAAGTCAGAGCGCTCCGTCTACTGCTCGGGACCATCTGTCTACAACCGTCTGCCTGACAACATTAGAAATGCAGCTTCCACCACGCAATTTAAATGTGCACTAAAGAAATGGCTCGCGACAGAACTTTTCTACAGTTATGAAGAGTTTTTTGACTCGCCACTCACGCTGTAGACTTGTTTGTGTTGTGTTAGTTACATACAAAAATATTATTGAAGTTAAAATTATTAATTATTATATTATTGATTGTTATACCATTAGTAATAATCTATGACTTGTAACCGAGGTTATGAATAAACAATTTCATTTCATTTTCATTTCATTTCATTTCATTACATGCATATTGCAGTAACATATCGACGTGCGCTTCTGGGCGTACAACGCGGGCCACGTGCTCGGCGCCGCCATGTTCATGATCGAGATAGCCGGCGTCAAGGTGGGTCCACATATAGGTGTATACATGCATATTGCAGTAACATATCGACGTGCGCTTCTGGGCGTACAACGCGGGCCACGTGCTCGGCGCCGCCATGTTCATGATCGAGATAGCCGGCGTCAAGGTGGGTCCACATATAGGTGTATACATGCATATTGCAGTAACATATCGACGTGCGCTTCTGGGCGTACAACGCGGGCCACGTGCTCGGCGCCGCCATGTTCATGATCGAGATAGCCGGCGTCAAGGTGGGTCCACATATAGGTGTATACATGCATATTGCAGTAACATATCGACGTGCGCTTCTGGGCGTACAACGCGGGCCACGTGCTCGGCGCCGCCATGTTCATGATCGAGATAGCCGGCGTCAAGGTGGGTCCACATATAGGTGTATACATGCATATTGCAGTAACATATCGACGTGCGCTTCTGGGCGTACAACGCGGGCCACGTGCTCGGCGCCGCCATGTTCATGATCGAGATAGCCGGCGTCAAGGTGGGTCCACATATAGGTGTATACATGCATATTGCAGTAACATATCGACGTGCGCTTCTGGGCGTACAACGCGGGCCACGTGCTCGGCGCCGCCATGTGATATGTAAGTGTCAATGTCAAATAGAGTAAGTCGTAGCTACACTGATGTTAATAGTCCTTCATCGCAATAAATTAACGGCGTTTTCGTCCATGTGGCCCAGCACGAGAGGGTATATGATTTAATTTGGCGGCACCAGTTGGCAGCACCTTCGTCATGCACGTTCCCTATATCCACTGTTCACTCCTTCTTAGTCGTATACTCTTGGCAGAGTAGTCGTGGTCATGGGGGTCGTAGCACGGCCTTTTTGACTGTCCCGGTATCCCTCCCTCACCGACGGATTTCCCACGCACAGATTTAGGGATGATGCTGTTAGGGCCTTCACTTGATCCGTCAATCGCAAAGGAGAGCGTCCTCTGGATCTTGAGCCATTAACTGTACCCTGAACGACAAGTCTCCCTATAGCGTCACCTTCCATACGCATAACGTGGCCGAAGTAACTCAAAATTCGAGAATGAACTATTGCCGAGAGTCTTTGCTCGATCTTAAGCTCCTGGAGAATAGATATATTAGTCTGGTGTTGAGTCCATGATATCCGCAGTATTCTTCTCCAGCACCACATCTCTAGGCCATCGATGCGTTTTCGTTCTCTCTATTTTACCGTCCACGTTTCTGCACCATATGTAACACTGGGAACACTAAGGATCTTACAAGGTTACTAAGTTCACTCCTCCATAGATCACCAAAAGTGCGGCCCTGTGCAGACGGCAACGACCAACTCTTACGGGGTTATCTGTTCAGCGACTAGCTGGAGTTGCTGAAGGAATTAAGTACTATATGCTTGAAGACCGCGGAAAAGTATCCGAACAGGTCTGAAAATTAACATGGCCAAATGTAACTTCATTGTGATTCTGAGTTGAACCCTGAGACGTTCACCACTGAACATGGTCACACAAACGCTTCAATTTATTTTGTTAGCTTGCGAGGCTAATAAGTTATACGTTTATTTTCAGGTTTTGTACACGGGTGATTTCTCGCGGCAGGAAGACAGACATCTGATGGCCGCCGAAATCCCGACCGTCCACCCTGATGTACTAATTACTGTAAGTGGGTTTTATCTCCAGCACAACCATGCGACTCTTTGTAACGCGACAAAATATTACCTTTCGGATATTATATCGCACGATAAGCGAAGTCGCGCTCAATCGCGTTAGCCTCCTTGATAGGTGTGAAAATCACCTAATTTCACTGTAGTCAAGAGCGGCTCACTCTGCGATTTCGCAGCGCGGCTACTGGTACCAAATTTTGTCCCCGCGGAGGGGCTCGGCCAGCGACCAGAAAGAAACGGTCAGATCCGGTGCGAAACTTACGTAGTAACATTACTTATTGTGTGCTATGGTTGGATTTAAGAGCCTCCGCACATTGGGCCACTGGTTCGACCCCAGGCACCCCCGGCATCCATCCAGTCCGACCAAACTCAGGGTGGTCCGGCTAGCGACCTGGTTCGACCCCAGGGAACGCCACGGCCGACCACCCGGTCTGACAATCGCTACGCCCATGTATGGGTTGCGAGTTTGACAGTTCCTAAAAAAAAAGGCCACTAGTGGCAGCCACAGCTCGGCCATTGGTGACCACCACAAGGCGGCCGCTCTGAAGCACTATTGCCCGCGCTTCGTAGCCCAATGTGCGGCCGCTCTGAGCCATTTGTGTCCACGTTTAGTGGTTCAATGTGCGGCCGCTCTGAGCCATTTGTGTCCACTTTTAGTGGTTCAATGTGCGGTCGCTCTGAGCCACTTGTGCCCGTGCTTAGTGGCCCAATGTGCGGCCGCTCTGAGCCACTTGTGCCCGTGCTTAGTGGCCCAATGTGCGGCCGCTCTGAGCCACTTGTGCCCGTGATTAGTGGCCCAATGTGCGGCCGATCTGAGCCATTTGTGCCCACGGTTAGTAGTTCAATGTGCGGCCGCTCTGAGCCACTTGCGCCCGCGCTTAGTGGCTCAATGTGCGGCCGCTGTGAGCCATTTATGTCCACGTTTAGCGGTTCAATGTTTGGCCGCTCTGAGCCACTCGTGCCCGCGCGTAGTGGCTCAATGTGCGGTCAGTCTGAGCCACTCGTGCCCGCGCGTAGTGGCTCAATGTGCGGTCGCTCTGAGCCACTTGTGGCCGCGTTTAGTGGTCCAATGTGCGGTCGCTCTAATTGAGGTTTATGTTAGGAGTCGACATACGGCACACACATCCACGAGAAGCGCGAGGAGCGCGAGAGCCGCTTCACGGGGCTGGTGAGCGACATAGTGACGCGCGGGGGCCGCTGCCTCGTGCCCGTGTTCGCACTCGGCCGCGCGCAGGAGCTGCTGCTCATACTGGGTTAGTATATCATCATCATATTATGTTAGGAGTCGACATACGGCACACACATCCACGAGAAGCGCGAGGAGCGCGAGAGCCGCTTCACGGGGCTGGTGAGCGACATAGTGACGCGCGGGGGCCGCTGCCTCGTGCCCGTGTTCGCACTCGGCCGCGCGCAGGAGCTGCTGCTCATACTGGGTTAGTATATCATCATCATATTATGTTAGGAGTCGACATACGGCACACACATCCACGAGAAGCGCGAGGAGCGCGAGAGCCGCTTCACGGGGCTGGTGAGCGACATAGTGACGCGCGGGGGCCGCTGCCTCGTGCCCGTGTTCGCACTCGGCCGCGCGCAGGAGCTGCTGCTCATACTGGGTTAGTATATCATCATCATATTATGTTAGGAGTCGACATACGGCACACACATCCACGAGAAGCGCGAGGAGCGCGAGAGCCGCTTCACGGGGCTGGTGAGCGACATAGTGACGCGCGGGGGCCGCTGCCTCGTGCCCGTGTTCGCACTCGGCCGCGCGCAGGAGCTGCTGCTCATACTGGGTTAGTATATCATCATCATATTATGTTAGGAGTCGACATACGGCACACACATCCACGAGAAGCGCGAGGAGCGCGAGAGCCGCTTCACGGGGCTGGTGAGCGACATAGTGACGCGCGGGGGCCGCTGCCTCGTGCCCGTGTTCGCACTCGGCCGCGCGCAGGAGCTGCTGCTCATACTGGGTTAGTATATCATCATCATATTATGTTAGGAGTCGACATACGGCACACACATCCACGAGAAGCGCGAGGAGCGCGAGAGCCGCTTCACGGGGCTGGTGAGCGACATAGTGACGCGCGGGGGCCGCTGCCTCGTGCCCGTGTTCGCACTCGGCCGCGCGCAGGAGCTGCTGCTCATACTGGGTTAGTATATCATCATCATATTATGTTAGGAGTCGACATACGGCACACACATCCACGAGAAGCGCGAGGAGCGCGAGAGCCGCTTCACGGGGCTGGTGAGCGACATAGTGACGCGCGGGGGCCGCTGCCTCGTGCCCGTGTTCGCACTCGGCCGCGCGCAGGAGCTGCTGCTCATACTGGGTTAGTATATCATCATCATATTATGTTAGGAGTCGACATACGGCACACACATCCACGAGAAGCGCGAGGAGCGCGAGAGCCGCTTCACGGGGCTGGTGAGCGACATAGTGACGCGCGGGGGCCGCTGCCTCGTGCCCGTGTTCGCACTCGGCCGCGCGCAGGAGCTGCTGCTCATACTGGGTTAGTATATCATCATCATATTATGTTAGGAGTCGACATACGGCACACACATCCACGAGAAGCGCGAGGAGCGCGAGAGCCGCTTCACGGGGCTGGTGAGCGACATAGTGACGCGCGGGGGCCGCTGCCTCGTGCCCGTGTTCGCACTCGGCCGCGCGCAGGAGCTGCTGCTCATACTGGGTATGTATCATCATGTTAGCCTCGGAACGGTATTTCGGTTTCATAAAAATTTAAAACTAGCCATCGACTTTTTGAACTATATTTACTAAGACGAAAGTGACGAAAATAATTAAAACGCTGAATATTGGCCCGTTATGGTACAGTCGAGGTCAAAAATACCTTTACAATTGAATGTTACAAAATAGTACATTACACAACTAGGGTGGTAATACGAAGAAAGGCCGAGATCGCAGAAGTTTGCGGCCCGAGCTGCAAGCGAGAGACGTAAATATGCGATAGAGGGCTTTCTTTATTACCTCCCGTGTTGTGTACATAATTTTATGTCTGCACTTGGCCAGAAGGCGGCTTTTTCCGTACGCGCAGTGTGCGGAAAAGGCCACTTTATGGCCAGGTGTGGCATAAATTCCTTTACATTTAAATAAGTTTACACACTACATGACAAAAACATGCTTACAACGCACATGACAGATTCATCTTTTCACTTAATGCACCAAAGTTCTGTTTACAATCTGTCTTCCATAGAAACATTTTCACTATGTGGTCTATAAAAGAAAGCACAACGGGCATTTTCCGGTATTGGCACTTGATGGCTCGGACCTTGGTGACGTAGTCGGTTTGGTGTGTCGCAGACGAGTTCTGGTCGCTGCACCCGGAGCTGCAAGACGTGCCGATCTACTACGCGTCGTCGCTCGCCAAGAAGTGCATGGCCGTCTACCAGACCTACGTCAACGCCATGAACGACCGCATCCGCCGCCAGATCGCCGTCAACAACCCCTTTGTCTTCCGACACATCTCCAACCTCAAGGTCAGTGAGAACACACACACACACCACTAAATACTACATGTAGTACATACGATTACATTTTGTATCACTGACCCAGACTACCCGAAAAAACACTTTCTTAATCTTAAGTGAATAATCCTATGGGTCTAGTGAAAAGGGGTACAAGTCACATTTAACCTAGGAGCAAAAGAGCTCAAGTCATACTATAGAGTTGTGACCTTTTGGTCCGGGTATTTTGACTTGTACCCCAAATTGACTAGACCCACAGAATCGTTCCTTAAAAGGTTCAACCAAAATTTTATTAGAGGAGGTCAAAGCAAAATTATTAAATATAAATATAACATTTATTGCTTACGCCCTTAATAATTTACCATATTTATTACAGTTACTTATAATGTTATGCTTCTCGGGCACGGATATTTTATTCCTCCTGAATGGCGTTCTGTTCCCCGATGGCGAACACGTCCAACTCTGGTTTGACCTTATCGTACAAGTGCGGGAACGCGCCCTCCGCGCCATACTGCACTCGCACCTTTTCATATAGAGACAGATCGAACATCTCCCCAAACTCCTCTCGGGTCATAAAGATATCCGCGTACAGAAACGAGAAGCCGCCAACGTCTCTTGTAAACTTCTCCATTTTCCTCATCGCAGCCACCGGGTTATATGGCTTCTTCTCTTTCACTCTCCCTGGCACTCCGTATACTCCCAAATCGTTGAACATCGCGTAATTAGTCCCCGGAACCATGTATTTTGGATCCGGTCTTTTGAGCTGCCCGGAACTCGGCCCGTGGTCTATCACTTTACAGGGATATACTAGTAAGGGATATTTGTCGAACAGTTCTGTGGCTGTGTCGATCTGTTTCTCTAATTCCTTGATAGGGAGCACTATGTCTTGGAAGACTTGTTTCGTGAACGTGTAGGCTCGGACACCCGGTGTTGTCGTGAATTTCAAAAACGCCGGTTTGGGTGGCAAAAGCCAGCCGAAGACTGATCTGAAGAGAGCATCGTTTCCGAATGAGAGCATGTCCTCGACCACCCAGAAAATGGCGCGGTTGTGCCTCAACAGGTAGTCTCTCAAGGGAATCAGTTCCACCGACTCTCCTTTCTCCAGGAACGTCTCGACGTGCTTGTAGAACCAGGGCTTGTACCAACTAGAGCACTTGTTTACTGGAATTTCCGGGTCATAATCCGAATAGTCTCCGGTCATGACGACAGCTTCATCTTTGCTGAAGATCGTGGCTTCTATGTAGTCGGGAAACTCCTTCGGTGTCTCCTCATAAGTCCCAGATAGTTCCCTGATCATGTTGCAGTATTTGTCTTGCCCTTTAACTGGGGTGTATTTAATTTTGATGTACGGTTTGATCTTGACGATCCGTAAGGTTAAAGCAACGAGGAAGCCCAGACTGCCGTGCGACCAGGGTAAAGCACGGAAGAGGTTTCGGTGTTCATTGTCGGCGGTGGCCGTTACCAAGGAACCGTCAGCGATCACAACCTCGTAGCTGGTGATGGTCTCGTGGTACAGGCCCGCCTTGTGCGAGTGGGTCGACATGCCCGTGCCGAACGCCAGACCTGGGGAGAAAAAAGAAGGGAAGTTTGAGCCGGGCGTTTGTTTATTTCGGTACATTGTAGGGCCGCAGTTTACAAACTTAACAACGGAGCTCGTGAATTTAGTCTCAAAATATTTTAAATTTTTGAGGGGCAAAGAGCTCTAGAGTGGAGACCGCGAATCGCGCCCTGTAACAAGTTGGAGTGACGATATTCGAAGGGCAGTAGGTGGTGACTGGAGGAGGAGAGCTGAAGATTGAGCTCCGTGGCGTGCTACGAGCTCAGTGGCGTTCCACGTGCTCAGTGGCGTTCGTTCTCAGTGGAAGAGACCTATTTTCAGCAGTGGACTGATACAGGCTGATGATGACGGGTACTTAAAGAATGTAACCTCTCTTCGTTACGGATTATAGCCGAGCTCTCTCCGCATTTAGTAGCCCAATGTACGGAGGCCACTTGTGGTCGCGTTTAGTGGCCACTACTAGTGGCCCAATTTGCATAGTCTAAGGCTGGTTTTAGTGTCGCGCTGACCGTCGGCGCGGATCACTCCGCGCCGACCAATTTTGTATCATATTCATATTCATTTATTCAATAACAATACATAGATTGTGTCTGAAATAAGTATGTACACACAATTAACAATTTAAAATATCTAAAAACTAATTATAAAAACACACAATACAAAAACAAAAACTTTAAAATTATGATGTTCAAAATAAAAGAAGTACAATATATATTTATTCTAAAACGAAGTATTCCATATATCATCCAGGCTGTAACAACACCGTTTTAAAAGGAAGCCTCGGAGAAGAAACTTAAAACGCTTGTAGTTCCTTATACATTTGAGGTCAGTGGGCAGTTTATTGAATAACCTGATACTTTGGATGTATGCGCAGTGCCCAACAACCTGGAGATTGGCGACAAATTTCGGGCTCATATTTTTTGTTCTAGTCGCAAGCCGGGCTTCAGTTTGTTGTTCTGTTTCATACCGAGACAGATGTTTAATTAGGTCTGTAAGCAGGACTAGTGCGTATAGACTCGGTGCGGTTAGAATACCCAGTCTTGTGAAGTGTTCCTTGCAAGATTCTGTTTGTGGTATTCTGACAATCGTCCTTATTGCTCGCTTTTGAATTATGAATACCCTTTTCATATTATAGCTATAGGAATTTCCCCAAAATTGTATGCTATATCTCAGTTTTGATTCCACTAGAGCATAATATACAGCTTTAAGGTGTTCCATGCTCAAAACTTCCCTGAGACTTTTTAGGGCATAACATGCTGAACTGATCGTATTTACTATGGAATCAACTTCTACTTTCCAGTTCAAATATGCATCTAGGTATACGCCTAAAAATTTTAGGTTGTCCACTACTTTAATATGTTTGCTGTCAAGGGCGACATTTAGAGTCTCTTTGTTTTTGGTTGTTGTCTTGAACATCATAACGTTGGTTTTGTCAGCATTCATTTTAAAACCATTTGCTGTGAACCACTTTTGAAATGCTGAAAGCGCAGTGCCTACATTTTTTTCAAGTTCAGAATGAGTTTCAGCTGTAATTATTGCGTTCGTGTCATCTGCGAATGCCACTATCCTTACTGAATTTGACATAAGCCCAGACACGCTGGATATTAAATCATTTGTGAAAATCACAAATAGGATTGGTCCTAAAATTGATCCTTGTGGAACTCCTCTGTTGACTACATTCATTTTTGAATTTGTCTCTTTTATAAGCCTATTTTCAATATTTCTTACAACAACATACTGTTTTCTATTTTGAAGATAGCTTTGAAGAAGCTTTAATGTTTTGCCTCTAATTCCATAGTACTCCAATTTTTTTAGAAGTATTTGATGGTCCACCATGTCAAACGCTGAACTCAAATCCAAGAAAACCGCAGCTACTTTCATTTTATTATTTAAACCAATAACAACATCATTAATAAGCATATCAATAGCGTCTACAGTGCTTTTACCTACTTGATATCCAAATTGCCTTATATCAATAATTTTATTAAAGTTTAGGTGTTTTATCAGTCTACTTTTTATTAATTTTTCAAAAATTTTCGACAATGTGGGCAACAAAGATATCGGGCGATAGTTTTTTGCATCACTCTTTGGACCTTTTTTATATATTGGGATGATCTTAGCAATTTTAAATTGATCAGGAAAGATTCCCTGATTGTAACATTCATTATACAACTGAGCTAAGGGCTCCTGCAATAATTCAATGTTATTTTTTATGACAGAGATTGGTATTTCATCATGTCCACAAGAGTTCTTGCTAGCCATATCTTTCACTATTTTATTGATTTCGATTGCCGTTACGGGCGTCCATATAACATCGCTTTGTACCGGCTCGGTAGACTGTTCAAGCAAGTCAATAGCAGTTTCGCTCCTCAATTTAGTTGTTGTGGCAGTATTGAAAGCCTTAGAGAAGATATCAGCAATTTCAGTAGGTTTAGTGATAACTGTATCTTCAACTTTAAGAACTATACTCTCCTGATTTTTAACATTGTTTTTATTCCTGTAACTGTTAACAACTTGCCAGATTGACCGAGTAGAATTAATTGCTTTTGCTACTTCAGATTGTATGCTGCCCCGTCTTGCACACCTGATAACTTTCCTATAAATTCTTAAATATTGGGAACAATAACTTGTGACTGTAACGTCATTACTGATTTTGCAATTGGTCTTTAGGAATCTTTTCATTTTACTAGCTACTTTTATACCCTTTGTAATCCATTTACACTTTACTTTTGAATGTATGTTAACTTTTATTTTCTTTTTCTTAAAGCTGTTCCGAAATACATCTCCTAGCTTTTTGATAAGACCATTTAGTCCCATATCAAGCCAGTTTACTTGTTGTATGTTATCTCGAAAAATTGCATTATTTTTCTTACTGTAAACTCTCTTTTCTACATATATTTCGTTATCTTTCATTTGAACGCAACCTATTTTACTTTCAATGACTAATTTACATTCTATTGCTGCATGGCCATCAGCTATTTCATTATGATCAACTGAGCAGTCTTTTATGTTCCTATGAGGTATATTTGTCATAAAATTATCTATACAAGATTCTGCATGATTCCTCTTAAATGTGGGTTCATGTACAAGACACCTAAAATTATGACATCTCAATAACGTTAAGAAAGTATCCTTCTTAGTATCATTAACGAGCAGATTTATGTTAAAATCACCTCCAATTATGCAGATTTTATTGAAAAAGTAATTCAAAAGCTTATCTAATTGCTCCATAAAATCATCAAAATTATCATTTACTGGGTTTCTATATAGACAGCACAAGTACACATTACTCAGGGTATCCTTGATTCCACTGACCTCAAAGTATTCTAATTTATATAGTGTTTTACAGATGTCCAGCTCAGAGTACTTTCTGTCATTTAAAGCAAGTATAAGAGTACCTCCTCGCTTTTTATTTACTCTAACATTATAAGATGCTAACGAGTAACCTGATAACTTTAGAAAGGAAACAGATATGCTATTCAAGAAATGTTCACTTATACAGACATAGTGAATGGAATTTTTTAGTTCATTTATGTAAAGTTCAATTTCTAGTACCTTGTTGCTAATACCACAAACGTTTTGATGAAGTATGTTTAGGTCTATATCACTATCAGTTTCCGGTTTTTTTACTACATCAATTTTGTTCTGTGTCTCAAAAAAACAATGTCTTGTCTTTTGCTGGTTCATGCTGATCTTGAGATTCTGTTTCCATTTTACATGGCTGCGTTTTTAATTTGAAGAAATCCAGAATGTTTTTCTGTACACTTTTGGTTTTTTTAGTGTAGGGTAAATCCACTTGTGTTTGTACTTTAGTCTTGGAGAAAAAGTCTGTAATTTTATTCTTTATACGCGGTCCTTTGCCCTGCCTGATTGTGGGGTTGAGCTGATCTTTAAATATGTTTGACGTAATAAAACTCCCTATATGGCTAATAATATTTGTCATTCCGATATCATTTAGTTTTCCAGACTTCGCCGAAAACATATCCAAGGATAGATCTAGGTTTGAATCAAAGGTATAATGTTTCTTGTGTATTGAAACATCGTTGAGCAGTAAACGATTGAAGTTTTCTACCTTTGTATTATATATGGGTTTGCCGCATATATATGTTGGGCAAACAATAATAATATTAGTGTGTGTGATGTGACCCAGAGCTTCATTTATGAATCGTAATATTTCCTCATAGTCATTATGCATTCGCACATCATCTTCTCCAACCATAAAGACACAAAAGTCTCTCAATGTCAAATTGGCTACTTTATTTTTAATATTCCGTAGCGAAATTTCTGTGCCTGCCCCTGGTGTAATGAAGTGGCAGCATTTGTAGTTTTTTAAAATGTCTTGTTCTCTCACAATGTTAGAAATTTTATTTACATTATTGCTGCTGATAATCACTAGCTTCTTTCGCCTTGGTGGCTTTTGGATTTTTTCCTGTACATTCGTTTTTGTTGATTTTCTTGCTTGTGGGGCAAGAGCTTCAGTCTTAGGAGCTAGTGGAGTTACTTCTTGTTTTTCTGGTGGTGGTTTGTCGGTCAATTCTGGTGGCGATGATGGGAGGGAACCTGTGTGTTGAGTGAGGGATTTATTTTTACTTGCACGCCTTTTTAGTGGCGTTGTTAGTAAAGAGGGTGATGACTCCGTTAAAAGTTTTTTATAGACACTTATTTTCCTTTGCTGCTCTTCATTTTTCCTTTGGAGACTTATTATATCCGCATTTAGACGAATTATTTCCTCATGCGCACTGGCAAGTTGCAGCGATAGACTATCAATTTCAAAATTTAGTTCCTCCACTTGTGGATCATTTGCAATTGAAATATTTGGCAGACTTCTAGGACTATGCTGATCTGTCAGAGAATGTGTGTCTTCATCCGCATCTATTTCTGCGTCCGACAAAGCCGGTGCTGGGCTTTGTATTCTATTTTTAAACGCTCTTCTTGTTGTGACACTAGTAGTTGGTTTTGTCTCGATAATGTTTCTATATTGTTGCTGCTGTTTTTTGTCTGCTTTACTGGATTGGCAACTAGATGGACTATTTACTTTAGTGTGATTGCTCTTCTGCTCTACTTGCAGACATTTTTTACATTTCCATGATTTGCGTTTTTCCTTAGTCATTAAATCATATAGCTTATCCGAAACTGTCGTGCATTTAATGTGTCGTGAATTTTTACATAGTGAGCAAACTAGGAAATGATTCTCTTTAATTTCTTTATTGCAAATGTTGCACAGTGAATTTTTTGCATTTGAGGCCATATCCCGTGGTTAGTAGTGAGTAGTGAAATAATCTCTTCTGGTTGTGCGTAGCTGTCTTTATAAACGGCAGTACCGTACAAGCTTTTCCGAACGTAACTTCAATGCAGCTGTTGTGTTGGTAACAATGAGAGTCTGTCAATGTCAACACTCCAGTTCTACTTGTCAATAACAGCTGACGGAATTACCGTATAATTTCAATATTATGTGCAAAACAATAGCTGTTAATTTGAATATTTGTATGTGTGCGTGTATTTTGACCTCCAATACGTAAAATGCACATTTGGTTTTGACGAAATAACAAGTGAAAAACAGCTCACCAGGTGTTGTTGTGTTCTGTTTCCAGTCCGTAAGTACTAGTGCCTTTCTTACACCCTAGTTTCTTGTGGTAATCGGTGCAGTTTACAATTTTTCCGTAATATTTTGTACGAGAGCCTTCCAAACAGTTTTATTTACGTGAGTGACAGATGACAGGTGTCAATCAGCTTCAGGGAGCGCTTTAGGGCGAAGCTGACGGGCCCGCTTGGACGACCACCCGCGCGGATAGCTCCGCAGCCGTCCGCATGGCGCGTCAGTGCCGCGGAGCTATCCGCGCGGCCCGCTGCTCGCGCGCCGAGCCCTGCACTTCACTCTAAAGCGCTCCCTGAAGTAAATACAAAATTGGTCGGCGCGGAGCAATCCGCGCCGACGGTCAGCGTGACACTAAAACCAGCCAGAATAGCCGGTGTGGTGTAGCGACCTCCCAGCGTGGCGTCGTCCAGCTCGATGGTGACGGCGAGCGAGTAGCCGCGGGGGATGAGGAAGGTGCGGTGTACCGACCTCCCAGCGTGGCGTCGTCCAGCTCGATGGTGACGGCGAGCGAGTAGCCGCGGGGGATGAGGAAGGTGCGGTGTACCGACCTCCCAGCGTGGCGTCGTCCAGCTCGATGGTGACGGCGAGCGAGTAGCCGCGGGGGATGAGGAAGGTGCGGTGTACCGACCTCCCAGCGTGGCGTCGTCCAGCTCGATGGTGACGGCGAGCGAGTAGCCGCGGGGGATGAGGAAGGTGCGGTGTACCGACCTCCCAGCGTGGCGTCGTCCAGCTCGATGGTGACGGCGAGCGAGTAGCCGCGGGGGATGAGGAAGGTGCGGTGTACCGACCTCCCAGCGTGGCGTCGTCCAGCTCGATGGTGACGGCGAGCGAGTAGCCGCGGGGGATGAGGAAGGTGCGGTGTACCGACCTCCCAGCGTGGCGTCGTCCAGCTCGATGGTGACGGCGAGCGAGTAGCCGCGGGGGATGAGGAAGGTGCGGTGTACCGACCTCCCAGCGTGGCGTCGTCCAGCTCGATGGTGACGGCGAGCGAGTAGCCGCGGGGGATGAGGAAGGTGCGGTGTACCGACCTCCCAGCGTGGCGTCGTCCAGCTCGATGGTGACGGCGAGCGAGTAGCCGCGGGGGATGAGGAAGGTGCGGTGTACCGACCTCCCAGCGTGGCGTCGTCCAGCTCGATGGTGACGGCGAGCGAGTAGCCGCGGGGGATGAGGAAGGTGCGGTGTACCGACCTCCCAGCGTGGCGTCGTCCAGCTCGATGGTGACGGCGAGCGAGTAGCCGCGGGGGATGAGGAAGGTGCGGTGTACCGACCTCCCAGCGTGGCGTCGTCCAGCTCGATGGTGACGGCGAGCGAGTAGCCGCGGGGGATGAGGAAGGTGCGGTGTACCGACCTCCCAGCGTGGCGTCGTCCAGCTCGATGGTGACGGCGAGCGAGTAGCCGCGGGGGATGAGGAAGGTGCGGTTTACCGACCTCCCAGCGTGGCGTCGTCCAGCTCGATGGTGACGGCGAGCGAGTAGCCGCGGGGGATGAGGAAGGTGCGGTGTACCGACCTCCCAGCGTGGCGTCGTCCAGCTCGATGGTGACGGCGAGCGAGTAGCCGCGGGGGATGAGGAAGGTGCGGTGTACCGACCTCCCAGCGTGGCGTCGTCCAGCTCGATGGTGACGGCGAGCGAGTAGCCGCGGGGGATGAGGAAGGTGCGGTGTACCGACCTCCCAGCGTGGCGTCGTCCAGCTCGATGGTGACGGCGAGCGAGTAGCCGCGGGGGATGAGGAAGGTGCGGTGTACCGACCTCCCAGCGTGGCGTCGTCCAGCTCGATGGTGACGGCGAGCGAGTAGCCGCGGGGGATGAGGAAGGTGCGGTGTACCGACCTCCCAGCGTGGCGTCGTCCAGCTCGATGGTGACGGCGAGCGAGTAGCCGCGGGGGATGAGGAAGGTGCGGTGTACCGACCTCCCAGCGTGGCGTCGTCCAGCTCGATGGTGACGGCGAGCGAGTAGCCGCGGGGGATGAGGAAGGTGCGGTGTACCGACCTCCCAGCGTGGCGTCGTCCAGCTCGATGGTGACGGCGAGCGAGTAGCCGCGGGGGATGAGGAAGGTGCGGTGTACCGACCTCCCAGCGTGGCGTCGTCCAGCTCGATGGTGACGGCGAGCGAGTAGCCGCGGGGGATGAGGAAGGTGCGGTGTACCGACCTCCCAGCGTGGCGTCGTCCAGCTCGATGGTGACGGCGAGCGAGTAGCCGCGGGGGATGAGGAAGGTGCGGTGTACCGACCTCCCAGCGTGGCGTCGTCCAGCTCGATGGTGACGGCGAGCGAGTAGCCGCGGGGGATGAGGAAGGTGCGGTGTACCGACCTCCCAGCGTGGCGTCGTCCAGCTCGATGGTGACGGCGAGCGAGTAGCCGCGGGGGATGAGGAAGGTGCGGTGTACCGACCTCCCAGCGTGGCGTCGTCCAGCTCGATGGTGACGGCGAGCGAGTAGCCGCGGGGGATGAGGAAGGTGCGGTGTACCGACCTCCCAGCGTGGCGTCGTCCAGCTCGATGGTGACGGCGAGCGAGTAGCCGCGGGGGATGAGGAAGGTGCGGTGTACCGACCTCCCAGCGTGGCGTCGTCCAGCTCGATGGTGACGGCGAGCGAGTAGCCGCGGGGGATGAGGAAGGTGCGGTGTACCGACCTCCCAGCGTGGCGTCGTCCAGCTCGATGGTGACGGCGAGCGAGTAGCCGCGGGGGATGAGGAAGGTGCGGTTTACCGACCTCCCAGCGTGGCGTCGTCCAGCTCGATGGTGACGGCGAGCGAGTAGCCGCGGGGGATGAGGAAGGTGCGGTGTACCGACCTCCCAGCGTGGCGTCGTCCAGCTCGATGGTGACGGCGAGCGAGTAGCCGCGGGGGATGAGGAAGGTGCGGTGTACCGACCTCCCAGCGTGGCGTCGTCCAGCTCGATGGTGACGGCGAGCGAGTAGCCGCGGGGGATGAGGAAGGTGCGGTGTACCGACCTCCCAGCGTGGCGTCGTCCAGCTCGATGGTGACGGCGAGCGAGTAGCCGCGGGGGATGAGGAAGGTGCGGTGTACCGACCTCCCAGCGTGGCGTCGTCCAGCTCGATGGTGACGGCGAGCGAGTAGCCGCGGGGGATGAGGAAGGTGCGGTGTACCGACCTCCCAGCGTGGCGTCGTCCAGCTCGATGGTGACGGCGAGCGAGTAGCCGCGGGGGATGAGGAAGGTGCGGTGTACCGACCTCCCAGCGTGGCGTCGTCCAGCTCGATGGTGACGGCGAGCGAGTAGCCGCGGGGGATGAGGAAGGTGCGGTGTACCGACCTCCCAGCGTGGCGTCGTCCAGCTCGATGGTGACGGCGAGCGAGTAGCCGCGGGGGATGAGGAAGGTGCGGTGTACCGACCTCCCAGCGTGGCGTCGTCCAGCTCGATGGTGACGGCGAGCGAGTAGCCGCGGGGGATGAGGAAGGTGCGGTGTACCGACCTCCCAGCGTGGCGTCGTCCAGCTCGATGGTGACGGCGAGCGAGTAGCCGCGGGGGATGAGGAAGGTGCGGTGTACCGACCTCCCAGCGTGGCGTCGTCCAGCTCGATGGTGACGGCGAGCGAGTAGCCGCGGGGGATGAGGAAGGTGCGGTGTACCGACCTCCCAGCGTGGCGTCGTCCAGCTCGATGGTGACGGCGAGCGAGTAGCCGCGGGGGATGAGGAAGGTGCGGTGTACCGACCTCCCAGCGTGGCGTCGTCCAGCTCGATGGTGACGGCGAGCGAGTAGCCGCGGGGGATGAGGAAGGTGCGGTGTACCGACCTCCCAGCGTGGCGTCGTCCAGCTCGATGGTGACGGCGAGCGAGTAGCCGCGGGGGATGAGGAAGGTGCGGTGTACCGACCTCCCAGCGTGGCGTCGTCCAGCTCGATGGTGACGGCGAGCGAGTAGCCGCGGGGGATGAGGAAGGTGCGGTGTACCGACCTCCCAGCGTGGCGTCGTCCAGCTCGATGGTGACGGCGAGCGAGTAGCCGCGGGGGATGAGGAAGGTGCGGTGTACCGACCTCCCAGCGTGGCGTCGTCCAGCTCGATGGTGACGGCGAGCGAGTAGCCGCGGGGGATGAGGAAGGCCGTGATGTCGCCGATGGTCGCCATGGGCTCCACGAGAACTGTCATATTGGCTTCGTCCAACTCCAGAATGTCGTATAGGGGGATCGGGACCTGCTTACAGAAAACATGTCTTATGACTTGACAACGTGTAAAAACTTTAGGGGGATATAAGCAGAGCAGAGCTTTAGGGCGCGTTTCCACTGCTGCGGAACTTGGTGGAGCGTAGAGGAACGGACCATGAGTTGACCAATCACGCTGGTTTCACTGACGCAGCGAAGAAATTTCGAGATTGTAATTGGTCAACTCGCGGTTCGCCCAGTTCCGCGTTAATGAAAAGGCGCCCGTAGAGTTTTGATGCCTTTGTATATTAGACACCTTCCATCCCGCGATCCGAGAGCGTTAAGTTTGATATCGGCGTCATCGGGTCTTGCGTCTCAGGTGTCGTGACCTGTGGTCGTGACGCATCAGATTGGAATCGATTTTATACATTCAGGGTGGTAATGTTAGCGTGTTGTGATGTGACCCTAGTACAAACGATGCGTCACAACACGTAATTTCAAATATAAATCCAGCTTGAAGATGTAAAGTGGTTGTCGGTTGTTGTGGCACTCACCCGGTGGTGTAGATGCTTCTGGAAGAAGGTGGTGGACAGTGACAGCCAGTTGGGCCGCGCCGTGCACATCAGGCGGCGCTCGCTCGCCGGCAGCTTGTTCCATTCGCGGACCTGACCACATACTCGTAACGGATATGAGGATATGTTGGACCCGAATAGTCCTATACGAGCCCCGATGCATAAAAGTTCGTCTAGCACGAAGCAACTATCACACTTTTTTAAATACTCATTACCTGTTTAGATCTAACAACTGAGTGTTACGACCAATGATAGCTATCTTTAATGTAATTTACTTTGATTGAATGATAAAGTTTCCATGAGACCGTTATTGTTGAATTTTTTTTTCTTTAAAAATTTATTGTTAAGTCATATTGTGCTCTCATACAGCAGTTCTGCACACTTGGGCTCAAAGCAACATTGTCGGTATATCGCTGTGCTGTGTTATTTTCCTTAGTACGGCCCTTCTCACACCTTTCGAGCTCGTGGCAAAAAATAATTTGAATTAGAAAATTGAATAATTTTTACTCATCATAAAATTCGTATTTCCTGTCTTTTAAAATTGTTAGGCTAAAATATTTTTATTTTAAATAAAAATATTAAAGCACCTGCATTAAACAGTATACATTTTTTATCTCAAACATTTTTCTTAAAAAATTGTAGAGCCTAAGAAAATGCTCTTACTAGACGAGAACTTTTGCATCGGGGCTCGTACCTACAGCATTTTTCACTAACATTATACTTAGGAAGAGATGTTTTGATGGTAATTAACACGACGTTATGAACAAAACGTACACTGCTGGTGTTTGCTGGGCATATGCCTCCCACAATAGTACATTACATAACTAGGGTGGTAATACAAAGAAAGGCCGAGATCGCAGAAGTTTGCGGCCCGAGCTGCAAGCGAGGGACGTAAATATGCGATCGAGGGCTTTCTTTATTACCTCCCGTGTTGTGTACATCATTTTATGTCTACATTTGGCCAGAAAGCGGCTTTTTCCGTACGCGCAGCGTGCGGAAAAAGTCACTTTATGGCCAGGTGTGGCATAAAAGATTTTATTGTTACACTTGGAGATTGCGGATTGCGGAGGCGCGTTGGAGATTGCAGTTAGATAGTGTAGTAATCGATACACAGCACAATATATGACAACTTAAGATGACACATATGATAAAATATTGTAAAAGTACAAAGAAGTTCAGCAGGTGACTTCCGATAGGGCTAGATGGAGAGAGCTGCGCGCCGGGTCGATTTCAGGCGTTTTTCTATAGTTTATAATAAAATTTAACTGGTATCACCGCCGCTTCTATATTTACTGGAACACGAATGAAAAATACTACAGTGGTCGAAACGCTCTGAACTGCCCCGCTACGTTAGGGACAACGACAAGATATTTCTTTGTCCCTGATGAGGATACGGAATGGGTTTGGAACCCTAGTTGTCCACGGACCTGTCGCTGTATCTCCCTGACACTATCATCGTGTCTGGCGGGCCCTTGGCGGCGGCGGCCTCGCGCGGCCCGCAGCCGCAGCCACAGCGAGAAGACGAAGCTCGCGGGCAGGCAGAACACCACCACTACCCACGAGCGGTGATCTTCCAGCCATCGGATAATGGCCGCCTTCCACGAGGCCGGCAGCATGCCTGGAACCATCACAAGATCTTATAAATTCACTGTTATTCAGAATATCCCATAATGAAAATGAATATCAATCCTGCACCGAGTAAAATATCTGTTTTACCCAGAGATGGCCAAAATTTATTCGAATGACGAATATCGAATAAGAATAACCAAAATATTCGCGAATGACGAATAAAATTGGCGGATGATTATTCTTATTCGAATAAATTATTCGAGGAATAATTTATTCGCGAATGAATTGCCACGAATAATTATTTTTTTAATGTACTTGGTACCTACATCGCTGCTTTAATAAACGAAATATATATTATAAATGGAAATAGAACGGGATTAATATATTTTGACCAAAATTGGCAATACGAAGAATAACAAGCTTTATCGTAATTCTAATAATTATTTATTGGAATACCATATTGACTTATCTCGAAAATAACTAAACAGAACTGAAAGACTGTTTTTGTACTAACGGAACGAACTAAGATTTTTGCCTTACTTATACTTCTATTATTATAAAACATGCTTTTATTATTTAAACTGCCTTTAGGAAGCCTGAGCCATTAGGAACACATTATGTGTTAGAACCAATATAAGTACAGTAAAAACAAGTCATTATTCGTGTTGTACATTATTCGAATAAAATAACGAATAAATCATCCGTTATTTGAAAAGTCGTGGAATGATTTATTCGTGGATGATTTATCCGCGAATAAAATATGGTGAATTATTTTTTATTCGAATGATCATTCAAATAAATCATTATTCGAATAATGCCCATCTCTGGTTTACCTAAGGGTTGACTGGTAAATAATGCTTTAGGGCAAATATTAATATCAAGTTTGAGAAGGCGCAATTTCAAAAAGGTTGCGTATCGTTTAAAAAAAACGTGATTGGTTACAAACCCACTGACGTGAGAAATTCATTTGATGCTATAGTTTTTTCTTCAAGACTAATTGTAGCTCCGCCTCTTTGGTACGTATTTCGTGGGGCCGATTTTGAGGGTCCGTTATACTTCCATACTTAAGCTTGGCAATTTCGTTGGTGACACTCCCGTGTGTGCATTTTGTTATGTGCAGCCGTAACTACTTACACAACTTACCGCCAACACAACAACGAATGGGGGCCTCCGTCGTTCGAAAATGAAAACAGCAATCGTACATTGATAAATGGTAGATAATGAAAACTACTTGTTTTTATATTTGAAATAGTAGTAAAAAAGTTACACTAGCGATTTATTTTTAAATATTTATCGTTCCATGTGCTCCTTTCTCAAAAGTCGACTGAATGGGTCTCTGATTTCTGTATATTTCGACAATTAAACTAAAAATAAGAAAGAACTGTAAGAATTTCCTCTAAGTTGCTAATGCTCATTTATAAATACCTATCTCCAAATTTATGGGTATTCTTTGAAAAATAATACATCCGAAGACAAGAAAAACCGCCTGAAAGAATAGGTAGGTCAGAAATTAATTGAAATTTATCATACATTGTTTATTTGTATAAAACAGTCACTCTACAAACCGTAAATTATCACAGCGAGACCGGTGATGATCATATCTGTAGATTTATAATGGTGTTTATAAAAAAAAAAAAACAGGATCATAACGCGTCTACTCGTGCCGTCTGCATCAGCGAGACTGACTCAATGATATACCGACGCCATTCAGATTCAAATCCGCCTGATAACGCCACTATCGAACACCTGTGCAGAGTGACTACTCAAATCTATACCTAATCACTAATAACCGATAACATCAAGTGTCTGGATTGAAACATAAACTGAAGACACGATAGCTAACTTATTACGTAAACATAAGGTTGATATTTGTGAACTCGCTCCTCCATGGAAGATAATACCAAAGCTAAGTTAAATGATAATACGGAGTGATCCCAATTAATCAATGGATTAGTAAATTGGTTATGAAAACTTGAATGAAGCGAGGGAGTCCTATGCCCAGCACGGAGTCTTAATAATGAATAATAATAATTTGGGTATTTGCTCTAAAAATGCATTTGGATTTGGAGTAAGGAAAAACTGTATTGGAATACTTTAGAAGCCATCGCAAATAAAATCCCGTGAATTTCCTTGGCAATTATAATATGCGTTGTAAGGAATAAATGATGTCATGATATTCTTAATCTGTGATTTTAAAAAGCTTTTAAAGTAGCAGAATTGGGTTGTTAACTGTCTGTAGTACTTAAACACAAATTATTTCACGCTAATTGTTAATGAATGCTGTTTTCGAAAAGTTGCAAAAATAAGCTGTAAGTACTTTACTTATAAAGTGCTTCCATCGATTATTAAATCCTGAAAAAAAATATTTTGACACTTAAATATTTTAACATTTGCCGGGGAAGTACCCAATTTTTTGGCCAAATTAACACTACTTATATCGTTTCAAATTCACATACACTAAACCATTTTCATTAGTATCCTGCACAACAAAAATAATAACAAAAACTTACATTTAATTATTTATAGTATTTGAAATATTCATAATAAACGCCGGTATAAGTAATATTTATAAAATGATTAAAAAATAAACACTATCTACTTACTGATTTTGTGTATACCTAATGTAGTTTTTGTATAGTACGTATATGACACTATTAGTGGTGTTTAGTATCTACACAGAATCTTGTAAGTATTTATAACATAACCTCAAATTGTAAACGTCTATTTATCTCATAACTCATACATAACCTTGACCGCTACCAATTCATTCAATAATTTCTCAGCGAGTACGCGCGAAAGTTGGAGAAGTTTGATCTTTATTTCCATTAAATAAGAACTACCACACTTGTACTAAAGATATGGCATGGCCGAGCGATAAACATTGTGTTACAGAATTTTAAACCCTATGTTCTTCCAATAGGAATTATTGAAACTGTAGTTATGTTTTGGTTAATTGTACATCCAAACTGTTGGTAACCTCTCGTCTAATAACATTTTGGAACCTATTTCTGGGAGATAAAGTTTAAAATTGTATACTTTTTAGACTGGACCTACCGTATTCTGGGTTGTTTTGAGACTACTCTGCTGACATCAACTGTAGTGATCACTTCTGATAGAAGTAAAAACGTCATTTATGTCCAACTATTACAATTATTTGTACTTCGCGACAATTGAGTACTTTAGACTTACAATTAGCCTCAGTAATTTTACGTTTTATCCTGGGTATAAAGTGGAATTTTCTCCTCGCACAGCGGGCGGAAAATGGTCTTGTTTGACGTTGAAAATTATTTACGTGCCTGCGTATATTAATGTTTGTGTTGAGGTTTCCACTTTGACTTGACGGAGTAAGGGTCTCTCCAAGTCTCCGCGTTATCTTAGCCGGCTCGACGTCGATAGACGTGGGGGGAAACCCTTCGTCACATTTATAACTCGACTGACGTTTCGTTGGTTGCAGGGCATCGACCACTTCGAGGATATCGGGCCCTGCGTGATCATGGCGTCGCCGGGCATGATGCAGTCCGGCCTCTCCCGAGAGCTGTTCGAGTCCTGGTGCACCGACCCCAAGAACGGCGTCATCATCGCCGGTAACCCACACATTTATCACCAGCCATCATACGTCGCCGGGCATGATGCAGTCCGGCCTCTCCCGAGAGCTGTTCGAGTCCTGGTGCACCGACCCCAAGAACGGCGTCATCATCGCCGGTAACCCACACATTTATCACCAGCCATCATACGTCGCCGGGCATGATGCAGTCCGGCCTCTCCCGAGAGCTGTTAGAGTCCTGGTGCACCGACCCCAAGAACGGCGTCATCATCGCCGGTAACCTACACATTCATCACCAGCCATCATACGTCGCCGGGCATGATGCAGTCCGGCCTCTCCCGAGAGCTGTTAAGAGTCCTGGTGCACCGACCCCAAGAACGGCGTCATCATTGCCGGTAACCCACACATTCATCACCAGCCATCGTGCGTCGCCGGGCATGATGCAGTCCGGGCTGTTCGTCATCACCTAGTCAGGGCGTTTGTTGCGATTACCATTAGATGTGATGATCCTGGTAACTTCTGAATGAAGTCCCTGACCCGGACTGGGTCAGCTTGGGGTCACCACACAAATATTTGCCCCTATCAGGATTTGAACCCGGGACGACTAGTTTCGTAAGCGGTGTCATTTCCAGTATTCTAGGCTAAAGGTGACATGATGATGAGTTAATTAGTCGATGTGATGTTACAGGGTACTGCGTGGAGGGCACACTCGCCAAGACGATCCTGTCGGAGCCGGAGGAGGTGACGTCGATGTCGGGCCAGAAGCTGCCACTTCGCATGTCGGTGGACTATATCTCGTTCTCTGCGCACACGGACTACCAGCAGACCTCGGAGTTCATCAACATCCTCAAGCCGCCCCACGTGGTCAGTATGTTTAACACGGCAGAAGTCGTGGACACGAACTACTGTCGATGTCCATGTTTAAGCACAAGGATATTGTAATTATAATTTGTTTATCAGTTACACTTTAACACTTAAATAGTTTGTACAGATTGTAGTTTTCAGACATGAAATTTCGCAAAGAGCGCGCATGCGAGAGGCGAGACACGCGGAAATCGCTGCTGCTTACGAAACTCTTTTCATGTTTCGTGTCTTATTCAATTCAATTTATTTAATTCAGACAATGTTACTTACATAAATACTTACACGCTATATTAGTACATAATTTATAATATTACTATAAAAATTATATATGATGCCTCTAGAGCCCCTGTGGACGGCATTCCAATAATATTGTGGTAGGATCGGACGGGTCTCATATAGTGTAAGGTTACAGTCAGAGGCCACCACGTGTCATCACCGGGAATGTTGCAGGTGCTGGTGCACGGCGAGGCTAACGAGATGTCGCGGCTGAAGGCGGCGCTGCAGCGCGAGCACCGCGGCGCGCTGCACGTGTACACGCCGCGCAACACGCAGCTGCTGGCGCTCACCTTCCGCGGGGACAAGACCGCCAAGGTACCGCCCGAGCTTCACCGACTCCGTGCCGATGACGCGCCAGGCGCGGCATAAAAAAATCACGCGACAACGCTCCATGACGCGCCTAGCGCGTCACCAACTGGTTGTATGGAGCATGCTTGGCCGATTTTGAAAAAAGAAGGTGGCAGCGAATCGGTTCATTAACCGATTCTTACAAATAGATATCTTTATATCAGCCACGGACGTCCACTGCCGGTCTCCCCAGATAGCCACAGAGTGCGATCCGGTTTGACCGCATCCGTCGAATTCCCACTTTTATAAAAAAAAATATTTTAAAAAGGTAAACGAAAAAAACCACGGGACTCGGGTCATTCAGCCAATCAAAGCGAGGTTTTGTATCTGTGGCACAATACCATTGGCTGAACGACCCGAGTCACGTGGTTTTTTGGTTTACCTTTTCTTAAATACCTAAAAGTACAGACTATAGAGCCGTCGCACACTGGGCCACTAGTGGCTGGCACTAAATGCGGCCACGAGTAGCTTGCGGCCCCAAGAAGGCCACGAGCACGCCCACCGTGCACCACAAACATACTAAATGTATAAAAAAATCGCCCGCAGCTTGTGGCGGCTACCAGTGGCCGGACTGTGGCCACCACTAGAGGCCCGATGTTGTGAGACTAATGTTCCCACGACCAGCTGTCATCATCATCATGATTACCATTATTGAAGCCTTGAGATATCCACTGATGAACATAGGCCTTCCCCGAAACTTCCACGACGAACGTCACCCGCGTTCCGGCTCTATCGACTTCCAGCGACCTTAACCGGGGCGTCAGACCGTTTTGTGGAGGCCAACCCACGCTTCGTCTTTCGGTTCGTGGTCTCCATTCGAGAAACTTTATATCATCAGATTTGACACTTATTAACTTATTATTGGGTTGCTCTAAAACGTAAAACGAAATATTGATAGCGAAATATTTATAGAAAATAGACGTTGATAATGGAATACAGGATTTTCATAACAGAATCAGGCGTTTTATTTCTTACCTGTTATACCAATAACTTGATAGAGTTTTTATAATTTGTAGGTGATGGGATCGCTAGCGGTGGAGCCGCCGGAGGAGGGCAAGCAACTGCAGGGGATTTTGGTGAAGCGCAACTTCAACTACCACATCCTGGCGCCCGGCGACCTCAACAGTGAGTGACATAGAGATGAAATCTTCTAAATAAACACATTTTGACATAATGTAATTATTTGTACAAGTGAAGCAAGTGATGGCTAAAGCCGGGTTTACACTTGTCTGATGTTATATGCCTCGACACATCAGATCGGAATCGGTTTCATACATTTAGTGTGGTAACGTTCACACTAGCGTGTTGTTATGTGACAATGAGAACACACCAGTACAAACGATGCGTCACAACACGTCACATCAGATAAATATAAATCCAGCTTTATATAATCTGTGTGTTAAGGTGCGTTTCCAAAGACGTGGAGTCGAGTGACTGGAAACGCATCCTTAATGTTGTTTCATTTTTCGATGGCGAATTGGCGAGAAAGGAACACAAACTGATACTAAATTATTAAAAGTACGTCACTCCTCTCTATATTCTTCTTTTTAGCAGATCCCGGTAATAACGGTTAGGTTTGTTAGTAGATTGCGTACCTCAGAGCAGAAATAGAAGCCCCGCGTAGCGGGGCTTCGTCGACCTGCTGGTGGGTGATAATGTTACGTCCCGACGTTAAACGGAACGTATCTCATGACATGACGTATGTCAACGTCAAATATTGTAACCTAGAAAGAAACGTGGATTTCTGACACTCGTTCTGGGTACAACAGCGAGGGTTGTTCGGCGGTCTGATTCCCCCTTTTGTACGCTGTATAATTAGTTGTTTTGTGAGTTTTGTGTGCAGTAGAACGATTTGCGTGAATTTTGATGTGCGAGAACTGCATTCGCAACGCGAACCGCACCTATTGTCGGACTCGGCCTGTGCAGCATTGTTTCGCTTCGGGCGACGCCTGGCCCAGCTGAAAACTTGACTTGACTCTTGACTGGTATAGACCTGACTTTGACTTGACGGACGGAGCCGACATCAGCGGTCGAATAGGTGAGTACCAATAGTCATAAATACCGAAATAGTGTACGAGTCTTTGTACCCTGCAATCGGGGTTAAATTCTAGTCGAGACACCCGGGTCCCATCTAGAACAGATAATTTAGTGAAACTAGCATTTTCACTTAAACAAATGGCTGATTAAACCAGTTGGCTGCGACATATACACCGTGGGCCCGTATAACCCGACCAACTTTAGCCATAGATTCTAACAACTATTAGAAGTAAAAAAAGTTATGTGACGTATAGTCGATTAACGCTTACTTTCCGAGATATTCATAATTTTTAAAATAAAAACTCCGAAGTGTGTAACAAGCCCTAATAAATGTGACTAAGATAGTTTTACTGATTTTTTTAAATCCTTTAACTAAACAGCAATTAACCTTCGCAGTATTAGATGTTAAGCGATTACAAAGCCAAAATATTGGCCTTTGGTTTCCATTTTAGCTTTTTTTTTCCATTTTAAAAACTTTTCCTCCAGTAAGGACATGTTTATAACGAGGGACTGAATTTATTGATTTGTTTTGTTCCATAAGACTATTAATGTAAAATGACAAAATTCGACGTATGTTGATATAACGTTATTTACTTGTATTACCATCAGGAATACGTGGTTAAAGTTGGTCGGGTTGTACGGGCCCACGGTGTATACATGCATATTTAAAAAATTGCTTTCTGGCTGCAAGTGCTGTTGGAAGGCAGTTCTTTTCTAGGTGAAATAACTGCATCAAAATTGTAAACCAACTTCGCAGTCCGCTTGCAGTCGGCGTGCAGTTATTTTAACTGCAAAAATCTGTTCATACTGCATTTGTAGCTAGAAAGCATGGAAAGACTGCATCGGTCTTTAGGGATATCGGCCGTACGTAATTCACATCGTGTGTAGCGGTGCTCAATACGTCATCGTTCCCCGCCCCCCGCGCGGACCATGGGACTGTCACTACGAACTTGGCAAGCTATAGCGGAGAAATACCTTTCGCTACTTTCCGGCCTTTAAAACGAGTTTGTTGTGTTTTGGCAGAATACACGGAGCTGACGCAATCCGAGGTGTCCCAGCGGCAGTCCATCCACTACGCGGGCTCGCTCGCCCTGCTGCGGCACGTGGTGGTGCAAGTGGCCGGCGCCGTCGAGTTCCTCAGCGAGACTCGCTGGCGACTGTACCAGTGCGTCGACCTCACCGTCGACAACACCATGATCACGCTCGAGGTACACACACACACACTCCGTCACGTGGAGACTCACCGTCGACAACACCATGATCACGCTCGAGGTACACACACACACACTCCGTCACGTGGAGACTCACCGTCGACAACACCATGATCACGCTCGAGGTACACACACACACACACACACACACTCCGTCACGTGGTGACTCGCTGGCGACTGTACCAGTGCGTCGACCTCACCGTCGATAACACCATGATCACGCTCGAGGTACACACACACACTCCGTCACGTGGAGACTCGCTGGCGACTGTACCAGTGCGTCGACCTCACCGTCGACAACACCATGATCACGCTCGAGGTACACACACACACACTCCGTCACGTGGAGACTCACCGTCGACAACACCATGATCACGCTCGAGGTACACACACACACACTCCGTCACGTGGAGACTCACCGTCGACAACACCATGATCACGCTCGAGGTACACACACACACACACACACACACTCCGTCACGTGGTGACTCGCTGGCGACTGTACCAGTGCGTCGACCTCACCGTCGATAACACCATGATCACGCTCGAGGTACACACACACACTCCGTCACGTGGAGACTCGCTGGCGACTGTACCAGTGCGTCGACCTCACCGTCGACAACACCATGATCACGCTCGAGGTACACACACACACACACACACACTCCGTCACGTGGAGACTCGCTGGCGACTGTACCAGTGCGTCGACCTCACCGTCGACAACACCATGATCACGCTCGAGGTACACACACACACACTCCGTCACGTGGAGACTCACCGTCGACAACACCATGATCACGCTCGAGGTACACACACACACACTCCGTCACGTGGAGACTCACCGTCGACAACACCATGATCACGCTCGAGGTACACACACACACACACACACACACTCCGTCACGTGGTGACTCGCTGGCGACTGTACCAGTGCGTCGACCTCACCGTCGATAACACCATGATCACGCTCGAGGTACACACACACACTCCGTCACGTGGAGACTCGCTGGCGACTGTACCAGTGCGTCGACCTCACCGTCGACAACACCATGATCACGCTCGAGGTACACACACACACACACACACACTCCGTCACGTGGAGACTCGCTGGCGACTGTACCAGTGCGTCGACCTCACCGTCGACAACACCATGATCACGCTCGAGGTACACACACACACACTCCGTCACGTGGAGACTCACCGTCGACAACACCATGATCACGCTCGAGGTACACACACACACACTCCGTCACGTGGAGACTCACCGTCGACAACACCATGATCACGCTCGAGGTACACACACACACACACACACACACTCCGTCACGTGGTGACTCGCTGGCGACTGTACCAGTGCGTCGACCTCACCGTCGATAACACCATGATCACGCTCGAGGTACACACACACACTCCGTCACGTGGAGACTCGCTGGCGACTGTACCAGTGCGTCGACCTCACCGTCGACAACACCATGATCACGCTCGAGGTACACACACACACACACACACACTCCGTCACGTGGAGACTCGCTGGCGACTGTACCAGTGCGTCGACCTCACCGTCGACAACACCATGATCACGCTCGAGGTACACACACACACACACACACACACTCCGTCACGTGGAGACTCGCTGGCGACTGTACCAGTGCGTCGACCTCACCGTCGACAACACCATGATCACGCTCGAGGTACACACACACACACACACTCCGTCACGTGGAGACTCGCTGGCGACTGTACCAGTGCGTCGACCTCACCGTCGACAACACCATGATCACGCTCGAGGTACACACACACACACACACACACTCCGTCACGTGGAGACTCGCTGGCGACTGTACCAGTGCGTCGACCTCACCGTCGACAACACCATGATCACGCTCGAGGTACACACACACACACACACACTCCGTCACGTGGAGACTCGCTGGCGACTGTACCAGTGCGTCGACCTCACCGTCGACAACACCATGATCACGCTCGAGGTACACACACACACACACACACACACTCCGTCACGTGGAGACTCGCTGGCGACTGTACCAGTGCGTCGACCTCACCGTCGACAACACCATGATCACGCTCGAGGTACACACACACACACACACACACTCCGTCACGTGGAGACTCGCTGGCGACTGTACCAGTGCGTCGACCTCACCGTCGACAACACCATGATCACGCTCGAGGTACACACACACACACACACACTCCGTCACGTGGAGACTCGCTGGCGACTGTACCAGTGCGTCGACCTCACCGTCGACAACACCATCATCACGCTCGAGGTACACACACACACACACACACTCCGTCACGTGGAGACTCGCTGGCGACTGTACCAGTGCGTCGACCTCACCGTCGACAACACCATGATCACGCTCGAGGTACACACACACACACACACACACACTCCGTCACGTGGAGACTCGCTGGCGACTGTACCAGTGCGTCGACCTCACCGTCGACAACACCATGATCACGCTCGAGGTACACACACACACACACACACACTCCGTCACGTGGAGACTCGCTGGCGACTGTACCAGTGCGTCGACCTCACCGTCGACAACACCATGATCACGCTCGAGGTACACACACACACACACACACTCCGTCACGTGGAGACTCGCTGGCGACTGTACCAGTGCGTCGACCTCACCGTCGACAACACCATCATCACGCTCGAGGTACACACACACACACACACTCCGTCACGTGGAGACTCGCTGGCGACTGTACCAGTGCGTCGACCTCACCGTCGACAACACCATGATCACGCTCGAGGTACACACACAAACTGACACGCTTAGACACACATACTAACATACATACAAACTAACACGATCTACATAAAACTTAAACTCATTTATTTCTGTAAGTAGGCCTCAAGGGCTCTTTTACATGTCTGATTCTTTTCTTTCATATGTATTAGTCGTTTATGCAATAAAGTGGCTGCAAATATGCATAACAGAAACCTTGCTAGAGCCCATTATACTGTGATACAGTTGTCGGTATTGAACGTGGTGGTGTGGTGTGGTGTGTGCAGTGGCAGGCGGCGCCGGTGTCGGACATGTACGCGGACGCGCTGGTGGCGGCCATCCTCAGCGCGTCGCAGCTGCCCGCGCCGCGCTCGCTGCCGCTGGCGCCCAAACTCGACCGGATGCACTTCAAGGTATAATATACGGACGTACACAAGACCTCAACAATACCGCCATATTTCCTAAAATACTCCAGGGTTGTCAAATTATTGAATCCCGTTTTGATCTTTAATTAATTTTAGATACTATCTGCAAAAATAACACTAAAAATAATAGCAATTTCAGGCTTAGATGGAACTCTTAAAAACCCATGAAAAATAACGACGTTAACGGAGTCAAATAGCGCAAAAATATGGTTATTTTTGGATGTAATGGTTATGTTTGGAGTAATATTTTTATGATGGGTTAATCTAATAAACATTTCGTCTTACAAGTAAAAAAGATCGTGAAATCTATCATTAATTTTATTTTACCTCATGGTAAAATAAAATTAATGAATAAGAATAAGAACTCATTTAATCAAGTAGGATTCATAAGAACCACTTTTGCATCGTCATAGGCTACATTTTAGTACAAAAACAGTAGGTACATTTAAAATTTAAATTAAAAACACACACAAACAGTAATATTACAAGCGAGGCAGAAGTGTCTCAGCTATATGCATCGTCAAAAAAAAAAATGATAGATTGATATTCCAATACAAGGGTCAAGACAATTTAAAAATCTTTTAATGCAGTTTTGTTTCTTTTTTAAAATAAAATAATATTTCCTTTAAGTAAAATGAGTTACCTAAAGGATTTAAGGTAGTTCCCCTCCAAGCCCAAATATTTTTTACCCGACTGCGGCGAAGCCCAAAGGAGGGTTATGTGTTTGACCTGTATGTATGTATGTATGTCCGTTCCTGTGTCCACTCGTAACTACTCAACGGCACATCCGATTTTGATAAATGATACATCATTAGATTCGTCTTGATGGTGCGAGATCGTATGAAGTTCGTTAAAATAAACAAAATGGCGGATTGTATGCAGTTTCAAAGTGCACCGCGGTCGGGTTTTTTTTAGTAAAAATGTGGTTATTCCACCCTGTACACTTATCTGAATCATACATATCAAAATGCATTTCCGATTATTTTTTTTAAATTCCCATGTAAATAAACAACAACACAGGCGGACACATCTTGATTTATAAAATGGCTTTAATCATTGATACCGACCAATGAAAGTAGTGATACAATTAATTGATAGGTTTTATGTGACATATGCGCAGGAGTGCGTGATCGAGATGCTGCAGGAGATGTTCGGCGAGGACTCGGTGCCCAAGATGTTCAAGGGCGACAAGCTGCACGTCACCGTCGCCGGCAAGCGCGCCGACATCGACCTCAACCATATGGTATATTTTACACTTTTCTCGCGCTCTAACGACAACTAGAGAAATTAAATTTTATGGTCCTAGGGTACTATTTGGGTACTATTTTTGAGATATAAAGTGATTCCAAAAACAAAGCCGTTCCAGAGATACAAACGGTGTACGCCAGCTTGACGCCCGGTAGCGTACACCGTGAACAGGCCTTATATCGATACCTTTAGACTCAAAGGGCGTAAACACCGCAGGTTATAATGGCGTTTACGCCTTTTGAGTCTAAAGGTATCGATATTTCGGAAAGTTTAAGGGTACAATTTTTTTCACCTAGGTATTTCGTGGGTACTATTTATTGGCTGCATCAGATTCTGAATATCTTTACGGTGTACACTATCTCGAGGGACACCGAGGTTGACGTCACTTTCAAATTAGGCGCAAACTTAATGTAATCGTCAATATGTCGAAAATTTAGAACATTCATAATGCAATAAGGTCGAAACTTTAGTTTGATAGTGTTGAATGTTAAGTCACGTCAAGTTATAGTACATCATTTTATGTCTACACTTGGCCAGAAAGCGTCTTTTTTTGTACGCGCAGTGTGCGGAAAAAACCACTTTATGGCCAGGTGTGGCATAAAAACATTATAATGTCTTGTCGAATCGACCCTTGAAATGACAACCTCTTTGCAAAAAGCTATTACTAAGGTTTTCTAATTAGGAACATAATATGTCGTGTCAGTGTCAGTTAAGAAAACAGTTTAATGTGACATTTGTACAAAACAGATTGGTTTGCTAGCTTTCATATATTATAATTGACAATTTAATATTGTTCCTTTTTTATTTGCGTATCAAGAATAATAAAATTAATATTGCCAGATAGATAGAAGACAGGGCCAAAAACCCCCTTTACCGTTTGCCTTCGCTCCATTTGCCTCTAGAAACGTAAAGTTGTCGATGGTAAACATTGTGACATTGACATTGCGTTAAAATATTAGCTCTAAAAAGCGTAAGTTTGCTACGCGTTATTCAACCTTAGGTGGGTCCCAAATTAAAACTCGTGACTGTACGTCGGTTTTAGGGACACCCTGTATACAGTTCGTTGTACTTATGTATGTCCAGGAGGTGTCGTGTCCGGAAGACGAGAACGTTGAGCGAGCGGTGCTCGCGGCCGTCAGCAAACTGTACACCGCGCTGGCGCCCGTCAAGCCGCCGCCGCCGCCCGGCGCCGCCGTGTGACCCCGCACACACCCACACCACACACACGCCGCCGCCGCCCGGCGCCGCCGTGTGACCCCGCACACACCCACACCACACACACGCCGCCGCCGCCCGGCGCCGCCGTGTGACCCCGCACACACCCACACCACACACACGCCGCCGCCGCCCGGCGCCGCCGTGTGACCCCGCACACACCCACACCACACACACGCCGCCGCCGCCCGGCGCCGCCGTGTGACCCCGCACACACCCACACCACACACACGCCGCCGCCGCCCGGCGCCGCCGTGTGACCCCGCACACACCCACACCACACACACGCCGCCGCCGCCCGGCGCCGCCGTGTGACCCCGCACACACCCACACCACACACACGCCGCCGCCGCCCGGCGCCGCCGTGTGACCCCGCACACACCCACACCACACACACGCCGCCGCCGCCCGGCGCCGCCGTGTGACCCCGCACACACCCACACCACACACACGCCGCCGCCGCCCGGCGCCGCCGTGTGACCCCGCACACACCCACACCACACACACGCCGCCGCCGCCCGGCGCCGCCGTGTGACCCCGCACACACCCACACCACACACACGCCGCCGCCGCCCGGCGCCGCCGTGTGACCCCGCACACACCCACACCACACACACGCCGCCGCCGCCCGGCGCCGCCGTGTGACCCCGCACACACCCACACCACACACACGCCGCCGCCGCCCGGCGCCGCCGTGTGACCCCGCACACACCCACACCACACACACGCCGCCGCCGCCCGGCGCCGCCGTGTGACCCCGCACACACCCACACCACACACACGCCGCCGCCGCCCGGCGCCGCCGTGTGACCCCGCACACACCCACACCACACACACGCCGCCGCCGCCCGGCGCCGCCGTGTGACCCCGCACACACCCACACCACACACACGCCGCCGCCGCCCGGCGCCGCCGTGTGACCCCGCACACACCCACACCACACACACGCCGCCGCCGCCCGGCGCCGCCGTGTGACCCCGCACACACCCACACCACACACACGCCGCCGCCGCCCGGCGCCGCCGTGTGACCCCGCACACACCCACACCACACACACGCCGCCGCCGCCCGGCGCCGCCGTGTGACCCCGCACACACCCACACCACACACACGCCGCCGCCGCCCGGCGCCGCCGTGTGACCCCGCACACACCCACACCACACACACGCCGCCGCCGCCCGGCGCCGCCGTGTGACCCCGCACACACCCACACCACACACACGCCGCCGCCGCCCGGCGCCGCCGTGTGACCCCGCACACACCCACACCACACACACGCCGCCGCCGCCCGGCGCCGCCGTGTGACCGGCCGCTGCACCACGCGGCCGCCATCACGACGACTGACGCGGCCGACGGCTCGTCCCAGTGCCGTCGCTAACATCACGGCCCGGGATATCTACGTTGCCCCACAACCGCTTTTTTAGTTTTGCGGTCAGGAGGGGGGGACATTCAGCGATTGAATGTCATTAAATTTTCTTTTTTCGCGACCAGATGACTGTCTCCCTCACCCTCACACCGCCCTATTACACGGCCGAAGAAAGGCCGAAAGTGTAATAGATGCTCGTATTCGGAGGCTTCCGAACTCACTCGTCCATCTATTGTTTACTTTCCGGCCAACAATATACGCTATTACGTCACACCTGGCCATAAAGTGGCAATTACCGCACGCGTACCTTAAATCCCACTTCCTGGCCTGGGGGAGACGTAAAATTTTGTACTTACCACGGGAGGTAATAAAGAAAGCCTCAGATCGCATATTTATCGCCCTTCTTCAGCTCGAGCGTCAAATACCTGCTATCTGAGACATTCTTTGTTTTACCTTAGACTAATTGAACTTCAAAGTCGATGGGATTGTTAAAATCCCTCCGGCCCACAATATTGAATTCGTAAAATGTTGAATTCTTATAATGTTGAATTTGCAAAAAAAAAAAAACGATCAATAAAGACAAAACGGACATTAAAAACGTTGAACGTTACAAAAATGTCGGTGTGAATGAAATCTAGATACCGAAAACATCAGACTCCAAAGTGAATTTGTTCAATAAGGTACTAGAATATGTAATATTGTCATTTTTAAATGGACTGAAATTAAGTGAGATCGAGAAATGGTCGTTATTGTAATAAATAGGTACCTATTATAAGTTGTAAAAATAAAAGAAATAATGAATTTACTTTGTTTATTATTTAATTATAAACTCTTAGTTAAATTATATTTACAAAACTTATAATCTATGAGACTTATAATCGATGTTACATAACAGGTATGTGGTAGTAGGTAGATCATCAAATTATGGATATTAAGAATGTTTAAACTGAGCAACCTGGCAGTGTATTTTTTATTTATTTTGCCGTCATTATGAAATGAGCTATCATTGCTCTCGTATAAAAGCGAGACGTTTAAGGGATACCGTAGGCACATATCATCATTACTCCAAAAAACACGTATTTGACACTGACTCCAGGTAAAAACGCAGTAAGTGTATATGACAGGGGTTCCCAATCTTTTTCAGCCCGTGGCGCACTTACAAGTTTAGTACTTCGTCTCGGCGCCCTACCCTAGTTCGCTCAAAATAGGTATTGTTGCTTTATAGGTACCAGTGGCGTGGCGTCCATAGAACTCGATTCCCATCGGCTTGCCTAATATTAGGCAGTTCAGCACGTAATTCTAGTGCTCTTAAAGAACATTGAAGCCAAAGCTACTCCGGTTTGCCCAAGGATTTCTTCAACGCCACGCCACTGATAGGTACCCACGAATATTTGTGGTTTTAGATAATGATAGAGGATGGACTCACGGCGCCCCTCTTTACTTTCTACGGCGCAACAGGGCGCCGCGGCGCACACTTTGGGAACCCCTGGTATATGACGTTCGTAAGTAACTTTTGACATTTTTCTCGACGACGTTTTTAGATACGAGTTTTTTTCAGTAGTGACGATATGCTCGCTCGATGCTTGTGAGTATTCGTGCCCTATCTAGGCAGATGGGAGGGGACGGTCGTCATTAGAGAATACTTGGGAACCCAGGCGGGAACACCCAAATACTCCGAATTATTTTATTCCGAATTTACTTATTCCGAATTTCAAAACTCCGAATTTCATAAATCCTAAAAAATAAAATTCCGATTATTGAAAAACACGATATTTATTATACCGAATTTCAAAAATCAGATTTTTCTATATTCCGACATTTATTTCTCCGAAAAATTAAAAGCTCGATGTACCCTTTGTCCGTAAAAAGGAATTCCGATTTTCATTTGTCCGAAATTTCGTTACTAATTCGGAATTTTGTCATTCGGAGTTTTGAAATTTTGTAAACTCTTAATATTATTGAAATATGAGGCGCAGGTTTTAAAGTCTGAAGAAAGTCAGGACTTTTTTGACAAAATTTGATAATTATTTTTATAGTTTTGCCTTAAAAAATAGGCTACGTTCAAATAATAATAATGGCTGAGATAATATTGTATTTTATATGCATTGGAGAATATGTAACAAAACCCGAATCGGAGCACCCCACTATCCACGTGGTCTTGTCTGCTCTACCCCTAGAGTGTATATAGAAAGCCGGAGGCGCGGAGGGGGAGCAGCCCTCGCCCGCTGTAGCAAAGCACAGGCACAATGTGAGCCGTAGCGGCTGAGGCTGGTCGCCGAAGGCGACCATCAAGCCGAAGTAGCGAAGGCGAGCATTAGGGCCTGTGCTTTGATACGCAAGGGCGAAGGGGCTGCTCTTCCCGCAGCGGCGGAGCAGTTGCGGAGTCCGACCGACTGTTTTTAAGTCCTGTATCTACGTTTATCATTATTTAGTCAAAATTTTTATTTTTCGATATTTTGGAATTCGAAGTTTTGATAATCGGAATTCGTATTTTTGATGTATCGGATTATTATAGATTCGGACTTTTCATTGTTCGGTGTATGGAATCTCGGACTTTTGAAAATCGTAATTCTTACAGTTAGACGTTTTGTAATTTCGGAATTTTAAAAGTCGGAGTTATGAAAAATCGGGATTTTAATAATAGGAATTTTAATCCATTCGGAATTTTAAAAATCGGTATTTTGATATTCGTGATTCTGAATATCGGAATTAAGTTTTTCGTATTTATGTAGTGTACCCAACCCAGGCGACTATGATGAAGATAATTAATTAAACACTGAATTCCACCCTTTGAATGTGAAAATATTTCGCGACCCATAACCCTTCTACTACATATCTATTTGAGAGTTTAGACCCTCTATATCTTGGGACTTCGCGACTATTGCGACTTTTTAGAGCAGCGGTCGGCAACCTTTTAGTAGCCAAGGGCCACATAGTAGTTTACGAAGTTGACGCGGGCCGCACTATGTTAATAATTGGTGATTTTATGCAATTCTGAATATATCGACCTTTACATACAAAATAGCCAGGGAGGCTCGCGGGCCGCAAGTGAGCGGATCACGGGCCGCATGCGGCCCGCGAGCCGCTGGTTGCCGACCGCTGTTCTAGAGGCTTCGTGACCGTCCAGGGCAGTGGTAGGTAATAATTCATGGCGGGCCAGAAAATTTAAAAAAATCAGAGGAGGGTTAGAATTTTATCGCGGGCCATATACTACTTATTTCGAAGAGTCGTCGCGCGGCGGGGCTTCTATTTCTGTTGGCGGGTCATAGTTTACTGAAAAGGCTAGGCGGTTAACCAACTAATTAAACCATATCGCTGCGACACATACCTGGGGGTCATCCACAAAGTACGTCACACGATTTTTCAGACTTTTAGGCCCCTCCCCCCTTGTCACAGTTTTTCCTAACATATTTGACCTTGTTAGTATAGGTTGTGTGGATCTAGGAGGACTTGGAGTACCGCTTCCAGTATCGCCTCACATCGTCGTGGCCCTGGCGGGTGACGACCATGGTGCGCGCGCGCTCGGCCTGCCACGTCAGCACGCCCGCGCCCTTCGCGTAGTCGCGCAGCGCCGCGAAGTCCGCCTGCACACACACACACACACACGCACAGTTTAAACTCGCTCAGCGACATTATCACGAGGCAGAAAGATCTTAAACTTAACCATATTCATACCTAAACTAAGTCATGTACTATATGAAAGAATTATGTTTCTTTATTAGTTTTTACACATTTTAAGTTACATACAGCAGAACCCGCTTTAAACGATTCTGAGGGGACTTAGCAAAAAAAGCATCTTAAACGGGAAAATAGGTATAGTAATTATCCGATCAACTGGGCTAATGTTGTTAACGAATACAATGCCATTGAGAGGTAAACCACAAATTAGGATAACGAGAATATAGTGTCAAAATAGTATAACTGCCTTGAAAGATCATTAGATTTTAGATTCTATTTACTAGACAGTAAAGTGTAAATGCAGTTATAGATAACTGCGATCTTAATTTGTTTTGCATTTCACATTCGCCCGACGGTCTGCAAGTGCGTATTCCGTAGAGAAAAGACTTAGATACTATGAGCTTTCAACGGATTATCGGTTCTATGACCGTAATGATAAGGCGGCAAATACTTTCAAACAAAAAATAATAATGCATTTTGCTTTTACAGATTTAACGGGGAGCCAGATATTAGGTGGTATTGTATTCTATCAATGGCATTGTTCGCTCAATGGCATTGTATTCTTTAACAGCATTAGCTCTCTTGAACGGATAATTTCTATATAAACACCGGCCACAGGGACCGGTGTCAAATGACGTATTATGCCGGAAATCGTATTAAACGGGTTCTACTGTATATAGATACAAAAAATCAAAGTACATAGAAAAAATATTTTTCTTGTATCTATATACGTAACTTAAAATGTGGTGTAATTTACCCGCATTAAAAACGAATAAAGAAACAGCATGTTTCATTCATATAGTATTAATATTAGCGTCATCTCTCGCTCAATCGTCATAGCTGTAAAGTTTATGCATTGAAGTGGGATACATGTGTAAGGAAGGTAATACGTGTCCTCATAGACGGCATTTAAGTTAAAAACCTATTAAACCAGAATGATACAAAAGTCAAAGTAGATGGTAAAATTGAGGGCACTTGTTGGATGCTCCGGTAGTCAAGTAGTTGAGACGCTGAGCCGGAAATCCAGAGATACCAGGTTCGATTCCCGGTCTGGACCATAGAGTGCCATTTAATTTTTCTATGTACTTTGATTTATATGTAAGTAGTCATATGTTGTTCGTTATATCCTACCTTCGAAATAGGTACAATATTTTAAAACGTGGCTCCTTTTTATAGAAAATAAAACTAAGATTATGCTCAAACGTTTGGAATGTTGCCGAATCGACGGTTGACTCGCGACCCACCTGGGATAAGAACTGGTTGTAAACAACACCCTCGGTGTAGGAGAAGCGGTTGCGCTCGCTCTCCCACAGCTTGATCTGGTCCACGACGGTGGGCGGCAGCACCGACGACGAGCGCACGCCGCACGAGTCCGCTGATAACATCTGCATTACAATGCTCATAATAATCCATTCACCAATAAAGTGTCAAATGATAAGAAATATTAAATTACATAACTAGGGTGGTAATATCGCATATTTACGTCCCTCGCTTGCAGCTCGGGCCGCAAACTTTTGCGATCTCGGCCTTTCTTTATTTTTATTACCTCCCGAGTTGTGTACATCATTTTTTTTGTCTACACTTGGCCAGAAAGCGGCTTTTTGCCGTACGCGCAGCGTGCGGAAAAAGTCACTTTATGGCCAGGTGTGGCATTATAACAGTAAAAAAGGTATATTGACTCAAGGGCCAACTACAGAAGGTGGTACTTCGCGACACGGCACTTATCGTATTTCTTCTTCATTTCACATTCTTGTACAGTTCTGATTTTATTAGAGGTTCGAAACATGACCTGGTGAGGCGCCTTGCTCCGCTGCCGCATAGTGCATTTTTATCTTAATGCCGTGTTGCACAAGGTCTCTTTGATTGTTACGAGTCTCTGGGTCTGATTACTCTGGGCTGGGGTAAGAGTATGTTTGGATATAGTGGTTGCCTGGGGCCTGCAGGTGCGACTGGATGCCCTAAGACGAAGGTGGCTGGTTACCTGCGGGTGCGACTGGATGCCCTTGGACGAAGGTGGCCGGTTACCTGCGGGTGCGACTGGATGCCCTAGGACGAAGGTGGCCGGTTACCTGCGGGTGCGACTGGATGCCCTAGGACGAAGGTGGCCGGTTACCTGCGGGTGCGACTGGATGCCCTAGGATGAAGGTGGCCGGTTACCTGCGGGTGCGACTGGATGCCCTAGGACGAAGGTGGCCGGTTACCTGCGGGTGCGACTGGATGCCCTAGGATGAAGGTGGCCGGTTACCTGCGGGTGCGACTGGATGCCCTAGGATGAAGGTGGCCGGTTACCTGCGGGTGCGACTGGATGCCCTAGGATGAAGGTGGCTGGTTACCTGCGGGTGCGCGTGTTGGCCGAGGTAGTTGATGATCTGGTCGGCGGTGATGCCGCCGCGCAGCGCTTGCCGCACCGAGTCTCGCGTCAACACGCCTACCACCAGATTCGGGAACCTACAACACCAAACCAATTTATATTTATACAGCGAGCAGTGAGTCAAGAAAGGTTTACCCCTTTTCAACTTTATTAGATGGTATTAGAGTTCAAAAGTGGTAGATCACTTTCTTGGCTTACTCTACAAGAAAAAATTACATATTTGTATATATTTGGTCTCCACCACGATGTACCCGCGCGGCGAGTCGGCGGGTTGGAGACCTCACTCACCTGTAGACCAGCTCCGCGAACAGCCCCAGCAGCGCCGCCTGCAGACTGGTGTTGGTGTAGGCGTACACGCGGTAGTTGGTCTCCACCACGATGTACCCGCGCGGCGAGTCGGCGGGTTGGAGACCTCACTCACCTGTAGACCAGCTCCGCGAACAGCCCCAGCAGCGCCGCCTGCAGACTGGTGTTGGTGTAGGCGTACACGCGGTAGTTGGTCTCCACCACGATGTACCCGCGCGGCGAGTCGGCGGGTTGGAGACCTCACTCACCTGTAGACCAGCTCCGCGAACAGCCCCAGCAGCGCCGCCTGCAGACTGGTGTTGGTGTAGGCGTACACGCGGTAGTTGGTCTCCACCACGATGTACCCGCGCGGCGAGTCGGCGGGTTGGAGACCTCACTCACCTGTAGACCAGCTCCGCGAACAGCCCCAGCAGCGCCGCCTGCAGACTGGTGTTGGTGTAGGCGTACACGCGGTAGTTGGTCTCCACCACGATGTACCCGCGCGGCGAGTCGGCGGGTTGGAGACCTCACTCACCTGTAGACCAGCTCCGCGAACAGCCCCAGCAGCGCCGCCTGCAGACTGGTGTTGGTGTAGGCGTACACGCGGTAGTTGGTCTCCACCACGATGTACCCGCGCGGCGAGTCGGCGGGTTGGAGACCTCACTCACCTGTAGACCAGCTCCGCGAACAGCCCCAGCAGCGCCGCCTGCAGACTGGTGTTGGTGTAGGCGTACACGCGGTAGTTGGTCTCCACCACGATGTACCCGCGCGGCGAGTCGGCGGGTTGCAGGGCTGACGCGTCGCCCCGCACGCACGCTATGTTCAACGCCAGGCGGGTCGGGTAGAACCGCCCCGCTTTACGCTGCCGATACGTTACAATATTAAAACAAAATCGCTTCTCGTACTGACTCCAAGAACAAACTACAAAAAACAAAGAAGTAGAAGGAAGTCACCTAAAGTATCTGTCACCAAACGGTTGACTGGTAGAGAATGCCTTAAGGCATAAAGTCCGCCTATTGTACTTTTTATTATTGTGTAATAAATGTTTAAAATAAATAAATATATTGCTGTAAAGGGCGCAAACTAAACACATACGTAGATGGACCGGCGACTTCGAGGGCCGACCTGAAGGTGAGGCACTTTCTGCCGAGATTTATAATCTATGTGAAAAGCGTTATAGCGCTTTTCACGCCTCCTGCGACGAAGTAAAACATAATATGACTGTAATGATTGATTGGGTCTCCTCTCAAGAACCTTTACGGCTATCGGCCGTCAGTTTTTCGAGCTATATGCCCAGCCATTTGCCACTTTAACTTGCTAACTATGCGTGCGACCGTTCATTGTGAAAGTCTTTGGGGGCGGCCTATGTTCAGCAGTGGTACGTATCAAGGTTGAAATGATGATGATGGTGGTATACCTTCCTCTGGTAGACGAGGCCGAACTCCCGCAGATGCTGCAGGAACACCAGCATGTTGTTGCTCATGCCCTCCGTGCTGTAGTCCTGCAACACACATTCATCTGAGGAACTGCAGCGGAATGTTCAACATTCAAATAACTTCCAGTTTGTAATTAGCGAACGAATGATTGGTTCTGTATGACTCGAGATTTTACAAGGAGTCTAAAATAATCTAAGTACACATCTGTATGAAAAAGCGGCAAAACTGCAGCAACATCAGAATACTACAGAGCCCGAAGCCGTCAGTGTCGTGAACTCCATAAAGATAAAAGGACAGTGTCTACCAAGGACCATTAAAACAATAGGACTGTCATTCTCCATACAAAAAGCTGTTCCCCGAATTTACAACGTATAATCTTGGTAAAAGAATTATATTATTTACAATTACAATTATTCAACTTTGCAAACGTGACGTATTTAAATGTTAGAATTTATTTATTATTAGCTGTTTACGAACTAATTGTTACTATACTATGTTTCTTTGTTCAATTATAACATCGTTAAATGTTTTTAGCGCCATCTAGTATTTGCCCGGAAATCCCCTAGCGGTCGGGTTACAATCCAAAGTATGGCGAATGACAGTCCTCTTGTTTCAATGGTCCTTGGTGTCTACCCTCTAATTTCTACCGTATTCAGGGTACTATTACTATAGTAGAAATTATTAGGGTACGTAGTATGTTAGGATACCGCCCAGCCTCCTAATTTCTACCTTCATATTCTTAGTAGGTAAGCAATTAGAGGATAGGCAGTGTCTTTATATTTTACTGAGGTCTGAGATCTGTACTTTTTTGAACACCTCTCAAAATACAATAATCAATCTTTGGAATCGATATTTCTGACATGAGGTTGCCGAGGGTACTGAGGTGCCGGAGGGGGCGGTGTGCAGGTAGTACTGCAGGAACAGCCACACCGGGGCGGGAGCTGGTGTGGCGGTACCTTGCCGAGGGTGCTGAAGCTGAGCTGGTAGAGGAAGGCGAGGCACTCGGCGGCGCTGAGGCTGCGCTTCTCTGCCGTGTGCAGGTAATGTTGCAGGAACAGCCACACCTGCTTGGCGGTGCTCAACAGTAGGAACTGGAAGCCGGCGCGTGTGATCACCGCTGAACCGTCCTCTGCGTCCCTGCAATGAAAAATCAATATGTCACAATCTCTGCGGACCAATTTATTAGCCAGGCACTAACTGGGAAAGGTTAAGTTAAGGTTAACAAAATATGGATCCTTGGTCTGAATATTTTTTTTTATGATATTATTATTGTTACAACGTAGAGAAGTTTCTCTCTCCAACAAAACTGACGTTCGCACCGGATCCGACCGTCGCTTTCTATCATATAACGCGTGCTCTATCTGGTGGCTGGCTAAGCCCCTTCGCCAGGGCAAAATTTGGTGCTAGTAACCGCGCGGCGAAATCGCGGAGTGACCCACTCCTGGTGTCACTCACCCACACTAATATCATCATGGTGTTGCGTCGATTTAGTTCGTTGATAAGCTGAAGTAAGTTTACTCAGCGGTATAGCTAGTATGGGTGACACCGCGGCAGATATCAATGGTGTTACCCATAAGCCTGATTGTCAACCAGCTGTGGAGTGGCACCCGGGCCGGTTCCCGCCCCTGCCCCAGCTACTCACTATATTCCGGCCTTAAAATAGCCAAGCCGATAGTTTTCTATAGACTAAATCTCTATATCTTCAATCGAAACGATTTAGTTTTGTTTGGTCTGAAATCGGCCCCTCACAGACCTGGTCATGAGGCCGGCGTGCAGCAGTATCCGCACGGCGTCGGCGCTGATGCCCTCGGTCTGTGCGGAGCCCACCATGTAGTGGAGGACGCACTCCCAGCGCTCCAGGGCGTACGCGTCCAGAAACGCGACGTCACGCGCCTTGCCGTCCGGCTCCAGGGATGATGACATACTCCATGGTCGTCCGCTGGAAATAAAAAATTATTTATGTATTTTGAAATCATCATATCGTCAACCGTAGGCTGAATTAGCGTAAAGGACATTGTTTTGCCTGTCCCTTGCCGTAATTCAACCTATGATAGAGGATGTTTACTGGAAATATTTTGAACCCTTATAGCTTATGTGGAAAACCCGCAATTTTATCATAATTATAGATATTTACATTGAGCAAGCATAACGAAAAATAAAATTCGACCCACTACAGCTAAAGTCAGACTCAAACCTGCATCTCCGTCTTTCCGGGTCAGTGTGTTTCGAAATTCACCATCCAGCCGCTTCATGACCCACATCAATGTACTCGTAACACGTTACTCTTAGCGCCCTCTGTATCATTATGTTTGGAAGGCTTAGCTTTACTTATTCTTCACGTAATAATTAACTTGCTAACGAAACCAGATCTCACCCGCCCAACAGAGCCACTTTGAGGTTCCTCTTGAAGGACTGTGCCAGCATCCAACCTGGGAGCCCACCCGGGATGGGCGCGTCCTGCCACACGGACAACTCTGTTAACGCCTCTGCTGCTTTGCACTGCTCTCTGAAACATAATGCCATTTTATTATCAACAAGATAATTATTTACTCCTTTTCTATCAAAGGGTTTTTCAACACAAACGTAAAGAGGGTCATTGTTTGCTTCCATGGCATCAATTATGTTGGAATTGTATTTTATTTTATAGCTTGACACATTTTTTTCTGAGTGAAATGACACAAAAAAGGAAATAAAAAATTATTTTTAGCAACTAATGTTTGGTTTCAAAAGATGATAATAGGTGGCGCGGACTTTCAACAGCAAATTGCACATTAATTCTGGTACTGTGAGACTGCTCATGTCATTTCGCACACTATTGATGTTGTGTTGTGGGAATAAATAATGACCCCCTTTGTGTTTGAATGGAGAACTGACCAATTTGAATCACCTTAATGGTTGCGGTAAGGATTTCTAAAGATATAAGCATCTCTACAAGTTGCAACCAAACATGTATCTTTCATGGGCAAAAGATATTTGACAGTAAACTACTAGTAAAAGGCCCTACTAGCAAAGTATAAAGACAAACAAGTTGGACTTTCAGCCGTTTAGGAGCGCACAACACATATTCACACAGACGCGATAGCATGTCTGTGTGAGTGCAATTCATACTAGAGCATTCATACACATTCTTATAACTTTACTTGTAGTGTGTTCGTACACAGTGCACACACATTCAAGCATGCGATGTACCTTTTGCAGGAAGAAAAATTATTGCTATTACACTGTGCTACTAGGATGATGGAAATAAAAATAAAATTCAAAGTGGTAAAGTGATATCTTTTGTCTAAAAACATAACAAATAATGACTAGCATTGGTTTGTTTAAATACTTAGCATGGGCCTGGGAGACCCACGAAGCGACGACGGCTTGCGGCACGGGCTGCTCCACAAACAGCAGCCGGATCACGAAGTGCCGCGCCAGCTCCGGCAGCTCTCTGCAAATATTACCCAAAAATTACAGATTTACAAGGGTTTGATTCACACTTTTCAAAATTTGAATCGGCAAACAAATTATATTTCAAACATTTATGTTGGGTGTTGGAACAATTGGTATTTCTCAAGCAACTGTAGAGTTACAGTTGATATTTACTAACAAAAAATTACAATGAAAACAGACTTAACCTCAAATACTTCACTACAAAAACAAAGTAGTATTTATACCTGTAAACAGCTAGACATATTGTAGGATAGTTGTATAAAGTCTCTAAGAACTGTGGTGACCGGCTTTTTAGATATTCATGAAGGTCTTTACACTGTAATGTTGGTGAAGGGTTCAGGTTCAGAGAACTCTTCGATTTGGAGGATTCTGACATCGCGAAACTGACAATTAAATTCACAAGAGGACTGTTGTATTGTCAATAACGTTCCCTCGCTGGAAAATGACTAGCGAGACTAGAAATTAATTTTAAGGCATAACTTCAAGTGGCAAAATCTCAGCAAAATAAACTTTGTTTGCAGTGTTGCCATATCTTAAAAAAAGAAATCTGGATTCTGGATGGCATAGTTTAAAAAATCTGTATGAGACCAGGGGCCCGTTTCACGAAGCTACAAGTTACAAGCGGAAGTCTCTTTCTATCAAAAGGTATTGAAAAGAGACTTCCGCTTGTAATTTGTAACTTGTAGCTTCGTGAAACGGGCCCCAGATAATGCAAAACCTGATGAAATCTCGAATTATGTTATTTATTTACCAAATATCTTCAAATACATAAATGTCACTAAATATAGCCTCTCACTCTTCCGTCATGTGATAGCTGACGAAAGGAAAGGTTGGCATGAAGGCTTGTTAGGCTCGATATCCCATCCGGTGTGCGAGTGGGATACTGCTGTAGACCGTATATAGCGGTGTCCCGCTCGCACACCAGATAGATTCCTACATATGATGCAGTGTAATACTGGCCGAAGAAGCGGAATAATGAATTATATGTAATATTTGGATATAAAATAAAAGTAAATCAACACGTATTTGGAATTAAAAAAAAAATGATAATTGAAAAAATCTGTATATAACCACAGTAAAATCTGTTATCTGTAACGGCACCCTAAACTCTGTATAGATACAGGTAAATCTGTATATATGGCAACACTGTTTGTTTGACGTGCACGTTCAGAATAACTTATTGCAATTTGACATTTAGCGCCCACACACACAGTCCCGTCGAACTGTAAAGTTTTGATTTTGTTGTAAGATCAAGAAATTTTACTAGTTGAAAAAAAGAAATCGCGGAAAAACGCGACTGCTGAAACTCACTGCACGGAAAACGATTTCGCGAAAGCTGTCTAACAAATCAGATCGCGTTTTAACCATCCAACATCTTTTTTTCGTACTTTATTGAGGTTTCCGAACAACCATAATTGACGTCCTTTGAATTTTTTTTTTAATACTGTTCCATGTACATAAAAAACCGCCGAATCACGTCTACTTGTATGGTACGTGCGGTCCGCTAGAAAAATGTAGTCTATGGGCTTTATTTTTTTGTTATTGTTTTTTATGGTAATTTTACACATTTGCGGTTGCGGCGCGTTTTGATTTGGTTGGATTGTACATAGGGAATGCAATCTCGAACCGAGATTGGCGATTCGAGATTTCGTGCGAAAAATCTGAGTCGAGATTGGGTGTTTCGAGATCTCGACCGTCAGGCTCTCGACATCGAGATTAATCTCAACGAGATCGAGATTTGACAAAGTAGTGAAAAATTTGTTATTTTAAACAAAATTATCTAAAAATTCAGTATATACCAACTATTTACTTGCTGTTATATTTGCAAAATAAAGCAGCAATTGAAAATTTAACAAAAAAAACCTTTCATTGAAATAAATACTAGTTTGAAACCTGCACGTAAGTAAGTAACACTAGTAATAAATAATATAATTAAAATCGTATCGTGTACATACTTTATCCAGTTTAGTCCCTTTAAAGATAGGGAACGTGCACGACGAAGGTGCTGCCAACTGCTACCGCCAATCTAAATCATATACCCTCTCATGCTGGGGCCACATTGATGAAAACGCTGTTAATAACGTTAGTTTATATCGCGTTGAAGGACGATTAACGTCAGTGTAGCTACGACTTACTATATTTGACATTGACACGTAAATATTAACATTGACATTGACAGCTTGATTTGACAGGGGCGATAGTTTCCTTTATTGTCCGCCCGTGTCTCTTTTGTCGTTTAGTGCTGCCACCTATAGTTTATGCACGTTTCCTATAGAAACTTATACAAATACAACTTAGGACAATTAATGATAATCAGGTTGTAGAGCTTTTCTGAGAGAATGATACTAACTGCTATCTTATTTCAAATACATAGTCAGTGTTATCTTTCAGCTAGTTAATCTCTTTCAATTGAAAAACTAACATCTTAATGTTAGGCCGTTGCGTTGCTGCGTGAAATAAACACAATAACTATGATTCCTGTCAATCGTTGAGTAGAGTCGATTTAACCCAGCCACTCCTGTAGCTAATCCTGTGCCTCCTGTGGGTAATGGACTCGTTCGGTTCTCCGTATTTAGAGATTCAGGGCCCTTAGGCACTTGGTATTAAGACGGCCAGCTATAATTTTGGGCTTATATGTATGAAGGGTCCACCGCTGGGGGGCCTCTCTAGGCTGGCTAGGCCGTGGCCTTGTAGGCCTAGGCGGAAATCTGGCGCTACCTAGCCAGACAGCCAGAGATTGGCCCCATCCATATTATCATACACATACACGATAGCGACATTGGGAGCTAAGACGTAGGTAGACCAAGGGCATAGCCCAAAGTGCCTAATAAGTACGAGGGCCCTATTCGAGTGCGTTTTATTATACGGCTCTATGGCCGAATCCCTGATAGAAAACCAACGTTGTCTCGCCAAATATATTTATTTTTACATATATTTAAGGGACATTGAAAGGGTTGATATAAGAGATCAAATACTTATTTGAAAAATTACATAGACACGCGAGGTTGTAGACGGCGATTAGTGAAAGCATACATACTTAGGTAGGTAGATGAATACAGATTGTGCAACCAAATTGCAATAATTAAGAAGTAGTACCTGGGTATGGCCGCCAAAAATTGTAGGTACATTTGAAAAAAAAACAATGTCCCTCTCACTTAAATATGTATAACTTTTACGTCATTTTATTTTATAATAACTTGTAAAGGTATGTATGATTAGCAGAATTTCGTAATTATATATACAATGTAATTTCAGTTAGTCAACGTTTCCTGTTAAAACGCGTTTTTTTTGGAAGGTTTACATTTTGCGTTCATAAAAAAATTCTGTGTCCCATAACGACCTCTCGCAGATCGAAGTTAGAAAAAATATATTTTTGAATCGTACCCGTTATAAGTTCGGAATAGCTAACGTTGTTCACTAAATTTGCTACTTTTCTGTTGAATTATTTTAATAAAATACCGCAATAAAGTGTATCAAAAATAATTTCAAACATGTGTCTCACTTTTCGTTCCTGAATGTTACCTCACGTATGTTACTATATTACAATGGAAATAACAAGAATCCAAGGCCGCAAAAACCTTCATTGAGTCATGGCTACACCACACTACATACAGGTTGTTCAACCTACGGAAAAGAATCCGCGATTTTTTGTACGACAAATGACAAAGGAACAAGTGGCCGGTGTTTTGTCTCGACATTATTTCACGTTTTGTACAGTGAATATTCAAGGTAGGAACACAACTTTATTACATAATTATAAATTGTAGACGTAGGTAGACTATTCATTTAATAAATAAAGTTATTAGGTGCTTTCTAACTTCAAAACTCACCGAATATATAATTTTTAAGTTTATGTCCACAGCATTTTCGATTCACGAATGTTACGTAACATTCGTGAACTGTTGTTAAGCTGAGTGTGCAATATTGAAACGTAGTGATTTACTACTAATTGGTATTGAATAAAAATATTTGATGTTTCTGTGACAAATAGTTATGGTTGTTGTTTGATTGATTACCTGCCTACAATTTCAAAGAATGTATGCAAATATTTGATTACGTTAATAATTCTTAAATAATTTACATACTTTTAAATTACAAAAAAGTTGAGTACCTCATGTTAGAAGTATTAAACTTTACGTTAAATGACATTTTTTTTATTATTTTAAAGATAGGTTTTGTTCAAACTTGTTTTTTATTTGGAGTATCCCAAATCATACCAATGAAAATAATAAAAAAAATCCCTTATGGGCTCTAGGCTTTACGAATTTCACGTGTGTTACATTCATTCTCGTATGTTACCGTGCGTTACCAGTTCACGACCGTTATTGTAGAATTTTTGGCGGACATACCCACCAATGAAAATAATAAAAAAAATCCCTTATGTGCTCTAGGCTTTACGAATTTTACGTGTGTTACTTTCATTTCATTCACGAATGTTACCGTGCGTTACCAGTTCACGACTGTTACTGTACAATTTTTGGCGGCCATACCCACCTAATAAAATCGAGGATTCATAAGTATTAAACGTAGTTCTTTACAGCTCTTAACTTTCTTAAACCGAAACTTAAAAAGCATTTTTAACCCTTGGAAAATTCATGTACATGGGTAACGTGATAGCACTGATAGCTAATCTAATAAAAGGTTCAGCCTTCCGAGATGATTTCGTAATGTGACGCAAAGTGTTTCGACTTTCGAGAGCCCACTGCAACCCGAATACACTTAACCCACCTACCCATTGGTCAAGTATAGCTACTTAGGTAGTAACTGTTTCATAAAATATGTAATCGGAGTAATTCATTTATCAAATCATCGCAGCCAATAAGCGTTTTAAAAGCTGTAAAGTTACTTATTTCTCGAGATACAGAATGAAGCTAGCTGAATGTCTCAGATAAAGAAGCTAAATACTTGTTCATAATCCCATACGAAAGAAAAAAAAGGTTCACCCACACAAACGAACACATGACGCATACTCGTGTATTTCCCCGTGTCCGCACGCGGTGCGCACACACGCGCGCCCGAGTTCACCGCCATTCATTCTCGTCGGCAGATGGCGGATGCAGTAGACGCCCTCCGCTCCGACCGTCAGTCGCGCATAGACAACCGACCGAGCACAGTGTTTTCGCTCAGCACCATTTTATGTGTATCGTTTCGAACGGGACATTGTGTGTATGTGCTCCGTGAATAATCGAATAGCACGAACCGCCAAAGTGTCGAGTCGAGTAGAGCGTTTCGTTCGCGATATGCCCGCACGGGGATCGATGAGATATCTCGGGCGCCCGTAGAAAGAAACCGCGCCTCCGTCATGAGCGAGTGATCGTCGAGCGAGCGACGTAAAAAAAGTTAACACAGGAAACATGTCTCGGCGGACCGCCGACGCGGATGCGAGCGAAGGGTTCGAAATTCGAAAGCGGTCATGTCATCGCCTCTCGGATTTCGTATAAGTCACCGTCCAATGTCAAAATCGTGCACGTACCGCGAGCGCCGACACGGGAGCCGCGTACCCTCCGGAGCGTGCGGAAAATGCGATCGTTGGTAGTTTGGTGGGCGGTGGTCTCGGCGGCCTGGGCGCTGGCGGGCGCGTGTTCGAGCTCCATCTCGAAGCGGCCGGCGCGGCCCGCGCGGCCCGCCGCGCCCGCGCCCGGCCCGCGCCCGCCGCCGCAGCCGCGCCTCAACGTCACCTTCCCCACCTTCAAGTGCGAGCCGGATTACTCCGAGTACTACTGCCTCAACGGCGGCGTCTGCTTCACCGTCGTCATCTCGGACAGCCCCATCTACAACTGCGAGTGCCGCAGCGGGTTCGTGGGGCAGCGCTGCGAGTTCAAGGACCTGGACGACTCGTACGTGCTGACGAGCCGCCAGCTGATGATGGAGACGGCGTCCATCGCGGGCGGCGCCACGGTGGCGGTGTTCCTCGCCATTCTAGTCTGCTTCGGCGCGTGGGTGCGGCTGCGGCGGCGCGCGCCCGCGCCGGGCAAGGCGCCGCCGCCCGAGAGCGGCGCGCCGCGCGTGCAGCTGGTGGCGCTGGCGGCGCCCGGCCGGCCCGCGGCCACGCGCGCGCTGCCGCCGCAGCCGCCCGACCGGCGCTGACCCGCCGTCGATCCGCCGCCGCCCGTGTACATATAGTGTAGTGTTAAGTTATGTGGATCGAACGAGAATATAAGAAAATTTATGTGATAATTATTTTACGAAGCTTATAATTTATTTCGGAAGGAATCTCTTTTGTATATACCGGATCCGTCTATCCTCGCGTCGATAAATTCAGTGTTCCCGAGTGTTTGGTGGACCGTGCCGTCGTTGGTGTGCGGAGTGGCCGGACCTGCCGGCGCGGAGCCCGAGGGCTGCGCCCCTCGCTGTCCCCGCTGGACAGTTGCGGATCCATGTTGCTTGTATTTGGTAGTCCTCCGTCTATCTGAATAGAATTGTGATGAATTGGAAGGTGTGAGGCGGAAGGCCACCTCGGGCCTCGGCCCGCACATTCCATCTCGCGGATAGTGTATGTTACTGGTGTCAGTATTATTTTGTAATGAGTGTTAAGCCGGCAGCTTTACTTTATTTTATAATTTATACCTGTTATCCCGCTGGGATAGTGCTGTATTATATTCGTTTAAAGGCTGAGATGTGCCCGGAAGAAAGGCTTGTTGTAAATATAGCCCGCATAGGTATTTATTAGATATTTATGATCGTTTATTTATTGACTGCTTTATTTAGTTATCTCCGAGATTAGCCACTGTAAGCCTAGCTCGACATAACGGTTGCATTTTCATTTCACCTGCTACGCATGGCCTCGCAAACTCACTTATTCCCGATTGTAATCTCATTATGAATCTCCTCCTGTCTTGGTATTTTGTAAAAAAATAAAATAACATTGGATGGTGTTAAAATTTGTCACTCTGCAGTCTAATCAGTCATATTGTTAAGTTTTTCATTTCTGTAATGTTGTGGTCATAGCTGCTGTCAATAACAACAAAATACTTGATTGTAACGGAGACAGGAGTGAAGGAAGGTCCATGTATTGAGCTACAAAATAATTGTTTATTAAATTGATACATTAAATAAGTAATAGAATTGTAAAACAAAAATGTTACAAATATGTACCATCATTCACTTGTGTCTGCTCTTCTAAATTGATTGTTCAAGACAAAATAACATGTGTGAAGTCTATGAACAGCCATGTTAGAGTTGAATCAGGCTTGTAAGGAAGGTTGTCTGTTTATTTTTAACTCTTGCTTAATCCAGCTGTGTGGAGGCTGTTTAGACTGCACCGGGGCTCAAAAAAATAGCAAAGTAGTTAATGGGCTGTGAGTAGAGATGTGCCGTTTGGGAATGTTCTACAAAATTCCCCGTACAACTTGGGAATATTCCTTGGAGGGTTCCCGAACGGCACGTCACTAGTGAGGCGAGGGGCCGGGGCGCTGGCTGGCCCAGGGGCCCCAGGGCCGGACCCCCTCGCCGGCCCGTGGGACGCGCGGCATTCATCATGAGATTGTTTATATATTATGAACATTCCAAAGTATTTGTAAAATATTACGTACATCGCTAATAATTTCGAAGTATCTGTTAAGACGCTACATTGTTAATTATACAATTTTCTATTGATCATTTGTTAAAAGAAAATTATACGAAACTAAATCCTTATTTCTGCTTTTTATTGATCTCTAATAGCTCACTGTACCTAAAATAGTGGGCTATATGCCTTTGCAATTTTGATCAAAATCTTGCTGCTTCTACAGTGTAAGTAGATGCACCCTTTCCACCAAAAACTGGTAATTTCCTTGTGAATGTAGCCATGGGTAAATAAGCAACATTATTATATTCAAACTGTTGTTTCGAGGGCATTTCCCCAGAAATATGTCTGCGACTCATTCATCTGTCTCCATACATTTAGTATGAAAAAGGGCCAGATGAATGAGGTGACCGCAGACATATTTCTAGAGAAATGCCCTCGAGTTTTTAAAAGAGGAATTTATAGGGAAAATAGTAGTTTTCAGGAAAAAAGGTGCATTTTGAAACTTGTTTACTCTTTGGGATAACTGCAGAATTAGGCAGTTCAAAACCATTCAAATACCTACCCTCTGGAGAAAGTATGATCTTCTTGAAGTCTTCGATCCCTTGTTAAATAGTACTTTTTTTTGTTAATAAGTCCGAGATCGCAGATGTTTGCGGCCCGAGCTGCAAGCGAGGGACGTTAAAATGCGATCGAGGCGAAAGCGGCTCTTTCCGTACGCGTAGCGTGCGCTAAAAGCCACTTTATGGCCAGGTGTGGCATAAAAATATTTGTTATCGATTGTACCGACGTCATAATAAAAAAAGCCATATTTATCTATGAGACTTAATTAAGATATAAGACTTTTGGCTGAGCGGGGCAGTACACTAACCAGACGATTATGACGTCTGAATAGCGGTTAAAGTCTTTTGTACTCGCATTGTTGCAAGATATTTACCAGGGCTGGGCAGTATTTGAAATATTTGTAATTGAAATACGTATTTGAAATACAAATACGTATTTGGTATTTGTATTTCAATTACTTCCTAAGAATGTAATTTGTAATTGGTATTTCAAATACCTGATGTTGAGGTATTTTGTAATTAGTATTTCAAATATCTATGGCTTCAAAATACATTCGAACAAAATACATCTCAACAGCTCAACATGGTGCCTTATTTTTAGTTTTCGTCATTGTAAAATCGTTGATGGCACGAAAATAAGTTTGAATGATTTTATCCGGGCTGTTTTGGAAGCGTAAATTGCTGGTTAGAGTTAATGAATTTATTTTGATTGTTGTCAAATACCCTATTCTTGTGGATTTATTGCTTTATTCCACTTTTAGGGTTCCGTAACTCAAAAGGAAAACACGGAGCCCCTATATAATCACTTTGCTGTCCTTCTGTCTATCTGTCTTTCAAGACTCTTTATCTCGGGAACGCGTAGAGGTATTGAGTTGAAAATAAAAACATTGAGGTATACTCTGGTCGCCAGTTCCTTGAAGCTGTGAAAAAGCAAACTACTAACGTAACGTAAAAAAAGATATGGCCGTTTATGTCACAAAAAAAAACGTATATTTCGACACCCTCAAGGAAACCAAAATTTATTGGGTAGGGTATTTACCGTTGACCTAGAGCTATGAAATTTGGCAAGTCATACCGTCTTATACTACAAATATAGGGAAAAATCTGTAAACTATACATTTGTAATTGAATCATAAAACATATAGTATATATTTAAAGACTTTATTTTTAAATTCAAGTATTTGTTAGGAACCTTTGGTGGGCGAGTCCGAATCGCACTTGTCTGGTTTTTATATGAAAATGTTGAGTGTTAGTGGCAGAAAAAAAATCGCCATGTCTTAATGGTTTGTATGTATGTAAACACTTTATTGCAAAAAATAAGACAAAGTACAGGGTTTGCCAATGTCCTTATACGATTTTCGCTGGCATACATAGTTTTGGAGTAAAATTGCTTAAAAAATATCGCGAGTCGGACTCGCCCGAGGGTTCCATACAAATTTGTAGGTACCTACATATATTAAAGTATACATTTTGATTCCCTTAGTAAAGTCTTATTTTTTTAGTTTAATTATAAAGATTTCAGATTTTCCCTATACTTGTAGTAAGACGGTCAATACCGTCTTAAATACTACAAGTATAGGGAAAAATGTATTACTTGCCAAATTTCATAGCTCTAAGTCAACGGAAAGTACCTTTTGAATTTTGGTTTCCAGAGTGTCGAAATTTACGTTCTTTGCGGCATATACGGCCGTATCTTTTTTTCACGTTAACTTAGAAGTTCGATTTTTCACAGTTTCAAGGGACTGTAGACCTGAGTATATGGTTTTATTTTCAGCTCGATACCTTCAGATGTTCCCGAGATAAAGGGTCTTAACAGACGGACAGACACACAACAGTGAGCCTATAAGAGTTCCGTTTTTTCCTTTTGAGGCACGGAACCCTAAAAAGTGTTGAATCCGAACTTCTCACCTCACCCGCTACTACTCACGCAGGGCATCTTGATACGAGTATATTGATGGTTCTCAATGTCAAAGCACTCAAGACTATCCAAGGAACAACTGTGCCGAGAATCAGCTCTGAATATAAATGGGCAAGGTGGACACAAAGTTTGAAAGAGCATATCTGCTTTTTGGAGTTTCTTGAAATTCAAAACCTTAATTCTCGGTAGGTATCTATCACACTTACAGTAAAAATTAAAAGAATCTAATTCATAGCAAATTTAATGTAGTTAATTTGTGCCAAAGATGTTACTGTGAAAAGTTCAAAAATGGCGTAGTTGTAAATTTGGATTGGATTCACTTCTGTCACAGTCATACCAACAAAGTAGAACTACATCATGCTTTGCGATTTTAGCATTTTAACGCGTCGATTTCCACTGCCCTCAATGTATTTTGTAATTTGTATTTTGTATTTCAATTAAAACTAATCAAAATACTATATTTTGTATTTTGTATTTCAACTACACGACCTCAAAGTATTTTGTATTTCGTATTTCAAATACCTGTGGAAAAGTATTTTGTAATTTGTATTTCAACTAAATCAAATCATGTATTTTGCCCAGCCCTGATATTTACAATAGACGAAATCTTTAGTTGCATGTTAATGTTCGAACAGTTTCAGCATTGAGACTTGAGAGATTTTGATTCCAAGTTTAACGATCACAGGTGTTGCACCATTGGGAGAAAAACATGAGTCGTGCGTGGGCGCCGCAGCAGGGCAGAGCTTTACTTGTGTCACCGCTGGCGAGTAAGCGAGTAAAATTGGGCGAAGATCATTACATTGCAAATCTGGAAAGGTCGATCGATCACTGTACCTCGTCGGACCGCATTGAACTGTTACTCGCCCAATTTTACTCGTTGACTCGTCGGCGGTGGGACAAGTGCCTAAAGTGCCTTATCACACTTGCGATTTGCGGGCGTGTTAAAAGCGAAGCTCCATACAAGTGTCGCGCGAACTATAAGAAGGTATTACTTGCCAAATTTAATAGTTCTAGTTCAACGGAAAGTACCCTTTGAATTTTGCTTTCCTTGAGAGTGTCGAAATTTACGTTTTTTGCGGCATAAACGGCCGTATCTTTTTTTTCACGTTAACTTAGAAGTTTGATTTTTTCACAGCTTCAAGGGACCATAAACCTGAGTATATGGTTTTAATTTCAACTCGATACCACCACGCGTTCCCCAGATAAAGGGTCTTGACAGACGGACAACAAGGTGTTCTTATAAGGGTTCCGTATTTTCCTTTTGAGGCACGGAAATGCTCTTAAAATAGTTTTGAAGATTTAAACTGTATCATTTATTAACTTATCACTTACTTGCATCGTGCAGATGCAGCTATTGCCAAATTATCGATAGGTACTACAGGCCAACAGCCTCGCGTTCGTGTCGTGGCCGTATTTCAGCAAAAACTGTAGCAAACGACCTACTGTAATTCTTTATCCGATGTAGGTCAAGAATATAATAATTAGCTATTTTTGTTGGAAGCGTTTATTTCAGTTCTTTACCGAATTTAAGCGATTTAGTAGCCTTAGTTAGTACAATAATAATTAGAAGACAACTCTTATAGATAGTTATTGAAGTCCATTATTTTTAGAAAAGGTCTTCGTCGTCGTATCTTTATACGAATTTTACTTAGAACAACCATCAGTTTTCACCCTAAAAGTTTGAGAGGACCATTAGATCTTATTTACTACTGGCATTTTTTACTACCCGCGGCTTCGCCCGCGTTGTTCCCGTTACCTACTGTCCCAAGCGAGCTCTTTCCCGGGATGTAATAAAATACTAAAGCATTTATTTACTCCACCACAGTTTCAGTGTATACAATAGGTGTTAACAAAGTACAGTTTCAGTTAGATAGATACGAGACTTGTGCGGTGGAGACTGGTGCCTGAACTTGGGGAAACCTGTATGTCAGGTCACCAGGTCTCCAGGATATAAAGTATCCTATGTTTCAATCCAGGACGCGATCTACTTGCATGTTGAATTTCAGTTGAGTTACCCCGTTATTTAGTTACAAACATCCAAACTTTCACATTTATAATATTAGTGGGAAGTGGGATTTTGTTGTGGGATTTACGGAAAAAGGAGAACAGAGTGTAAGTCAGTATCGAAAGCTTACAATCACAAGTCAGACAGAGATTGTTGGTGCGTCCATTGAGCGCGCTCGTGTAATTTTTATGAATAGCCGGACCGGTTGCGCAGGCGCAGGGTTCATTGAGTCGCGCCGTTGTTGACATTCCCCGAAAACCCGCCCCGCCCGGAATACTCGCCCGAAATAGACCGCTCCCGACTAGATTCTACTTTCCGTGTTTGGGTTAGGATTCCGCAGGATTCGGTGGGTTTGAGAGGATAACAACCCGTCGTAGGTACACTCTCATCCATTAGAGTAGGCCTATATACTTACCACAGTATAATTTTTTTTTATACTACTAGGGTGGCAAACAAGCGTATGGCCTGCCTGACGGTAAGCACTAAGCAGTTACCGCAGCCTATGGACGCTTGCAACTCCAGGTGCATTACGTGCGCGTTGCCGACCCTTTAGGAACCTATTCACTCCCCTCTTGAAGAACTCCTCTTTCTTATAATAGAGTGCGACTACGATGACTTTGCAGAGCGGAACATGGCAACATCTCCATTTAAATGTCACATTTTCATAGAAATTTCACTTTTAAACGGAGGTATTGCCATGTTCCGCTCTGCAAAGTTATCGTAGTCGCACTCTAGCAGTCATTTTCTTGCTACGAAAGGTATACATATATTATACATCGGACGCTTGTTACTAAGTATGTGCGCGCCGTGAACGAATGCACTAAAAGCAAGATTTTTAACCTAAACGCCATCTATGAGAACTTGTATTACGCAAAAAAAAATCCTATTAAACCAGAATGATACGGAAGTCAAAGTGGATTGGCAAAATTGAGGGCGCTTACTGGGTGCTCCGGTGGACGAGTGGTTGAGTCGCTGGGCCGGCAATCCAGAGGTACCGAGTTCGATTCCTGGTCTGGTGCCATTTAAATTTTCTATGTACTTTGATTTCTTGTACCTATCTATATATGTAACCCCCTTCTTACTTACAATAGTTGTACAAAACTAAAAAAAAGTTATGTGGCTACGCTCCTGTCGTCTGTCAATTCTGACTTGTTCTACATCGCGCTATCGAAGTTTCCTAAGTCGGTTGCATAAATACAACTTCCTACTAGCTCTCATTGGACTTCGATCCCCGGGCACAACACCCGCCTGGAGTGAGATCTCTCTTTTATCCTCTCTTACTAACTGTAGACTGAGATATACTTGAGAAAATCGGAATCGGAGAATCTTGACATATTCTAGGTCAAACAACCCCTTTCTTACTTAACTCGCATCGATAGGTTTTTGTTTTTCCCACGGGAACTTTGGCACTAGCCGGGTACTTACTAGTTAGTTGCCATCCAGCGACGGAGCCTATGATTATGTCTAACTCGATAGTTATTAAGTGCTCAGTTTTGCAGTTGTATTGATCGGCTTCATACTTCAATGGAAGGGGCGGCGATAATTGAAACAAACAAACAAATGTAGCACTTTCTTGTTTAGGAATAGGTGCATTCTATACGCAGACAATGTATAGGATACAGTCAATACAATCTTTATTGCACACCAAAGAACTACAGTGATAGACTGCCGCCATAACGCAAAAGGGCACATCTAATATTTTTTTTGACACTAAAATGTTACATACTCGGAATCAGTAAATTTTGCTTATTCCGAATATGTATATAACTGAATGTCGAAAAAAAATGTTAGTTGTGCCCTTTTGCGTTATTGCGGCAGGGTAAAACAAGATAATAAAAATCCCACTAATATTATAAATGTGAAAGTTTGTGAAGATGTTTGGATGTTTGTTACCTAATAACGAAATAGCAACTGGATGGATCAAGCTGAAATTTGGCATGTAAGTAGACCATTTCCTGGATTGAAACATAGGATACTTTATATCTCGGTAAAGAGTTCCTTTGGGACAATAACGGGAACAACGCGGGCGAAGCCGCGGGAAAATGCTAGTTCATAATAAAGGCATTTCTATTTTTGCTTGTACCCCATTGTGAGCGTGGAGTTATATTTTGTCCTTTCGGTTACGCACTTCTTCAGTGCTTAAATTTAAAAAAAAGTAACAAATAATTACTACAAATAGTTACTTTTTTTAATATTGTAAGACTTGTGTTGTTTTTTAATGCATTTTGTAGACAGCAGTGGCGTGGCGTAAAAGATATCCTTGGGCAAGCCGGTGCAGATTTGGCGTACATTTCCCTTAAGTGCTCAAATACCTGATATTAGGCAAGTCGGTAGGAATCGAGTTCTTTAGACGCCACGCTACTGGTAGACAGGGGTTTTATCATAAAATAAGTGATATTTTCCAGGCAACCCTAGCCACCAGGGTAACAGATATGACGCAAGAAACAACAAAAGAAACATAACACAAGGATAATTTCCGACGACAAATCATCACATATTTTCGCCGAGGTAGTATCAGATATTTGTGATTACAATCGCATCATATATTTTTGCCGGACTGTTCAGTGTTCACCGTCGTATATTTATGCTGGTGACTCCCTAAAGCGCATTTGTTTTGATAGACAGTGACAAGCGACGCGACCGTGTCACTGCAACTAATTTTGATTCACCTGCTTAATCACGCTTCCTACGAAATTGTTGAGTTCCGATTTCTCAGAGTTCGACAGCGGGAACTAGGCCGGCCGGGGCCAGGTGGCGATGTATCATAATAGGTACTATTCTTCATAAACACCCACAATTTATAAGACGTCAATTCAAATTCAATACATTTACTCTGCTGAATAAAAAGCCATAACCGCACTTTTACAATTGTGAACATTAGCGCTTCCGAACGTGACCTCTGAAGAGATGAAACGGGCGCAGGAAAATCTTGAATTAGTGCTTTTTCTGAAAAAAAACGAAAAAATCGAAGTTAAAACTGTTAGAAGGTTTGAACTACACTCACGGACAATGAATTCGGGTCACTTTCTATTTAGTAGTAGTAGTCTCTATTTAAAGTATTTGTACGGAACCCTCGATGGGCGAGTCCGACTCGCACTTGTCCGGTTTTTTATTACCTCTTATTTGTTATTGTTACTAGGTTCTTCGAGAGTTCAGAGGTCCACTGATATTGGCGAATTCCCTGTAGACTCCTCTTCATGAGCATACATTATTGGTAATTGCGTAACACGAGCCAAGCCAAGTTCAACACCAACCAAACCACTAAACCGAGGCGAAATATACAAGAAATTGGCCAATATTTGTGGACAGAGCAGTCAGATTCAAAGTCAAAGTACTTTATTCTTCCACCTGTGAATGTCAAGATTTACAACCGGTTCCAGTGTATGTGGATTTTTGAAGAATGATCTTACATTTTCAGCGTGATCTACATTAATGCTGTTTGTAAACAAATCTAGCACTATTGACCCACTTGTGTGCCGTCGGCGCGAAATTTAGCACGCACTGTGACGCATGCGCAACGATCGAGCAATGTTACAACACTCGATCGTAGACTCATAAAATACCTATGTAAGGTCAGCTCGGCCAACTAATCAGTCAGTGGTCGGCATTATCGGTGCATAACTTCAACACAACTTGCGAAGCGGACATAATAGAGTGCTTTTCAGCCATGAAAATATTAATACCCTTATACTAAAGTATAGGAAATCCGAGATTTAGATATAGAGTTAAATTTAACACTGATTTGCCTAAAATATTCTTATTTCCTTGGTTGTAAGTTCTTCTTTATATGTCAGCTTTACAAGTTTTGTTAAAGTTTTGCACCGATAGTGCCGATCACTGCTAATCACTATTGCCTCGAGGAGAGACAACCAGCCAGCTACTGCGAAGTTCGTACCAAGCCTAAAATTAATGGAGATGTAAGGAGTCTCCGTTGTCAAAAATATAATGTTTTGGAGGTGTAAAGGACCTCCAAACGTCGAAATACAAAATGGGAAACGTAAGTTTCGCGTCGAGAAATAGACTATTAAGCTAACAGTCATTACAACTAGGTGGCTATAGTATACATAACAGTGTATTCACTACGTCAAAATGCAAATAATTAAATAGAATTAAATTAAAATTAAATAAATGAAACGATGGATGCTCTTCTGTAAACTATACTTTGACTAAGCTAGACAGCACGATGCGATCTTATGCACTAGACTAGTAGGGCTAGGTCAACTGGCAGTGACTTTGCTTGTCGCGCGTCCTGTCTGCCACACAGCATACTATGCCCTCTGACTCTCGCAATATATCGTCATTTATTTAACAGAAAGATAAAATATAAAAACAGTAACTACCTAAAGATAAAACTAAATTAAAATTAAATATACTGAATCGATATGACTGGGAAGTATTTTTTCTCAAACATGGCATGAAATGTTGACATTACGTGCCTAAAAATAGGCCGCAAAGTACCTAGTTTCCGGTGCGGCTTGACACTTGGCATGTAATGGAATTTCATACTTACATTGCCGGCCTAGGCCACAGCATCACGGTATTCAGCCATTAAAAAAAACAAAAAACGATGTTTGCTATATTTTGCAGTTTTATTTATTTCAAATTGACATGAACATAACAAATAACACATTATAAACAATTTTAACTACACGAATACACATTTAAAATATTTCATCTAAATATTCGCGGTAAAAATGTGAACTGAAACAGCTTTTGCATTGTCTATGGATATAATATGTCACTTTTGACAGAAAGTTTGTGTTATAAAATATTAAGTAAGTAGTAAGTTTATTTATTTCATTGCATATTTGAGAAAAGCACTATACATACCTCGGCGGGAAATGGGGTTGCCAGCCTCGTAGCTATATGTACTCGGCCGGCAACCCCTCACTTCCCGGCCTCTGCAGTAATGTACTAATTCTGCGCTCCGGCCGGAAAGCGTCACCTTGCCGGCCGCTGCGCTAAGCGAAGATGCCGCTTTCTGGCTCCGTCGAACAGAAAAATAGTATACAAACCTTGGCCAGTAAATAAGAAGCCTCAGATCAGATGTAATTGTCGGCCGAGGCGAAGTCGAGGAGACATTTCTTACTTTTCTGGCTTCGGTATGTAATGTACTATTTCGCGCGACAAAGAGCTGCTGTACTAGGAACACTGATGTGGTTTGATGCTTTGTCGCAAATCCGTGGAATGACTCGTGTGGCTTAGGATCAACATGAGAGTAACTTCCGAGTTAGTGCACTTACGCACTGAACTAGTTTCAAATACCGACAAATTATAGATTAGGACCCGAAATTCTTCATTTCCTTTATGTCGTATAAAGGAAATGAAGAAGGCAAGGATCAATTGCCCTGCTGCTTAAATGCACTTAGAGTCACTTCCAGTTCATTTTGCCTCCGAACCAATCCAAAAGAGCCTCAAGTTTGCTAGCTGCACATCGTGCGATCTGAAAATCCTTACGTTACAACGTATCACCCTAAGTCCGTAATGATTGCTGTTAGAAATCATTGAATTACAAATCCGATGTCACGCCAATCGATGATGGGCAGAGTTAATTGAATTAGAATCAGTTCAAGTGATTGAATCACTTCATCAGGCACGATGCCAAGCGCCGCCGGTCCGAAATATCGTTTGTTGATTCCTCCTAATTGAAACAGACGCGGGATTGACTGCGTATTTGGTTTGGACTGGACTTTAAAGGATATTTTAATGTAACTGCAGTGAAATGCGATGCGAGCATTAACACCTTCGAATTCCAGATGCAGACAATACGACTACAACAAATTAATTGGTGTTAACGTTCGCGATTCTTAAGTACCTAGGTACACATTATTTCGTCAAAACGAATGTCAATTTACTGTCGCTAATTTAACCGTAAATAAGACGAAAGAATAATACAAAAGAAAAGGCCAAAAAAGCAATGGAAATGTAAGATGGAAATTAGATTATTGATCAGTTTTTAATCGCCTTCAAAATCACGCCTCCGTTGGAATCTTTTGACAATGAGGGTGTTTAAAAATCATAAATCCACCAGGTGGCAGCAGGGTGGCGAATGGTCTATTTGGCAGTAGATGTCCAAATCAGGTGATGTGATTGGTGGATTTTGACACCTACTGTCAAAAAGACCATTCGCCACCCTGCTGCCACCTGGTGGATTTATGATTTTTAAACACCCTCATTGATGCTCTTCCTCTGTAGACCGTAATGTAGGGTAAACAGCGTAACATTGACATAGATAACTGACGATCTATTTAACAAACTCATCATCTATGGATAACGTGAACGAATAGGAGAGCATACCTACATAGAACGTCACTCCTGAAACTAACAGTAGTCTCTTCCATTTTTTTTTGATACAACTAGGATGACAAACAAGTATACGGCCTGCTTGATGGTAAGTCACCGCAGCCTATGGACGCTTTAACAACAGGGGCATTACGTGCGTGTTTTCGACCCTTTAAAAACCTGTTCACTCCCCTCTTGAAGAACTCATTCCACATTCGGATTGTGCGCCGTAGGAGCCTCTTCCTAAACTAGGAGATTTGCGGCTCTTGGAATCACGGTTCCACACATTGTATCGAGCAAATCTGATAAGGAGAGGAAACTGATCCGTCAAGGGTTCCCGACGAGTGACGAAGCTTCCGAGTAGTAACCCATTAGCAAAGTCTGGCACCTGCACAACTGGGTCAAATGCTCAGCGTCACCATTGCCAGCCGGCGGTCACGCGCGGTGGTCGAATGACCGATTTTGGCGGATCAGGTTTATTTTTAGCTGTTATGATTGGACTGGTTGGCCATTTTTCCGGTTTTATCTGATCAGACAAATCGGCGCTGTATCAGTTGAATATGTAAACGCTCTTGCGTCATCTATTTAAAATCTTAAACCTGATTTCGCGTTAGCCTTGCACGCGTTCGGGTTAGCCTAGCACAACTGACCGCGAGTTCGCTTGTTTCGCGGCACATCATATCATCATAACCAGTGTCTTGCATTGTACTGCATTCACATCATCAGCCTATCTACGTCCCACTGCTGCACAATGAGATGTATACGTAGTACTCTAACAAAAGGGCTGCCACAATAGATCAGCAATGGTCGAAGCGGCACATAAAAGGCCCAAAATCTAACAATAATAATATTGTAAAAAACCTAACTTAAGTAAATAAATAAAGATACTCACATAGACGAGAGTGAATGGGCTGCAGGATTGGGGACTTCACGATATTTTTCCTTCACCGAAAAGCTAATGGTAAACATCTAATAATATTTCGTACCTACATAAGTTCCAAACACTCGTTGGTATGTACGAACCAAGATTCGAACCGACGATCTCTGCTCTGCTTGAAAGGCGCATGTCCGAACCACTCGTCTACCATAGCTGTACTGCATTCAGTAATCAGTACAATGCAATATCTATTCTCTTTGTATTGAAATGGAATAGATATCTGATATTTGTCACACAAAAAAGCGCATGAAACGATTGTGGTCGGCAAACATAGTAGACATAGTGGTCGAGTTAAGGGTCATACTCAGGACCAGAGACGTACTATCTGACACATGTCTTTTTTTGACATTAGGTGAGAGAGAAAAAGACGTTTATCTATTTCGATAAACGGATCATAGGCCTACTTGAGCAAGAGTATGACACACGATCTAATTCGGTTTACTACATAAGCGTTAACTCCGCATTTTCGCACTGAAATGATAAATAGGTACATCAAATTTCTTCTAGGAACTATCATAGTCATCTTCTTATTCATACTGCACCACTCTGACCACATTTGCCGAGAGATATATACATATAAGATAGACGCGCGAAGGGTTGCATTAAATCTTGTCATTGTAAAGGTTAAATTGGACTTAAAATAAAAGGTGATGAAGTATGGATTCTTGATGACGACGTTAATGTGCTGCTGGCATTGGTGTTGGAGATGACCGGTCAAATGGATACCCTTTATGTATATCAATTATTAAATGTATGCCACACCTGGCCATAAAGTGACTTTTACCGCACGCTACGCGTACAGAAAAAGCCGTTTTCTGGCCCCGTGTAGACATAAAATTATGTACACAACACGGGAGGTAATAAAGAAAGCCCTCGATCGCATATTTACGTCCCTCGCTTGCAGCTCGGGCCGCAAACATCTGTGATCTCGGCCTTTCTTTGTTTTACCGCCCTTTGTGTGTAATGTACTATTACAATTTTGTGGCAGGAGTAGAGGTTGTGCGCTGGTAAGCCTGACTGAAGTCCTGTTGAAGCGAGGGCGCTGGTTTTCTGTATAACCTGCAAAAAACGTGATATGCTGAGATAAAAAATAAATTGAAATAGTAAATGTGTTGGTCTCTCTCAAATAAACTTATTATTCTGTGTATTGACATTGCACGCCAGCATATCGAAAGTCTAGATGGACGGCGGCTCTGCGAAACTCTTGTGAATGAACACGTAGAGACAATCACAGTGGCAGCGCCCAAACCAGCCCAACCTGACCTATCTCGCCCTTCCCTCGCCGCGGCACGCGGGAGGGAATCGACGATATCATAGTAAAATTAGAGCTCTTTACGCTGGTCGTATTCTATGCACTAGCGTAAGGAGAGCTCCCGCGTGCTTCTGTGCGCCTGGTACTTTGGGCGTTCAAGATGGGGCTTAGTCGACGTATGGAGGCCTGTGGTCTGGTCGGACTCCGGCCCACGCCGGGCCTTAATAGCCGTCGGGCAGTGCCCATTCCGAGCAATTAGCATGCCTACGTGGCCGGCCCACTTGTCATTACCTTCGCGAAACTACAAACATGGCATGCAGATCTACGTTTGTTAGGTAACGTTGTTTCGTCTGCTAAGCTCGGCAGTCGGGACGGAGTTTTTGGAAGTTTACCCAGCAGTTTGGTTAAAAATATTACGGTGGTCTGATTTTCTAACGTGCCATCTTATCTGGAGTGCGACTACGCTAAGTCTGAAAGGTTCTATTAAAAATGTATATATGGCAACATGGGGAAACCACAACAAGAGGATTCAATCTTGATAATAGGCAATAATTCTTCCGTTTTTTTCCGTCAGTCTTGCACAAATCGATCTACTTCCAACCGAAATAAACGATTTGTTCCGGGGTCTTGAATAATTCCTATGTATTTAAGTATTATATTTATAAACGAGCATTGCTTAGTTTGGCTGGGACTAGATCGATTTGTGCAAGACTGTCATGAATATTTATTTCAGTAGGTATGTAGACTATGTAGACACATTATTATCCGACTGCGGCGAAGCCCAAAGGAGGGTAATGTGTTTGACCTGTATGTATGTACGACCTGTTAGGTGAATAGTTTCTACTTACTTACTATATTCAAGGATATTTATGAGAGTATTAAAGACTACGTCTAGGGCATGCATACCGCTTTTATTTATATGGATAATACCGGTTTTTTGGGTATTGGCCCATACAAGTAAAACCGGTATTGTATGCCAGGGTCTGTTCCGTATAGGAATAGACGGAAGAAAAAAAGGTTCTTTATCCATACTTTTTAGTTGGCTGGATAAAAAAGTATCCTTATAAAATACCCAAAGAGCCAGAGATAAGCAACATTCAAGATATGAGACAGTTGTGCTCAATGATCAGAGCTGTCACTATCAAATAGTTATAGTTTCAGTTATAGTTTGCTATTCCTATACCTAATTGGTGAATAGTTATTTGTAACGATCAATTCAACATGAGTGATTCTGTGGGGCAGTGGAGGAGGCGTTTGTTGCCACTCGACCATCGCGAAGAAGAAGTGAATGTTTCTTATATGTTACAAAGAAAAGAATATAAGACATGTAAAAGAGCCCTACCTACTACTAGGACGGTACTACCTACGCCTACTTGCAGAAATAAATTATTTTATTCTCTTAAATATTATTATTATGGAGCTCCAGCAAATGCTCCAAGATCTGAGTATCGCAAGCCTTCAAGTTGGACTTCAAATGAATCGCCTAAAGACTCAAATCATGACTAATAGCACAAAACGTAGGGTCGAGGTAGATGGGCAGACTATGCAATATGTCGACGAGTATATCTACTTGGGCCAGATAGTTTCTTTCAGCAATAGACAAGACAAAGAAATCGAAAGACGAACTGGCAACGCCTGGAACAGCTACTGGTCCATGAAAACGCTAATGAAGGGAACCCTTCCACTGACACTCAAGCGTAAACTCGTCGACATGTGCATTCTGCCTATCCTAACCTACGGTGCTCAAACATGGTCACTCACCGAGAGTCAGAAGTCCAAACTGAAGGTTTGCCAACGTGCGATGGAGCGTAGCATTCTAGGTGTTAAAAGGACAGATCGCGTCCGAAACACTACGCTGCGTTCCAAAACACGTATAGCTGACGTTGGAGTGAAAACTGCTAGGCTCAAATGGGACTGGGCCGGGCACGTTAGCCGCATGCATCCGGATAGATGGGCCCATATAGTCACAAATTGGGTGCCACAGGATGGGCGGCGACGGCAGGGCAGGCCAAAACGGAGATGGCGGGATGACTTAGACGCTTTCGTAGCCGATTGGCCGGAGGCTGCAGCTAATAGGGAGTTGTGGGGACCCAATGGAGAGGCCTTTGCCCAGCAGTGGGACACACTAATAGGCTAGGTAATTATTACAATTTAACAGAAAATGTTTGGAATCCCAGCTTCTGTGTCCTTCTAGAGTCTATTGTTATCCGGTACGAACTGTAATGTGTTTGCGATTGTACAAACACTTAAACCTATCACACACGCCCTAACAGCTCTATAATAAGTATGAGTTTTACTTTCAGAGATTAGTTCTGCACCTGCCGCGCTACACAAAACAATGTCTCGTATGACTGTAATATTCGGTCGAGAAAGTAAAACGTATTACGCACAAGATGGTCCCACGGCGGGCGATGCAACTATGAAATTATTCGATTCAGGTCATCAGTGGCTTGCGTAAAATTCATCCATTTGGGCGCTTCGCATCGCCCGAACCGCTTACAAATATAATTGAGATTGGGGCATGCAGTACCGGAATTCCGGAATCTCGATAAACCGGAATTCCGCATTATTTTTTTTATTACAATACCGGCATTGAAAAGGACCAATACCGAAACACCGGAATTTCGGTTACACTTTTTGCTATCCTCATTATTACTGTTAATTTTTTGATGCAAGTGAGATCGAACAAATTCAAAAATCCCCAATACCTATACCGAAACCTGAATTCCGGTATTGAGTTTCAATACTGAATCTCAAATATCTCAATACCGATATTGAGTATGAGCCGCGTCTAATGCCGCGTCGGTGACGGTATTAATGAATTAATTGGCTATTATTGTAGCCAATGTCATAATCGATTAAGAGGGCCGCTAACTGCGGTTTACTATCCGACCCAAGACGAGGGCCAAAACAAAATTATACGACACGACGTCGTTGACAATGCGACGTCTAGCAGTAGACTGCGTTAAGTCGTTTCTTTAGGCTTATGATGCTACGATTTGTCACGCGATAAATAAATGATAAAGCATCCGTCACGTTCTGAAACCCCGGGCACAACTGAGGAGTGTCTTTTCAAAAGGCTTATTTCTCTATGAAAACCATAAAAATAAGCCCTTTTTAAAAGACACTCCTCAACTGAAAGGGACATTGTCATGCGACAGGGTACGACCTGCTATTTTCGCATTATATTGAATGCAGTAGGTATAGTAATCAGATTTCCACCAGTTGGCAGTAGTGTGGCGAGAGGTCCTTTAGACAGCAGCTGTCAAAATCTTGTGGTTTGATTAGTGGTTTTTGATACCCGTTGTAAAAAGACTCCTCGCTACACTTGTCAATTGAGTTTCAATACTGAATCTCAAATATCTCAATACCGATATTGAGTATGAGCCGCGTCTAATGCCACATCGGTGACGGTATTAATGAATTAATTGGCTATTATTGTAGCCAATTTCATAATCGATTAAGAGGGCCGCTAACTGGCGGTTTACTAGCCGACCCAAGACGAGGGCCAAAACAAAATTATACGACACGACGTCGTTGACAATGCGACGTCTAGCAGTAGACTGCGTTAAGTCGTTTCTTTAGTTCTAACAAATAGCGTGTGAGAGTGACGGATGATTTATCATTTATTTATCGCGTGTTAAAGCGTAGCATCATAAACCTACTGATAAGATTAAAATGGTAATTTTAATATTGTCTCCGGTTTCCGCGATTATCACTCATAGTAATAAAACAACTTAAACGGATTAAATCGCGTATTTACATTTTAAGTTCCGACGTTTCGTAACCCTTTGTTCTTCGATTCCTACCGGTTTGCCTAATATCTGGCATTTGAGCACCTTATTTTACAGTTGTTAAGGAAAATGTGCATCGGCTTGCCCAAAATCTTTTACGCCACGCCATCGTCACTGATACCCAGTGACACTCGCGCTATCCAGACGAATCTAATGATGTATCATTTATCAGTAGTTACAAGCGGACATAGGAACGGACATATATACATACAGGTCAAACACATAACCCTCCTTTTGGGCTTCGCCGCGATCGGGTAAAAATATAGGCGACCATGATTGCTGACTCATTTGCTATTTATTATACATAAAAAAATCCATATTCATAGTCAGTAAAGCTCTTGTATCCGACTAGACATCAAAAAACTGTAAGCAAATTTTGCTCCGACTTGCTCTCGCGGTCATTTGATGGCATGCCAATGCCACTGATATAGATCCAAACTTATTGATCCGTAGGGAAATGATCTAGTTTCGGTTATCTATGGATAGCGACGTATGTACATCCATATTGATTGATCCAGCCGTAAGTATCGAAATGATCTACTTTTGGTGTGGTATGACGACCGCACCACCTGTGCGAAGCCCATCTTCCGCGCGAGCGCGCTTCCTGCGCGGCGCGTGCGCAGCCCCAGCACAGAGTACCCCAAGTTATGTAAAACTACCCAACTATAAGTCCAGTCAACCAACTATGGTCTAAAATAAAACTCATTCATTTCTATCAATATCCATTTTTTATCAGTGGTTTTGTAGGTTTGTATTTAAATTTGTTTAATTAGATTGCTCATATTAGAGTTTATCCGTATTAATTGTCGTACTAACGAATTCGAGTAATTTTTTTTTTTTTGTTGGGTGGACCGGACTATAGTTGAGGAGTTTTACGGTACGGTCAAACGGGGTTATTAGGGATCGCGGCCCCGGGAAACACATTTTCCTGATAATTTCTTAGGGACTACCTACCTTAGTAGGTAGTTTTCCTTAATAACTACCTAACTAAATAGGTCGTTTTTAAGAAATTATCAGGAAATGGTGTTTCCCGGGGCCATCTTTATTCACCCTGCGATCCCTAATAACCCCGTTTGACGGTACTATTTATCATTTTTGGGTCAATTGCAGAGAAAATGTACCTTTTACTTTTTTGTCTGATTATGGTGTGTACCATAATCACCACCGTCGTCTTATACCATTTTACTCAGAATCACGAGCACTTTTCATTTATGAAATAAAAAAGTAGTGCAAAATGTCCCAACTTTTCCGTATAAATTTTGAATTTCTCAGTTTCGTCACGTCACGCCCAAACTATGTAAAATGCTAGTTATAAAATAAAACATTTGCAGCCTCTGTCCCTCTCACTAGCCCTCTGCAGCTCTATGGTCCTCGAACCAGTCCAGGCGCAAAAACGGCGCGCACGTGTCACCTGTCCACTTGTCAGTGCGCTGGAGTGCCACACTTACCATTGCACCTCGCCAACCACCATCACCCTCACAATTGGCTGGGGATAAAATGTTACCGCTCGCATTATTAAGTTTGTACTAATTTAACACAAACTTATCCTTGCATCTCGCCAAACCGCTACCCCCTTCACAACCTAGTTGTTCAGTTGGGGATAAGATTTGATCGGTCACATTATTAAGTTTGTATAAATTTTTTGGTAGCGCACGTATTAAGTGTGGATAATGTGCACTTTATTGTGTGAGTGGTAAGGATGCAGGTTGGTGAAAGGGTTGCGTGGAGTGGCTAACGGTCGATGGGCGTTTAGGTGATAGTGTCGCTTTCTGCTGAGTTATGGATGACTTCTTAATAACTTTTATAACTCTATATATGAAAGAAACAATTTGTCTCTTCATTGGTTTTTTAATGCGGGTAAATTACACCACTTGTATTGTATCTACATTTGTATGTATATGTATTTTATAACTCTGTTTGTATTGGGTACACATCTGACATCACCGCGGCACAGCTCTAAGGCTAAAATCACTCTTTTATTATAGTTATGTATTTATTGTCCTCTTTATTAGTTTTCTTTCGTAAGTAGAGTAGGTACTTATTGTTGTTATTTTGTTATAAGTTATAGGTACAGTCGAGTTCATCATTATTTGAGCAAAGAAGGGATCAAAAATATCTGATCTAGTTCTTATGCTTCTGACAATAGAGTCTTGTTCAGATGTTTTTGGTCCAATCTTTGCTCAGATAATGATGAACTCGACTGTACCAAAATATATTCGTATTAATTATACATATTTTATCAACAAAAACAATATATTTTGGTATAATTACATTAGTATGTATATTCATATTTGTTCAAGTTTCTTCTTCAATCAAATGTTCCACTCTCCGTTTATCAAATTAGGTTGATTAGCTTTAGTTAGTTTTTAATTCCAGGGCCCCACTGAAAATCATGGTTCATGAGCTTGCTATGGCACAATGCTGAGTGGTGATGGTGACCCTTTTAGCACCGTTTTCTTGTGTGTTTGGTTCCAACATTTTTTTCTGTGTACAGTGTTGTGTTTTGCGCTAAATCAACGTTCAGTCATTCATTCATTCGTCTATTCTCAGCTCAGCTAGTACAAGTTGTGTTAAAACCCCGGGCACAACTGAGGAGTGACTTTTCAAAAGGCTTATTTCTCTATAAAAACCATAAAAATAAGCCCTTTTGAAAAGACACTCCTCAACTGAAAGGGACATTGTCGTGAGACAGGGTACGACCTGCTATTTTCGCATTATATTGAATGCAGTAGGTATAGTAATCAGATTTCCAGCAGTTGGCAGTAGTGTGGCGAGAGGTCCTTTAGAGAGCAGCTGTCAAAATCTTGTGGTTTGATTAGTGGTTTTTGATACCCGTTGTAAAAAGACTCCTTGCTACACTTGTCAACTGGTGAATTATGATTTCTAAATACCCTCATTGGACAGCTACCTTTGTTGGCTTGGAGAGCCGTTTTTTTATAAGCTGACATACTTGCAAGTATTACTGACTGTTGCAAAAACCGGACCAGGTGGGGGCCGTGGCGTTCCCTGGGATCGAACCAGGTCGCTTGGCCCGGACCACCTTGAGAGGGTCGATCTAGGTGGGGGCCGAGGCGCCTTTGATCGAACCAGGTCGCTTGGTCCGGACCACCTTGAGAGTGTCGGCCTAGGTAAGGGCCGGTGCGCCTGGGATCGAACCAGGTCGCTTGGCCCGGACCACCTTGAGAGGGTCGATCTAGGTGGGGGCTGAGGCGCCTGGGATCGAACCAGGTCGCTTGGTCAGGACCACCTTGAGAGTGTCGGCCTAGGTGGGGGCCGGGGCGCCTGGGATCGAACCAGGTCGCTTGGCCCGGACCACCATGAGAGGGTCGGACTAGGTGGGGCTGGAGAGCCGTGGAGTTGCGGGTCCCGCTCGAGCCATTTCAGTTTTAAATTTTCGCTTGAATAAAAATATTTAAGAGTGGAGTTATAGCAACTATATGGCCATTGTCATGGTGGTTGTACAATAATACTCGTGTAAAACAATCGTTGGACCTAGGACCGATTGTGTCGACCTGTCAATTGCCTCTAGAATGTCAATAATGTGTCAATCAATACTAACAACTCGCAGCAGCCTCTTAAGCGTGGTGTTCACCGAGGTATTTTATACATAGGAAATAACTGGAAACTGGCCAGTTAAAGCATTCCACTTGTAATGTGTGACTGCGTGTAATGTGAATGACACAGGGTAGCATAAATGAAGAATGCAAAAAATCGGAAATATTTTGGTAAGAAGCTTAGGGGTGCTTAGGGTGTTCTCAGTAGGGCTTGACTGTCCAATTGAACAGGTCAAAACTATGGTGCGTTATTGCAAATAATTGTAAAATTATATTGTTTGTATGTAGTAGGTAGTAGTAATAGTTTTAATTTAAGTAATTTATTTATTCAGTAAAACATACGAGTAGGTATAAGCTTACAGTGTTACGTACACCAAAACGCTTACGCTGAAGCCAACGCGTAGAGGCCCTTTCAACAATTTAATGAAAGGGAAAGTGTACACTAAACTTATTATTACTATTAAAATCCCGGGGTTCTCGGGGGGGGAGGGGAGGGATCCCGGTATTGACCATACAATAAACTCCGGGATTGGAAGTCCTAGTCCTCAGGCAAGACGGAGCGATGATATTCGCAGGGTGGGCGGCGGCAGCTGAGGGTCGTTCTCAGTGGCTCATCCTTGGAGAGACTATATCATGCAAGGATTGTGACAGCCTGACAGGTTGATGGTGAGGACGCCAACAGTAAAACCATTCTGTTTTTGGGCAGTTGTGTAAAAAAGACCAATAGAGTGCTACTACGATAGCTTTGCAGAGCGGAACACCTCCATTTAAAAGTCACATTTTAATAGAAATTTGATGTTAAAAACGGAGGTGTTGTCATGTTCTGCTCTACAAAGTTATCGTAGTCGCACTCTAACAGTAATTTAATAATTAAAAATATGTAATGCCAGCCTTATGGGTACCCTACCCACAGGAGGCGACATAGGGGACATTTGTACATATAATTTAGGTCCCAACAGGTTAAGTTCGGTTTATTTAGTTAGTAAGTTCTAAATAATACCTATGTTCTTTTTATCTTATTTGTATATAGTTTAAATATGTAAAAGAGAGTTTCCAAAAGTAGTTTCCATGTTTCCTCCCCGTTGCACGCTACTCCTAACGCGATGTCTCCGCCATTGTGCTCCGGCGCCGCAAACACTCGTATTGTGAAACCGTGCTTTATCTCATCCGCTAACACGCTGATTATGATCATTGATTTACTCGCTTGCGAGTAGTATTCGATGCATCATAAGATGACCCTACCTACGTTTAGCAGTTTCACCTGAAATCACCGTCGGACTGGCCATATAGCCGAGGTGGCATTTGCCAGCCGGGCCCCAGCCTGCGCGGGCCCCCATGGGCCTGGCTTGCGGGGCTTGCCGCAACCACAGGCATGTGGTTGTTGTAGCTGGGTTTGTGGGGAGTCAGACGGGCCCTTACGGCCCGACCCTGTCTGAAACCAATTTTGATGAAATTACATTGTATACATAACATGATTTTCCTCCTTTTGAAATAACGTAATGTAGATGTCCGAGTGCTTGGCACAGTTGACCATCTTGAATGTTAAGCATTAGCAATAGAAGTGACAGCAGGGTGTCAACTATTGGGCATTTAGCGTGTCGAGCACTGGGATGTTTACCTTATTGTAGTTTATTTTTCTTTAGTTTTTGTTTTAGTCTTGGCAAACGTAGCGTGGGACGCCCTCTGGCCAGATGGTGAGACGATTTGCATAAGAGGGCCGGCAGCGACTGGATGCATAAAGCAGGCAGGGCTCTGTGGTGTACCTTGGGAGAGGCTATGTCCAGCAGTGGACTGCAAGAGGCTGATGATGATAAGTTTTTTCTACGACAGTTACAATTACCACATAATAAGTAGCAGTAGCGTGGCGTAAAAGATATCCTTGGGCAAGTCGGTGCAGATTTGGCGTACAATTTCCTTAAGAGCTGTAGAATAAGGTGGTCAAATGCCTGATATTAGGCAAGCCGGTAGGAATCGAGTTCTGATAAGTAGGTACCTAATTACTACGTGGAATTATTTTTCTGTTGCGCACCCCCACGCATTTATAACGTGAACGTGAATTGTTAGACTAATTAGTAGAAGATTAATGTAATGTCATCGGGGAAGCTACAATGCTCGTTCCAGTCACTTTCTCCCAACGCAACAGTTTGCATTTCCAGAATCGTATCAGATGTAGTTTCCATACGGACAAGAGTATTCGGAAAATGCGCCCCGCGCTGTTCCCACGAGAGCTTCCCGGCATTGTGGCGTCACGGCGGCGGACGCGGGGCTTGCGTCATATGCCACACTGGCCTCTGCAGTCCTAGAATCGTCCAGTCACAGTCAAAAACCTATGTGACCTGAGTTAGGAGTCGCTCACTCCGCGATTTCGCCACGCGGCTTCTACTACCAAATATTACCCTGCGGTGGGGCTTAGCCAGCGACCAGAAAGAGCACTCGTTATGCGGTAACGAAAGATGGTCGGATCCGGTGCGTTCCGTCCGGTGGTCGGTCCCGATCGTCTGTTTTGTTAGAGAGAGAGGGAGAGAGACTTCTGTTCGTAGTATATGTAATAACATATTCTGTGCTTGGGTATCTAAAGTGGGCAATGTAGAATTGTAGATCCTCATTATGTACTTAAATCTAAAGTAAGAAATCTTCTACATTAGTGTTGTGATACATTATGACATTCTAAGAATACTTGTTGCCAGAGCAGACAGTCCTTTGCAGAAGTAAGTGGAATAATTCAAAACTATCTGTACAAAAACATACAATCGCCTATTGATGCGACAGCGCCTTTTATATTTCATTCCAATAGTACATTGTGTATCAAGGGCGGTAAGTAAGGAATTACAAACGAGTGTTTGTTACAAGGCCGAGGCGAAGCCGAGGGCTTTAATAACACGAGTTTGTAATTCCTTTACCGCCCGTGGCACACACAATGTTTTTCATCACACTTGTGAGGAAATCTGATTAAAATAACCTTACTTAACCTAAATAAAATTGTAAAACTGACAGTGACATTAGTGACATATATCAAGACGACGAGTCACGTTCGGAAACCATAGCGGTAAAGACTTAAATGGTTGATTTTATATTTGCAAAATACTGAAATACACTATTTAAACATTTAATTAATGTTACATAAATATGTGTTTACATGTATTTGCAATAACAGTTCTCTTTAAATAAATATTTCAGTAATAAAAGTTAAAAAAGTAAGTTGGCGTTTTCTTTGAACATGACAAATAAGAGTAAAACAGAACCAGCTTTTCAAATTTAAAAAGAAAGCCATTACGCCCTAGGGCGTAATAGGTCATTTACGGCCCGCAAAACCTACGTGTAATGACACCATTTTCGAGCAAGTGTGATGAAAAATAAACTTTTAATTATTCAAAATATACTTGTCGAAAATTCTCATATGGTTTTGCGCCTACAGCTACCTAATCTGTCGTTATGCGTGTTTATGGTGAACCAAGCCACTCGAGTCATCTTAAATCAAAATATATTAAGGAAAAGCATGGAAAGTTCCGCACCCAGCAACACACCAAAACACTTCGGCATCAAAATAAAACAAAAACACGCCCAGTTCTGCCGACCGCAGGTTGCATACCTTATTCATTTTATATTTATTTGATCACTTATCGATCCTAAATAAAGCGAAGATCGATATCTGGGTCGCATAAGGCGCGGTCAAGTTCATTAGGCGGCTACCTGCGCGTGCGCCGCTAATCGCGAGACCAACAACATCGCGTCCTAATCACTATCATACATTAGCGAAATCTATCGGAGAAAGTTTGGGCCTAGAAAACTGCCTTTAGGTACGCTTGGGGATTTTTCTTGAAGCGTGCATAAAGGTAATAAATCGAGCAAACTGCGAAAAATGAGCGTTCACGCCACGTAACTTGATGTTACGAGAACGAATTCTATCTTCGTTTCCCGAGCCTAGAATATCAGACGGTAAAAATGTCGAGGACTAGGGTTGCCAGGTGTCTGAGAAATTCGGGATTCTCCCGGAATTACCGTGCTTGTCCCGTGTCCAGGAATTACACTTGATAGTCCCGAATTTCGAATACCTACTACTAGTTTTTTTTAATATGATACGAGTAGGTACGATACACCCGTGTTCTTGTTCACTCGTATTTTGTATCATACCTAAAGGCTAATTCAGTTTGCAAGATTTGAGTTAAATAAATATACATTGCAAGTTAATGAAGAGCTTGTAAAAATAGACAAGCCAAGTAGGTTTTGCCAGGAGTGGCTCACTCCGCGACTCCGCCGCGCGGCTACTAGTACAAATTGCCCCTGCGGAGTGGCTTAGTCAGTGACCAGAAAGAGCACACGTTATCCGATAGAGCGAGACGGTCGGATCCGGTGCGTTCCATCCGATGGTTGGACCCGAACGTCAGTTTAGTTAGAAAGAGAGGCTACCTAGGTACCGACCGAATTCGTAACCCTCGGATTGTCCCTGAAAATTAAATGCCTGCATCTGGCCAGTGCCGTAAATAGCCTTTTCTGCGCCCTGTGCGAGCTTCTATAACTGCGCCATTGTTTTCTTTAGGTATTATAGGTACCCTAGGGTCCTGCCTGGTCTGGCCATTCTTGCGCCCCCCAGAGTCTACGCCCTGTGCCTGGGCACCGGTTGCACCGCCCTATTTACTGCACTGCATCTGGCAACCCTATCGACGACTCATATCTTTCGGTTTCAAGATTCTTGAAATAGCATGTAGGATAACGATTTTTCTAACATAAAATGAAATGAGGCATAGAAAATCCTTGATACCTAAGAAATGCTTTGAAATACACGTCGTCGTGTGATTGAGTGAAGAAGAATACCTTTAGCCAGACGTAGGCTTTGGTCTATTACGCACTTAATCTTTGAGCAAAAATACCTAACCCGTTCTGACTTTTCGAAGCAGCTTTAAAACAGTGAAATTTAAAACTTTGATCATTACAAGGAAAAGGATTATGATGTAAAGTAACGCCAAGACGAGTACTTATATTGCTTGCGCTGTACAAAAGTTATCATACCTTATGGCGAACCATGCTCCTAACGCTAGTCTTAAGTTCTCAACAAACCCTACACCTTAGTGAAGATGTGTGGCCTGGTCGTCTATACGATATACTTCTCTCGATATAAGTTGGCTATACTTATGAACTAATATAAGTTAAAGTTATGTGATGTTGTGCAAATGTGGTGGTAGCTGCGCCGGCGCGTGGGAGCCCGCCGCTGACGTCATCGGCGACTGACGTGCCATTTATGAAGCTGCCAAAACTGACGGTTCAAGTTCAAGGAAATGGCCGGAGAGCCCTGGCCTTTGCACTTGGCTACTTGGTTATTGAGATGTGAGTATGGAGTTCTTCAAGACGGGGTGAATAGGTTTTAAAAGGGTCGGCAACACGCACGTAATGCACATCTGTGACACGCGACTCTTAGTCGCGCGACAAATGCTACCTACCTATCTCTTTCCACTTAATATAGTGTGTCAGTGGCAGGTGATTCTCTGTCGCGCGAGAAACGAAGTCGCGGCTAGTTATGGTGTTGCAAGCGGCCATGGCTGCGGTGACTGCTTACCATCAAGCAGGCCGTATGTTTGTTTGCTACCCTAGTAGTAAGAAAAAGTATAGGACGGCATTATACTGGTTGTCGTCTTTTCTGGCTACAGGGTTGTGAATCACTTAACGATGTCTTACAATGGTTCTACCTACTCTTGTCTTGTTACTCGTGTTGATTGCGGCCGAGATACAGCCGCATTTGGCAGTCGTTTTGATCAATCGCACGAATGGGCACGTCTGCCTCTTTCGCATTTTCCTTCCACGGACCTTAAAATGATTTTGAGCATGACGCTTCTATAAAGTCTACCTATTCACCGATAATCACTTATTTTCAGTTCATAACACAGGTGCTTTCAGGCAAAAAGAAAAAAAATACTTTAAGTATCAGATATTTGTAACTTAATAACATTTTCGTTACAAATAGTAGAAGAGGTACCTTTCCCCGGTAGCGAAATATTTTGACATGTAACGAAGTCGTACAATAAAAAGGATGAAAAACATTGGTCTAACTAAATATCTGGACTGCTAGAGTGCGACTACGATAACTTTGCAGAGCAGAACATGGCAACACCTCCGTTTAAAAGTCAAAGTTCTATGAAAAAGTCGCGTTTAAATGGACGTGTTGCCAAGTTCCGCTCTACAAAGTTATCGTAGTCGCACATGTTCCTTAGACGCCAAAGTCACAGTATAATAACAGTAGCCGTACGGACGCGCCACAAGCAAACATTTACCAATGCGCACCAATGCCACAGTATGGAGAGTACTACTGACATAGACAGTGGCGTAGCGACAAAAAACGGCGCCCAGGGCACGCATCCAAACTGCGCCCCTTAGCCACGGTGCCCAGGGCACTCAAGTGCCCTGCCTGTACCACACTTGCTACGCCACTGGACACAGATGCGCGATTGTGCGTCTATGTAAATACGTGCCGAAGTCGTACTACTTGTTCGTCTTTACACTTTACCAAAGTGGGGCACGAAGGCCACTCCACCTGTACTCATTAGTCGGTGAGTCAGGACCAAATCGCCGGTATCCTGCTTACGACAATTGCCACAAACTGTCGTCTTGAATAACGTTGCAACTAGCTATGAAGGTTATACGACGTTACTGCGTTTGTGGACAGGACTGTAGTCGCAAACGCGACTTGAAGTCTTAATGTCGGGATTTATGTTTGAGGAAGGACTAGGTGGTTAGTTCATTCATAATCCAGGGACTCGGAAGTAATTGGGCTGATGTCCAGTATATTCTCTTAATGAATTAGACCAAATGGTTCTAAGGTGCTTTTGCCGATGTAACTCTTATGGACTAGGTAAAATTTCTTCGCATCGCGCAATACTGCGTACTTAGGTTTTTTGGAAGGGGCTAGCTGGGCTTGACTGCTCTGGCTATAATTGTGAGGTAGACACTTCACTTGAAAATCACTTCCCATAAAATGTTATGCTACTTGGACGGGGTAGTTCAATGAGAGTAGGCCTGTGCCCAGCAGTGGGACGTATACAGGATGTTTTTAGGGTCATGTAGCAGGAGTGAACGGGGTACTGGGGAGGGTCACACTGAGCAACTTTCACTATGGGGACAGCCACGAAATCGCGAAAAAATAGCCACTGCCAATGATGATGGGGGGTGCTTGAGTCCCTTTTTCGATTCGCCACTTCATCGCGTATGGTACGGTTATGATTAGCAGCAGTTTAGCATATTAGAGTGATATAGGTTTTTCCTAAAACGTGCGTTACGTAATGCTATTAGCACGAATTAATATTAGCGCATAACATTTGAATAAAAATTATGTCAATGCCAAATTCCGTATTATTGACGATTTCACTTTGTGAATGTACGCTGTTATATAGGAATTTTATTGAAATGTCTATACGATTAAGTTAACTTTAAGTTATGTATAATTACAACATACCGGGTGTTGCCTGTAACAGGACAAAATAATTAAAACGTAGATTCTACTCATCAAACAATCAAACTTTCGTTCAACAACTTTTAAAAATTATGTAATCTTTAGATTTTATCTTTTTCATACAAATTAAATAATATTTTCAATGTACGTTAATATCAGTCTAATTGACGTCCCTTGTCACGCTAAAAACATCCATACATTGCGGTTTCAAATAAACTTTAAGGTGTATTAAACATTAAAACATAAGTTATTTTCAAATGTCGCTGAATAAATGTTGTTCAGTTTGAGGAGTATAATCTACTTCTTAATTATTTGCTCCTAGTACAGGCAACACCTGGTATACCATTTGACATTATTTTTTATGACAACCACTTAATTATCAGTTAATGGAATATTTTAAAATGAAAATGCTTATATGTATATATGCATTGTAAACACTTTATTACACATAAAATCACACATAAAATCATACAGAAACAATACAAAAATCAATCGACGTGCATAAAGGCGAACTTATTCTATTCTAAGTACCTAAGTGTAACTATGTTATGTAACTGTAACTGATATTAGTTATCGTTATCACGCTTTCTGCAAGACTATTTCCAATGACAATGTAATACTAAATGATGTAGTAACCACTTTGGATTAAGAGGTTAAATAAGTGTTGATTAAGATGCCAATTCCGACAGAGGAGTAGTTGTGAAAGTGGACCACGGCTGTGACGTCACTTCCTGCGAGACAGGAAGCGCGTGGGATGAGTCCTAGCTCGAGCTAGATCCGACCTGGCTACGGTCGCCATGATGCCAGCTTTACTATAGATTTTCCTAATAAAATAAAGTGAAAAACCGGTCAAGTGCGAGTCGGATTCGCACACGAAGGGTCTCGTACCGCCGTCGAGCAAAAAGACGCCAAAAATCCTGAACAATGGTAATTTGAATATAAGTTAACGATGAACTAATTGAAGTTTATTCGTCGATTTATAGATGTATTCTTATACCCTAAAACCGATTACTAGATCCTTATCGACAAGCGATAAAGTGGCAGGTTTGCTTGGAAACGTCATATTTAGAGAAGATTATTCTTTCTTTTTCTACTACTAGAATATTCAGTAATAATCAAAATAGTATAATGTACTGTACATTATACTTTTTTGATTATTACTGAATATTCTATAATTCCTGATTTTCAATAAAAAAAATTACCAAAATGTCTAAATTATGAAACAAAATCAGATTTTTTTATTCTTCGAAACAAAGGTTTATTTATTTACTAATATGAAAACGCCGTTATGATTTTTTCTGTGTAACTTTCTTCGTTTTTGTGTAACATTTTTGTGAATTTCCTCTGTGTCACGTACAATTTTTTTGCAACTCACCCAAAAACGTTACATTTTTGTGTTTAGCTCGGCTAACCTAATCTGGAATAGATGATCTGGAGTGTTGAACCAAGCCATGCAACGTCTCGTCACTGACATGGACTATCCGTGGTATGTTTGGAAGTATGGCGCGCGCAATGCTGGGGCGTATTGCCTCAGTCCCGTGACGGAGACATCTGGCGCCTACGGCACCGCCTTGGGCTTCTGACCACAGCAAGCCTACGCCTCCAGAACTCAAAACGAATGCCATTCTTTTTACCCGACTGCGGCGGCGAAGCCCAAAGGAGGGTAATGTGTTTGACCTGTATGTATGTATGTCCGTTCCTGTGTCCGCTCGTAACTACTCAACGGCACAACCGATTTTGATAAATGATACATCATTGGATTCGTCTTGATGGCGCGAGTGTCACTGGGTATGAAGTTCGTTAAAATAAACAAAATGGCGGATTTTTTTTAGTAAAAATACCGCGGTCGGGTTTTTTTTAGTAAAAATATTTAGTTATTTTCGGTAGCGTAGGTGGTAACGCGCCTGTGTTCGGCCCGGATAGCCGAGGAGATGCAGGTTCGAATCTTGCCCGAGACATATAATTTTTAATTTTTTCTCTTCTAAAAAAATATTTAATGCCATTCTAGCAGTGGTTGAGTAGCGGATGTAAGGGAGGCTAAGCGGCTCAATTTGACGACACGTTTAGCTTAGTGGGAGTGACACCGCTTACGAAGCTAGAGGTCCCGGGTTCAAATCCTGGCAAGGGCAAATATTTGTGTGATGAGCACGAGTATATGTTCCTGAGTCATGGATGTTTTCTATCCATTTAGGTATGTATTTATCTATATAAGTATGTATATCGTTGTCTAGTCCCCATAGTGCACGCATTACTTAGTTTGAGACTAGCTCGATTTGTGTAAGATTGTCCTCCGATATTTATTTATTTCTCCAAATTTTGTGTGATTTTTTTAGTGTTTTCTACTCTACGTTCTCACCAGAAGGTCATTTTCCGAAGTGCTGGTAGAATCAAACCTGTAAAAGAGTCCCGGGCGCCTTCTTGAAAATAAAGTACCTACTAAGTACAATATGCTTGATGGCTGTCACCAGCGTTCTCGATATTCTGATTGCTGGTTTTACCAGATCATATCCCATTTCTACTGTTTTTTCATCTTCGCCACACGGTCGATTTTAATCGCAATCGATATCGTTAAAGTTCACGGTAATCTGGAATTTTACGGTAGTTCGTCAAACTGCAGTATAACTAGTCGGAGTAGTCGGACAAATACAATTTTATAGAACTTAATACTGTTCCAGAACGTGCTTTTCGTCGGTTACTTTATAGGTATAAATATTTTATCTCAATTACAAGTATGAGTGACGCAATAATAACGGAACGTGGCTAGTTATACCTACGTACACTTATAAGGAGAAAATTATGACAGTTATGACTAATTGCGGGTAATGTAGATAAGGCATGTCTATCGTCGTCATCGACAAATATGTATCTACTTTAGCCGTCACTAGCTTAAGATATAATAATGTGTAATCTATAAGACAACATGTGACGTTAAGCGGTTAAAGATACCTTATGGATATTGTCGCTTGCGTCCTTCTACCTTAATGTCCTATGGTAACGGAGTCGCATACGATGCAAACGACACTATCCTTAAGGGACCTTTAACCGCGGAACGTGTTTTTGGATTTGGCTAAGCTTATTAGAGTTCCACAACATTCAGGGCCGGATTAATCATAAGCCCCTAGGCAATGTAAGTCTCGGGGCCCCTTTCAGCCGTTTGAAGGTCATCACCTCTCTTTGAAACATTTGATTTTTTTTGTGCGCGCGCGGGGCCCCTAGGTGATGCGGGGCCCCTAGGCAGTTGCCTACTCTGCCTAAAGGTTAAGCTGGCCCTGACAACATTCGAGCAATAGGAAAGAATTATAAACTAACCTTAGCTGGGCTAGAACAACCTGCCGCGACTGCGCTTGTCGTGTGACTTAGCATAATCTGTCACTTCCGCATTTAATGGAAAGGGATTTGTAGTACCTATTTATCGCGCAACAAAGAGTCGCACATTACAGTTGTGCTAGAGCAGTGTTTTCCAAAATGTGGGTCGCGAACCCCTCGGGGGTCGCAGGGTCGAAAAACCTCAGGCAAAAAACAAAAAAGCTCAAAAGTGTCACGGAATAAAATTCAGGTTAGAAATCGTGGAGGATAGGGGGTCGCGAACTATTTTCGCATGCAAAGGGGGTCGTGCCATGAAATAGTTTGAAAAACACTGTTCTAGAGGTACAGTATCAAATATTGCCAATGTGTTTATCAAACATTCCGTTTCAGCACAAGAGAAAGTTGGGTAGCAATGCAGAAAGGTAGTTAGCAAGTTGAAAGTAAAAAAAAGCAAGTATAGGAAATATGGGACTACTAAGGAAACTGTAAAGATAATAAGTTCAGAATGATCTTTTCCGGTACCGTTTACCTGAACCGACACATCTGGCGCTACAGCTTATCTAAATAGCCGCAACACGACTCCCAAAGAAAAACAATTCGCAACAATCGGCTCAACAAATAACCCCATAAAATTAATGCCACCTCTAATCTTCTTTACCCCACTACGACCACCGTAAGATACATTCTTCAAGACCTTAATTTCTATGGTTTTAAAGGTTAGTTTTGCTTGTGCGGGCCTATTTGTTATCTTAGCTCTCTGGTAATGATTAACCGAATAGCCAAAACAGCTGGCTTATCTGCTTTTTAAATTGCAATGGATAAGGTAAAGGTTTATGGGGTATTGTAGCTGCACGTGTTGCGTTTGAGCCTTGTACAAAAATATCAGGTAGTGTTTTAGAAAAATAAAAGCAGAAACTAAACACACAGAGAGCATATCAAATAAACGTTTTGTGTCACAGATGAATTCAATATTTTGGGATCCATATCCTATTTAATTTAATGTTTTAGATGATTAAATTATTTTACGTCACCTTTGTACGGGTTACAAAGATAATACCATTTTCTGGCCAAACGAAGTCGTAAAATTGTGTAGAACTCCGTAATATACTATTCAATGGTATACAGTATAATAGTAGTAATATTTCTTCCTACAAAATGTTCATCGCGCGCTTGAATGTGTACGCACCGTGTGCGAAGACACTACAATCAAAGTTTTAAGAATGCTCCAGTATGGATCGTGCTATCGCGCGCGCTCCTAAACGTCTACTTTGGACGATCCGCAACTGATAAAACTGATTGGATTAGCGATCAGAGAGGTTAGGAGATAGGTATTTTGAGCTGAACGAGGTTGGCCATTTATGAAATTTAAGCCAGCAAGCGGCTTTTTTCTATGCGTAGCGTGCGGTAAAAGCCACTTTCTGGCCAGGTGTGGCATAAAAATAGTAATCCCACCAGCGAGCAGCAGGGTGATGGAAGGTTTACTTGAGAGTCGGTCTCAAAATTTTGTTATGCGATAGGTGGATTTTGACTCTTTCTTTCCTGTCGTACTGAGGATCGTGAATGTAATGTCAACTGAAATGTCCCTCCACTCGCATCTATCTCAGGACTTTTCACGATTGGTTTTTTGGGAAAATAGTCGCAGTAGTTTTCTCTTGCTTTCTGCGCCAGGAGTTATTTTGACTCCAAGGTCGCTGTTCCCTCATCCCACCGGTTGCCCGGCAGGGCTTGTGGTTATACCGCCATTGCTCGGTCGCCATTGTCTCGTCTGTTGTGTAGCAGGGGACACTGCGGAGGCCAGAGCCACCACCACTAGTGGTTCATGTGAATCACCAGTGCGAGGTGAGAGTGGCAGAGCCGTTATCCCCCTTATCTGTGGATTTTGACACTTGCCGTCGAACATACTTTAAATCACAGTGCTGCCAACTTTATTTCCTGGTAAGGATCAGTTTCCTTGGAATAATAACGGGATTAATGCACGCAAACCCGCGGGTAAATGCTAGTAGGTCACATAGAGTTGAGAGCTCGGTCGATCGATGTGCCATCCTTTCTTTTAGGACATAGTAATGGATATTCGCTCCCGTCAAAGTATAAAGACGAACAAGTAGTCCAACTTCGACCGTTTATAAGCGCGTGACACGTATTCACACAGACGCGCGATAGCACGTCTGTGTGAGTGCGATCCATATTGGACCATTTTTACGCATTCTTATTTCTTTGCTTGTACTGTGTTCGTACACGGCGCGCACACAGTGCTCCCGTCCTACCTGTAGGTCATTATAACCTTAAGACACCTATTGCTGAAGATAGACCTCCCCAAAATACTTCCATAACTATGGTAAATGTCCTAGTCCTCGACACGCTTATGCCTTATAGTCGACACCCTTCTGTCACCTATTGGGACAGTGTCGAGCACTTGAACGTCTGCCTTAATAACGGTCGCATGAATTTGTCACTTTATCCGGTAGCAGGTCACTCAATCAGAATCATTTGAACACCTCCCCTCGGCACATTATCTGGCGCATATAGGCGCCACACATCCCGCGCGCGCGCCTCGCTGATTGTATGATTGTACAAGTGATTGTATGATTGGCGGAGTGTGTGATTGGCCGAGTGTATGATTGCTCAACATCCTCCCTTGAGTCAGGCGGAATTTTCCATTTCCTCCTTAACATTCGGCCAGAAAACGACATAACACGTGAATCAGAAAGCCTAATGGTTTAATGAATTAGTTGACTCAGATACGATCATGTTACTTATTCATACGAGACTGATATCAAAATATGTATCAACTAGCATATACTCGCGGTTTCTCCTGCGTAATTCCCGTAATTATCACAAAGGATTATTATCCTACTATAAAGTAACCTATGTTTCAATCCAGGACTTGGTCTAGGGCAGTGGTTCCTAACCTTTATTATCATATCACCCACATTCTCGGAGATTTGTATTATCACCCCTCCAAAAAATAGGTATTATATATAGTTTATAAGAAACTGCTCAAAATAAAACGGCTAAACATTCATGCGTATTACCCCTGAGAAAACTTCGTTTTACCCTTGGAGGGGTAATTACCCCCAGGTTCGGAACCACCGGTCTAGGGACATACCACGTTATCGTTACGTAAGCGACACTAGCCTCTTAATACTTTAGACATGTAAAATTAGGAAGAGGAGTATCGGTATGGTAATATCATAACTTAGCTTTAAGATTGGTAGTGTTTCTTAGCAGCTAATAAGTTTTATTATTGTAGCCACCACAGCGTTTCGTAAGGGACAAAAAGAAGATGTTTTCATGGAATGCTCCTAATATGCTCCGTACTATCTTATTCTTAAGGTGATTCGAGAGAGATGGTCGGTTTTTCATTCAAACACAATGAGAATTATCGTTTGCTTCCACGGCATAATTTGTTTATTCTGCCCTCCGGCCGGAAAGCGTCACCTTGCCGGCCGCTGCGCTAAACGAAGATGCCGCTTTCTGGCTCCGTCGAACAGAATAATACATTACAAAACTACGGTGGTAATACAAAGAAAGGCCGAGATCGCAGAAGTTTGCGGCCCAAGCTGAAACCGACGGACGTAAATGTGCGATCGAGGGCTTTCTTTATCCTCCCGTGTTGTGTACATAATTTTTCTCAAACATGGCATGAAATGTTGACATTACGTGCCTAAAAATAGGCCGCAAAGTACCTCGTTTCCGGTGCGGCTTGCTTGACACTTGGCACGTAATGGAATTTCATACTTACATTTTTATTTTTTTTTTAATTTCCATTCCACATTTATTTAGGCCACAACATCACGGCATTCAGCCATTAAAAAACAAAAAACGATGTTTGCTATATTTTGCAGTTTTATTTATTTCAAATTGACATGAACATAACAAATAACACATTATAAACAATTTTAAATTGCAATTTTAACTACACGAATACACATTTAAAATATTTCATCTAAATATTCGCGGTAAAAATGTGAACTGAAACAGCTTTTGCATTGTCTATGGATATAATATGTCACAAATGTCACCTTCCGACAGAAAGTTTCTGTTATAAAATATTAAGTAAGGTTATTATAGTAAGTTTATTTATTTCATTGCATATTTGAGAAAAGCACTATACATACTTCGGCGGGAAATGGGGTTGCCAGCCTCGTAACTATCTGGCCTCGTTTCGCTCGGCCAGCTATATGTACTCGGCCGGCAACCCCTTACTTCCCGGCCTCTGCAGTAATGTACTATTATGTCTACACTTGGCCAGAAAGCGGTTTTTTCCGTGCGCGCAGCGTGCGGAAAAAGCCACTTTATGGCCAGGTGTGGCATAAAAATAGTATACAAATCTAGGCCAGTAAATAAGAAAGCCTCGGATGACATATTTGTCGGCCGAGGCGAAGCCGATTACATATGATCTGAGACATTTCTTACTCTACTGTCCTCGGTATGTAACCTAACTAATGTACTATGTTTTTTTATGTTTGAATTGTGTTTCATTTTATACCTTGATACATTTTGGCTGCGCGAAATGTTTGGTTTCAAGTGATGTTAATAGATGGCGCTGATCTTAAACTGCAGATTGCACGTTAATTCGGGTTTTTTAGATTTCTGTTATTTTGCGCAAAAAAGCTATAAAATGAAACACATTTCAACCACGATTGCCGTCTTGGAAGCAAATGATGACCCTCTTTGTGTTTGTATGGAGAAGCGACCGACTCGAATCGCCTTAAGAACATATGTATATGGGGCAAGAATGATTAAGGCAGCTGACCCTAAACGCAAATATTTGTTCCAGTTCCCGAGCCATGTCCTGCGCAGTGCAAGCTCCTACTCAGTATTGTAATTCAGAACGTCATCGTCAATCTCGTTCCAAACATAATTTGTCTCGTGAATTATAAATTACGTTAATCTCACTAATACCGGCACAAAACAGTAGCTTATAATTTATGAATGAATGAATTTACGTTTCGCATACAAATACACACAGATATATTTATAACAAAAAGAAAGTAGGCTTACATAGATTTTTTCTGCGAAAAAGGAGTCTACTCAGCATGGTGGCTCAACGCTTAAAATCAATACGTCTTTTGTATCAGTGGGGCCCACGTAATGTTTACCATGTTTAAGTCTAAAGTAGAGATGTGCCGTTCCCGGGAATATTCCCCGTTTTGATGGGGAATATTTCCACCTCGGGAATATTCCCCTTAAAAGTGGGGAATATTCCCGTGAACGGCACATCGGTAGTCTAAAGTCATTTATGATAAGACAAATATTAATATCAAGTTTGAGAAGGCGCGATTTCAAAAAGGTTGCGTACTTATCGTTTAGAAAACAAAAATTGTGATTGGTTACATTACAAACCTACTAACGTGAGAAATTCATTTGATGCTATAGTTTTTTATTTTAGACTAAGTACTAGCTCCGCCCCTTTGGTACCTACTTATTTCGTGGGGCGGATTTTGAGCGTCCGTTACGCTTCCATACTTATTACACTTCGATGTATTAGGCACGATATTGATTGCAAAATTCTGAATTCCCCAGTGCCTCCAGGTGTGTCTGTCCTAGTGAAGGCTGTAAATGCAGAAAAGGTCTCAAAACGCAAGTGGGTCGCGCCTGCGCGGGCAGATGCGCGCGATTATGTTTGGCATTTGCGCGTGCGCAAGTAGTGATTAAGGCTATTTTCATCTTAGGCAGGCGGCGTTTTTTTGACACGTGTCACGTAGGGCTTGGTGTTTTAACATTGGGTAATCTTATAGGATTATTGCTATTGTTTTGGTACTTTTGGTTCATTACACAAAGGAATTAAAAATAAGCAAACAATTTATAAAGCAATGGCACTAAAAACCCCAAAATGACCATTTTCCTGATCAAACAGATCGGTCCTTAGTGGACATTTTAATGATTTGAGTATGTTACATACATACTTCGTCAAGTCGTGTCCAATGCGCGCAGCGACGTAGACGCATTGATGACTAATTAATTAATTAATTGCGGAATTAGCGCGGCACGGCCGCTGCTAATAGTTTTGAAACGATGAGTAAAACCGTCGTGAATAAGCTCCTCACCTTTCTGCTGCGGATACTGCGGGAAGATGAGTTGGACGCGGAGCAGGTGTGTTTGGCGAGCTTCAGTGCTGCCGACATCTACGCAGCGAAGAAGGTGCTGTTCGAGTCCCTCGGGATCGCCGGCACAGTTATACCTCACCGGAGAGGAGACGAATCCGGAAAAAAATCCCTTAAGGACATCGTTGATGTTCTGAGGGAGCGAGAGAGCGACTTGCCTGAGTTCGTGGCGACGGAGGTCTCCAGATTGCCGTCCTGCATTCCAGAACATGTCGACGTGAGTGGCCTGCTGAAGGAAATCGTGGCCCTTAAAGCAGGCATGGCTGAAATTTTGAGAAAATTTGACGATTCACAGGCTACTATAGCCGAGTTACGCAAAGAAATCATCAGTTTGCGTAATAGTGCCCCAGAAACTCGGTCACCAGTGACGTCAAATTCCAAGAGTAATGACCGGGCGTCAAGTGTCGACTCGGTCAGTTTGCATGTTGCTGACACTGCGCATGCCGTTCCACTGCCCGCGTGCCCCCTCCGCGCCGGGCCTCCCCCCGCCCCTTCGTCTAAATCACGTCATCGCTATGCTGATGCCGTAGCCGGTCGGTCTGTCGCAGCCAATCGGAGAGACGCGCCCTCAAGAGCGCGTGAAGTTCGGGTTCCTCCAAAGGAGAAGCCCCCGCGCACCGATGTGGATAAGGAGGGCTTCACAATGGTGTCGAGGAAGCGCAACCCGCGCAAGAGTCAGTGTGGTACTGCAGAACCGGTCGGTTCTGGTCTGCGGGTCGCCACACCGGGCAAGGCGCTATATGTATCGCGCCTACATTACACCGCCACGGCTGATGAGGTGGCGGAGTACGTTCGTCAGAAGACCGGCTTCTCGCTGAGGGTGTTCCAGCTGCGTTCGCGCCACTATGTGCACTTCAGCTCGTTTGTGGTGCGCGTGCCGCGGCCGCTGCAGGAAACCATCGCAAGTGCTGACTTCTGGCCGAAGGGTGTCGTGTTTCGACGGTTTCGGGGCAACCTGCCGAATCCTACACCAGAGACGACGATGCAACGGGGCCACGCCGTTTCGTCGCCTAAATAGTTATTTTATTCTTACGTTTCATGACGCATTGGTTTTTTTACTGTAATGTCATGTTAACATGTATTAATAAATAAATAAATAAATAAATAAAATAAATGTTTATTTTTCGCTGTTTGTTTATTTAAATGTATAAATTTAACATAATGAAATATTAAACTAAACAAAACATTGAAATTCCTACTTCTTAATAACTCGATAACCCACTTAGCGCGTATATATAATACCCGGCCCGGTCGTTATACGGCATTATAAAAATATTTGACGCCTGACTCACTAAGTTGCATAAATTACAATACGGCAAATATTTACCAATCGCCAATACCGTTTGCTAAATGCAATTAATGACTCCTGGTTGTTTGGTTTTGCTAAACGTGACTTTTTCCTGCATGCATCCGCGAAGACAAGGTGTATGTAAAGTCACCAACCCGCACTGGGTCAGCGTGGGTACTACTGCCACTAATCAACCTTAACCCCAAACTAAGCAATGCTTGTACTAGTCGTACTATACGTAGGTACTAGACGACGATATACATACTTATAAAGATAAATACGTACTAAAATAGACAGAAAACATCCATGACTCGAGAACAAATAACTCGTACCTACTCATCACACAAATATTTGCCCTTACCAGGGCATTTCTCCAGAAATATGTCTGCGGTCACCTCATTCATCTGGCCCTTTTTCATACTAAATGTATGGAGACAGATGAATGAGTCGCAGACATTTTTCTGGAGAAATGCCCACCAGGATTTGAACCCGGGACCTCTAGCTTCGTAGGCGGTGTCACTCCCACTAAGCTAAGTGTACGAACGAACTGAGTGGACGCTCGAGCGGGGCGTGCAGCGGGGTGTGCAGTATGTGAGCGTCCTGAGTGCACGCTGCACAAAACCCATACACGCTGCCCGCCCCGCTGCCCGCCACGCCGGACGCGACGCTGGACGCGACGCTCAACGCTCGCCACTCAGGCCGTACACTAAGAGTGTCCCACTAAGCTGAAATATGTATTTTTGTATAGGCTGATTATTATGAGTTTTTAGGGGTGGTATCTCACTTATCATATATCTTTGCCCAATGTTGGTGCAACCTACATTTGATCAATGAAATTGGATGACTCCTCCAATCCTAATTTAGTTTACCCGAATTCAACTGTGGTTGGTTCACCCGTTTGGGAGTTATGATATCACAGACATACACATTGATAGGTACACAGATACACACTTCAAAATAATCGTCGGGGGTTAATAAATATGATAGTTCCCACTGAAAAAAAGCAAAATTGTGACATAAGTATCTCATACGGTATCAATCCAGGTTACATGGTAGCAAAGTAAATTATATTTATATTGCATGCCAATTATACTGAAGTGACACAGTCACAGAATAAATATTTCAATAATACTATACTTGGCTGTATCCAATGAATCATAGTCTCAAAAGCTTCCCCTTTCCCGCGCAAAACGCTGTCAAGTTGACAGGTGACGTTGACTCAGCGTCCTTGTGGCGTGCACACGACGTATTACGATTACGACATGGGTGCAACACCGGTGGTCACTCTGAGCTGCTGCGACTATGTGCAACCAAGTCTCGTAGGAATTTGCTCAAGTGTTGCTAAATAACAGGTAGTGGACTTTGCACTAACTGCAATGCGTTATTGGTTTGCTTTTATTTGATCGGTCGAGGAAAAATGCTGTGGCACTAGTATTATGTATTGTTGTATATTTCGCCTCGCATTTAGTAATTGTATGAATACTTTAGTAACCTAACTATATGCGTACCTACTTAGTTATAACGCGACATGATTTATTGATTTTGATATGTGTTTATGCATAACTGAAATTACTAATAAAATATAACTATTAATCTAAACTTAAGTAAAAAATTAAAATAATACTAAGAATATAAACCTATAAAATAAGAAAATTATCTAAAAAATTGGGCCCACTTGGCATGGTGCTGAATATGCTTGGCATTGGCAGGGTTTCCTCGTTGTATGGCGAATATGGCGATACTTATTATTATTACTAATTGATTATATGTGTGACATATGGCCTTGATTTGGTGAGTTTGGGTCACATGGGGGACCTAGCTACTATGTGTGTCTGGCTCCCTCAACTATACCCAGAACTACCTGGCATACTATAGAAAGGTACTTATTCAGAATACTTAAAACCTTTGATTCAAATTAACCTATAATTTTTTAAATCGGAAATTGTTAAGGAATAAAGTCAAATTAATCTTGTGTTCTAATTTTGCCACCTTGCGTAGATCACCACCTTCCTCCCTACCCCCCTCCCTTTCCCTTTGAGGTCCACGATTCTGAATCAACGACTAGACAGATATAGATACTCTTCAGTTTAAACGGCCTGGTCTGGTACAGTCGAGTTCATCATTATCTGAGCAAAGAACGGATCAAGAATATCTGGCCCCTATTTCACCACGCTTACAATTGTCAGTGACATATGTCGGTTTACAATTCGACAATTGTCGACTGACAATTGTCAGTGACAGGTGACAAGTCGACATATTCGCAAATTTATTTGTATGGAAAATGTCAGCGTTGACAATTATCCGTTTCACAAACATTTTATTGTATGGCAAAATTCGTAATTGTCTTCAATTGTAGTTTAAGAGTGACAGGCAATTTCTTACCATTGTCACTGCCTCATTTTATGACATTTATGTTGTGAAACAACATAATTTTTTACAAGTCGTCATATTTCGACAATTGTCTGTAATTCTTGACATGAGGTTAGAGCTGTGTCAGGCTTTTGTGACAATTATAGTATTTCGTGGTTAACTTACGCAGAAAATGGCTTTCCTCTGTGAAAGTAGCAGCGGCGATGGCGATAATGATATTGGTGAAAATGCTTACATAGGAAAATATAGATTCCAAATACTTTTTCTTTTAATATTACGATTTTACATTCAAGGAAAAAATTCATGTCGCTAAAATTAGCGAAGTATAATTATTGGATAAACATAATCGGTGAACTTCTAGATCACCTAACTACACAAAACATGCATATACGAATACCGATACCTAAATGTAAAAACTAACCCTTTCCCACAAACTTATCATCATCTAAATATATAAAAGAAGAAGTCCTGACTGACTGACTGACTGACTTACTGATCAACGCACAGCCGAAACTACTGAAGTTAGGAACTTGAAATTTTCACAGTAGGGTGGTTATATAACGTAAGTAAGGGATAAGAAGGGATTTTTTGAAATTCATCCCCAAAGGGGGTTAAATGGGGGTTGAAAGTTTATATGGGGACCATACGATTTTTAAAGTAGGAGATCTGAGACTTCGAACATAGACTCTTTAATACAATTTAAAAAAAGTAATTTCACCGTTTTTGGAAATTCATCCCCAAAGAGGGTTAAATGGGGGTTGAAAGTTTATATGAAGACCACACGATTTTTAAAGTAGGAGATCTGAGACTTCGCATATAGACCCATCAAGATGAGTACAGGAAAGTAATTTCACGGTTTTTTGAAATTCATCCCCAAAAGGGGTTAAATGGGGGTTGAAACTTTGTATAGGCACCAAACGGTTTTTGACGTTAGAGATCTGAGAGTTTGCACATAGATCCTTCAATATGACATGAGAAAAGTAATTCCACCCTTTTTTGAGATTCATCCCTAAAAGGGGTTAAACGGGGGTTGAAATGTTGTATAGGGACCAAATTATTTTGAAGTTACAGATCTGAGAATTCGTATATAGACTCCTCAATAAAGGTCGAAGAAAGTAATTTTACCGTTTTTCAAAATTCATCCCCAATGGGGAACATCCTAAATGGGGGTTGAAACGATTTTTGAAGTTGCAGCTCTGAGACATTGTACATAGGCTCCACAATATGAGTGTAGGAAAGTAATTTCACGGTTTTTCGAAATTCATCCCCAAAAGGGGTTAAACGGGGGTTGAAATTTTGTATAGGCACCAACGATTTTTAAAGTTAGAGATCTGAGAGTTCGCACATAGATCCTTCAATATGAGATAAGAAAAGTAATTTAACCCTTTTTCGAAATTCATCCCTAAAAGGGGTAAAACGGGGGTTGAAATATTGTTTAGGGACCAAATTATTTTTAAGTTACAGATCTGAGACTTCGTATATAGACTCCTCGATAAAGGTCTAAGAAAGTAGTTTTACCTTTTTTCAAAATTCATCCCCAACAGGGGTTAAATGGGGGTTAAAACGATTTTTGAAGTTGGAGCTCTGAGACATTGTACATAGGCTCCACAATATGAGTCTAGGAAAGTAATTTCACGGTTTTTCGAAATTCATCCCCAAAAGGGGTTAAACGGGGGTTGAAATTTTGTATAGGCACCAACGATTTTTGAAGTTGGAGATCTCAGAGTTCGCACATAGATCCTTCAATATAAGTAGAGAAAAGTAATTTCACCCTTTTTCGAAATTCATCCCTAAAAGGGGTAAAACGGGGGTTGAAAGTTTAAATGGGGACCACACGATTTTTAAACTAGGAGATTAGTTGCAAAAAGTAATTTCACCGTTTTTCAAAATTCATCCCCAACGGGGGTTAAATGGGGCTTGAAACGATTTTTGAAGTTGGAGCTCTGAGATATCGTACATAGTCTCCACAATATGAGTACAGGAAAGTCATTTCACGGTTTTTTGAAATTCATCCCCAAAAGGGGTTAGATGGGGGTTGAAAATTTGAACTTTGAAGTTAGAGCTCTGAGAAATCGTACATAAACTCCTCAATAAGAATAAAGAAAAGTAGTTTTACCATTTTTCGAAATTCATTCCTAAAAAGGGGTCAAACGGGGGTTGATACTTTGTATGGGGACCAAACGATTTTTGTAGTAAATCTTGAACTTCGTTCATAGACTCATCCATAAGAGTAAAGAAAAGTGATTGCTGTTTTTTGGAATTCATCCCCAAAGGGGTTAAAATGGGGGTTGAAACTTTGTGTAGGGTACAAACGATTTTTGAAGTTGGAGCTCTAAGACATCGTATATAAACTCCTCAATAAGAGTAGAAAAAGTGATTTTTCGTTTTTCTAAATTCATCCCTAAGAAGGGGTCAAACGGGGGTCAAAACTTTGTATGGAGACCAAACGGTATTTATAGTAGATCTTAAACTTCTTACATAAACTCATCCATGAGAGTAAAGAAAAGTGATTGCTGTTTTTTTGAAATTCATCCCCAAAGGGGTTTAAATGAGGGTCGAAACTTTGTATACGGACCAAAAGATTTTTGAAGTTGGCGATCTGGGACATCGTACATAGACTCCTTAATAAGAAAAAAGAAATGTGGTTTTACCGTTTTTTCATCCCTAAAAAGGGATCAAAAGGGGGTTGAAACTTTGTAAAGGGACCAAACGATTTTTGTAGTAGATCTTGAACTCATCTAAAAAAGAAAAGAAAAGTGATTGCAGTTTTTTGAAATTTATCCCCAAAGGGGTTTAAATGGGGGTTGAAACTCTGTATAGGGTCCAAAGGATTTTTGAAGTAGGAAATCTGACACTTCGTACATAGATCCTTCAATAAGGGTACAGAAAAAATGTTAAACCATTTTTTGAAATTCATCTCCAAGGGTTATAAATGGGGACCAAAACTTTATAAAGGGACCAAATGATTTTTAAAGTAGGGTATCTAAAACTGATTAAACTGAATAGAACTCAAATGATTTCACGGTTCATTAAAATTTATCTCGAAGACGGGTTGAGTAAGTAGGGGTTGAAAGTTTTTTTAGGGACCCGTACAATTTTTAAAGTAAAAGGTTTTTAACTCCATGCATAGCATATAGCAATTAGTAGATTGTTTTTTTGTGTAAGTAACAAGCGGTTTATTAAGTGCATTTAATTTTTTGGTAATAATCCTTAAATGGACTTAAGAATTGATTTTCACGGTAAATGTGCATTGTGCAGTTTTGGGCCCAATATTTGAGGGTTTTGTTTAATTACAACAAAGTTTATGAACAAATATCAGAAACTATTAATTGCCTATTAAGATTAATTGCCTAATTATAATTTACACCGCAGACGAAGTCGCGGGCATCAGCTAGTTAGCCTATATAATTATGTTCCGCTGCTGGGCATAGGCCTACTCCCATTGATGAGAGTGAATGGGCTGTAGTCCCCAAGTTGGCCCAGTGCGGGTACATCACATCCATCTTTGTATTTCTTACACATTTACAGGTTTCCTCTCGATGTTTTTCCTTCGCCGAAAAGCTAATGCGCGCTATATTAACCGAGTAGTTCGAACATGTGCCTTTCAAGCGGAAGTTTTGTCATTTTTATTGGGCTATGCCACTCTACTGTAATAATATATATATATATATATATATATATATATATATATATATATATATATATATACCTATTTCTCTTGGTCACGCTATAACTTGAGAACGGCTTTACCGATTTGGCTAATTTTGGTCTTGAAATATGTGTAGTCAGGGAAGGTTTAAACGGTGAATACTAAATCGAGTGATATACTAAAAAACTGGCCAAGAGCATGTCGGACCATGCTCAGTGTAGGGTTCCATAGCCGTAACTATAAGGTAAATAAAAAATACGATGTAAAAAAAGTACAACAACAAAAGAGCGTATCTTCATAGCAATTATAGACGTCCTTTTGTTGAGAAGCGCAGTTTATTGGCAATAATTCAAAAACGGTACATTCGATCTTGTTGAAAATAATTTTCGTTGAAAGTATTAATTAAGCGTTACCTTCGTGATTTTTTTCATATTTTTCGAACGCACGGTTTAGAAAATAGAGGGGGGGGGGACACAATTTACACAACTTTCGGAGCGATTATTTCCAAATACATTCACTTAATCAAAAACATTACTTAGGAACCTTATAGTGTTTTTTAAAGAGCTGTCGAACTATGTACCATACGTTGATATTTGCTGAAAAAAAATTTTTTTACTGTCTTTAACATGTATGGAGTGCCCCCCCTAAAAATATTTATTTTAATTATTTTTATACCAAATCAAGTAGCGGCTCATAAAAGACACCTATATTCCAAATTTCATCAATATCCATCATGTAGTTTTTGAGTAAAATGCCTGTGACATACGGACAGACAGTCGGACGGACATGACGAAACTATAAGGGTTCCGTTTTTGCCATTTTGGCTACGGAACCCTAAAAACGAAGATATTGTAATTGTTCTCCCATACAAACTTTATCAACTCGAAAAAACAGTAAGCGCCGCAGGATTTCATACATCTTACGCGTTTTTGGTAAAATGGTTTCTGCTTTCGCTCGAGAAAGGCGGAAGCGCCGCAGGATTCATACATCTTACGCTTTTTTGCGAGCAAAATAGGTACTTTATATTATTGCAGCACTAAAGTCGTTAAGGCGATAGTTTCTTACAAATTGTTAATAAATTAGCCCTTATTCCCTAAGATACGGCTGTCAAAATCTCTATTGAATGACAAGAGACACTGCTGAGTTTTCCGTTTCATAGGGTAAGGTTAGGGTTACCGTTGACTACTTTTCATCAACACACAAAAAGGTTTTTACTATGAACTTCCATAGCAAAAAGTCGCCTTTTAGACTAGAACGGTAGAAAAAGTTTAAAATAATTCGAATCGTTCGGTTCACTATACAAATAATAAGAAGGTGAACAATGAAAGTTAACATCATAATCATAAATTTTGACTGAACTGTGATTTATTTCATGACTTGATATATTTTGCGCGATACAACATGAGAAGTCTCAAAAGGCAAAAAAGAAAATACTTTTAATTAATTCTAGTTTCGTAGGTGCTTCAACAGCCGATTGCATGCTTTTGTGGCTTTTTGGGATTTCTCATGTTGTTTTGCGCACACAAAGTGTATCAAACTATTTCAACAACATTAGATGTCATAAAGTGTATACCTTCTTCTTGTTTCTATGTAGGTCATTCGTATCGGTTGGTTTTTCATATAAATAAAAACCGGCTAAGTCCGCACTTGGTCGGATTCGCACACGAAGATTTTCGTACCGCCTTCGAGCAAAAACAAAAAACATGTTTCTTGTATTTAGACCCTTTTTTATTTAATTTGTTGTTATAGTGGCAAAAGAAATACACATTCTGTGCAAATTTTAAGTCTCTACCTACTACAGTTCAAAAGATAGCCCTGTGACAGACGGACAGCGGAGTCTTAGTAATAGGATTCCATTGGAACCCTTTGGGTACCGAACCTTAAAAATGGGGCATCATTCGTTTCCACAGCATTAATTATGTTTGAAATGTTTTATTTTATAGTCTCCGCGAAACGAAATAAAATATTTATGAGTTTAGTTACAAATGATGTTAATTATTACTCGTAGGTGGCACTGACTGTCACATAATGTATCGCGCAGACAAACTGTATCAAGTAGGTAACAAGTTATAAAATGAAATACATTTCAACCATGATTATTGTCGTGAAAGCAAATGATGACACTTTTTCGTTTGTGTGGAGAACCGACCGACTAGAATGACCTTAGGTCTTGTAATTTTGTAATGGTCTGTGCCTGGCAGTTTTCGACATACGGTTCAATTGTAAAATCTTGTGAAATAAAAATAATCACGACATTTTGACAAATGTCACTGTTTTTGTGACAAGTGTCACTTTTTTGTGACAATTGTCGCACCTGTCGGCGTGGTGAAATATCGCTTGTAAAATGTCGAAACTAGTGAAACAACAATAATCACGAATTCTTGACAATTGTCACTTTTTGGTGACAATTGTCGCACCTGTCGGCGTGGTGAAATAGGGGCCTGATCTAGTTCTTATGCTTCTGACAATAGGGTCTTGTTCAGATGTTTTTGGTCCAATCTTTGCTCAGATAATGATGAACTCGATTGTACCTAGTGAACTTTCCACAGTTACCTAAAGTTATTTGACAAGGGTCAGATCAGCTTGATGGGCCTCTTGGCGGTTTAGTCCAATCAACAAGAGAGTAAATAACAATAATTTTGCCTGTAGAACAGAGTTTCTTCCCTTTTTTTTGGTCACGGACCCCCTACATTATTTCGGAAACCTTACGGACCCTTTCCGAATATAATCAGAGGAAAAGAAAATCAAGGGCACATGAAAGTACGTGTTGTATGAACAACCACGGACCCCCGGCTCTCGATCACGGACCCCTAAGGGGTCCATGGACCACAGTGAAACCCTGCTGTAGAGGTACATAAAGAAGTGGAAGCAAAAACGAAAAACTTTACGCTCTGTAGTGTATAAGCATTAATTATCGTTGTCTGGTCTCTAAACGTAACTGGTTTTCATATTTACTACAGACTATAATATCATAGATATAAAATAATATACATAGTAAACGAAATGTTAGAAATGCACGCACTGTGAGCTTTGTTTATGGGTGTAGAGTCAGTAGAGTTGTTATAATGAAATCAAACCGGCCAAGACTGGACTTGGAACCTTTGGGTACGGAACCCTAAAAATTTGTAATTTCTTCCAATCGCGCGATAACTTTGCATGTTGCACCTTTATACTTTTTGTTCCAAATTAATTGTCAACATTCAGTCGTAAGTAGTCGAGTTCATCATTATCTCAGCAAAGGACGGATCAAAAATACCTGATCTAGTTCTAATGCTTCTGACAATAGGGTCTTGTTCAGTTGTTTTTGGTCCAATCTTTGCTCAGATAATGATGAAGTCGACTGTACATCAGAAAACTTGCGATTTTTTCCTGAGTTCCCTGAAATCCTGACTTTTGCCAATTCCGTTCAATTTAATTTATTGTAATGGTAATTTAATTCTCTAGTTTATATAAATTCTACATTGCACTATCGTTATTTTCGCCATCCTTATTTTAAAGATACAAGAAGCAAATTTTGGATAATCGGGATCATCATAGGACAATATCTTTTTCTGCAATTGTAGCGCCTTCGGGGCCTAACAGAAGACACCAATAACTTGCATTTGCAAAAAATGACAGTTATGTTTTTGTAAACGTCCCTTCATTTATTTCAGTAGTTATGTAGACACATTATATACTTATTAAATGGAAAGATATTTGCCAAGTGTCAAGACTAATTAACCCTCTTTCTTGTGATGTTGCCATACGCATTTTTTCGAATAATATCTTTTTTTGACCTCTGCAAACTTAGCGTAGTCGCACTCTAAGACAACTGTTGACGGGTAGAATGATGTGGTTGGAAGTGTTTGACTGGGGTATAAGCTGGAAAGTGAGGCTCTGCTTTCTAATGGCGTCGGATTCAGATCCCGGCCGTGACCGACGATACGATCGATCGCGACATGCAACCGCCGTCACTTACATACGCTTTTGTTTTCAATCGCCACCAAAATCATAATGATGAAACTAAAATGCACTTTCTACGGAAAGCTACAATATTATTTGCTGTAATTTCTTATTTTCTTTGAAATTTGTACTTGTCCAGAAGTTTTCCAAAACATTTTTATTTTGAAGTCTACAGGGTGTCCCTAAAACCAACTTTTATACGATCAGGGCTGATAGACCAGCTCATAAGAACCTAGTTTAAGCAAATTTGACCTCAGTAAAAATCTCTTAGTTTTCGAGATATTGACGTTTTTGTAAAATTCGTGCTAAGTGATACCCTGACTCGGTGTTTTGAGTGTCATTGCTAAAATATCAAGTATTTTACAAATCTGTTTTTTGCTATGTGTGGCCAAATAACTATGCTATTGAACGTATTTTCTATTTTTGCTAATTTATTCATGCTGTGGACACAGTACAATAACAAAAAAAAATTATTCGATTTTTTTCAAATTTCACCTCTGACTTCGAACTAGCGTGGTGAAAAAAAAATGTACCAACATAACCAGGCACTCAACGTAAAAAAATTGCGCATTTATTGTAGTTTCTAAAATGGTATAAAATTTACTAAACACTGTAATAATTTTTGAAATAATGATATTTTGTTACAAAATTAACTGTCTGTGTGATAGCATAATTATTAAGTAATGTTTAAAACAAAAAGCAGATTAAGAAAATACTGAAATTTGAAGTCATGACTTTCGAAAGACTGATCCAGGCTATCAAAATTCGCGACTTTTACAAAATGGCGAACAAAGCTGATAAACCAGCTCATAAAAAACGAGACTGAGTAAAATCGACCTCATAAAAATTTCTTAGTTTTCGAGATATTGACGATTACGTGAAGTTTGCACCTAATTTGTATGTGATGTCAAGCACGCCAGGTGCAAACTTAGTTCAACCGGATCGTATGAGATGAAGGCGGCAGACAGTTAATTTTGTAACAAAATATCATTATTTCAAAAATTATTACAGTGTTTAGTAAATTTTATACCATTTTAGAAACTACAATAAATGCGCAATTTTTTTACGTTGAGTGCCTGGTTATGTTGGTACATTTTTTTTTCACCACGCTAGTTCGAAGTCAGAGGTGAAATTTGAAAAAAATCGAATAATTTTTTTTTGTTATTGTACTGTGTCCACAGCATGAATAAATTAGCAAAAATAGAAAATAAGTTCAATAGCATAGTTATTTGGCCACACATAGCAAAAAACAGATTTGTAAAATACTTGATATTTTAGCAATGACACTCAAAATTCATATCGATCAATTTCTACGTCTACCGTGCTTCAAAATAACGAACGAACCGATGTAAACAACACAGTAGTTGGGACTTCAATACCGCGTACGTCTAATCATGTGCCCAGTACAGTAACGTCGGTGACGATGACTAACACCAAGGCAAAATCACCTATGTTAGAAAGTGTGCACGTAAAAACAACTATGTGTCACTCAGACCAGTCAGACCTGAATGATGTGCAGTCAAAGTCACGCATGTGCGCTCACGGATCGCTAGCACTTGAAGCGCATGCAAAAACAGCTATGTTATATACGGACTTGAATATCGCGCAATCAAATACGCGAATGTGCGCTCAAGAGGAGCCTCGAGTAACTGTAGCAGATAAACTGAAGGCGCCGGGGCAATGGAAACCAGAAAATCCTTCTGAGGAGTGGACAGTGGTTCAGCGACGAAGATTGAAAAATAGGATTGTGGGAAAAATGGGTACTGCAGCGTTGGGACTGAATGGAAATTTTAAAGCGGCCGACATCAAAATACCATTATTTATCTATAATGTTGATAAGTCCACTATTGAGAGCGACATAACTGCGCATGTATACAACAAAGCACAGATAAATATATCATTGAAAAAAATTAATTTGAAATATGACCGAGGTTACGACGCTTACAAAATACTAGTGCCTAAAAGTAAGTTACACATCTTTCTCAATGAAAATTTCTGGCCTGAAGGGGTGTTATTCAGGCGTTTCGTGAATTTTTCACAGACGTCGTTGAAAAGCAATGGAGAGAGACCTGATGATCAACACAATGGATAGTTCACAAATAATGAGTAACTGCAAGTTTATAAGCTTCAATTGTAAAGGTTTCTCCAGATCAGCAGAGTGTGTCAGATCGCTATGTAAATCAGCTGAGATAATTGCACTACAGGAGACGTGGTTATTACAGCATGACATACCGCTATTGGGAACGATTGACAATAACTTTGGATACTGTGGTAATACAGCTGTGGACTTATCGACGGGAGTTCTGCGTGGTCGTCCTCATGGGGGTGTGGCCCTCCTGTGGTGTAAGAACAGTTTCCCGTGCGTTTCTGTTGTTCCGTGTAAGAGTGTTAGACTTGTTGCAATTAAAGTGGTTATGTGTGACAGATCTATGATAATCTTCTCAGTATACATGCCTAATGATGAACGCGACAACTTAACTGAATTTACGGATTGTTTAGGTGAAATTTATGCCATCATAGAAAATGAAAACGTGGATCTAATATATTTATTAGGGGATTTTAATGCTCACCCGGGCATGCCCTTCTTTAATGAGCTGAACAGTTTTTGTGTGGAACAGCAATTATGTATTGTGGACTCGGAGCTTTTGCCGGCGGACTCTTATACATACGTGAGCGATAGTCATGGGTGCCGGAGATGGCTTGATCACTGTGTGACTACAGGGGCTGCGAGACAAACTGTTGTTGCTGCCAAAATACATCTGGATGTTTATTGGTCTGACCACTTGCCCATAGAAATTGTATGTAATTTAAGTAAAAGTGTACCTAAAACTAAGGCTAATAGTAATCCTGTAAATGGCATAATATGGGGTGACAGGGACCAATCTCAGATAAATGAATATTTAGGCATTTGTAATATTAAATTACGAGATATTGATTTCCCTAGTGAATTAGCGCAATGTTGTGACACTTTATGTGATGATTCTGACCACAGAAGAATCATTGATAGAATGTATAATGCTATTATTACGGTACTTAGGGAGGCGTCCATTGCTAGTAGTGTCAAAAAACAGCACAAAGGGCGTGGTTATATCACAGGTTGGAATAAACACGTCAGGGAGGCTCACCAGCGAGCAAGATTTTGTTTTCAGGAGTGGTGCATGTATGGCAAACCAAAGTCAGGAAGAATATACGAGGAAATGTGCCTATCTAAAAAAGATTTCAAAGCTAGACTTAAATACTGTCAAAATAACAAAGACCAAATAAAAATGGATCTAATTGCCTCGCATCATAAAACGAAGAACTTTGTACAGTTCTGGAAATCTACCAATAAGATCAATCCTAAGGTGAGCCTTCCGGCTAGTGTCGACGGAGTTTGTGAGCCTTGTGATATAGCCAATCTCTTCAAGGACCAGTTTAGAGTGGAACCTGTTCGGAGAGAGGGGCGGGAGGCGGTGCTTGATGCTGAGAATAGTGCGGGTGACAGCGCGATCAACATAACACCAGCGGAAATCGCTAGGATTGTTCGGCAAATGACGAGAGGTAAGTCACCCGGACATGATGGTCTCAGCATTGAGCACTTGCAACATGCAGGTGTTCATCTCCCCAGAGTTCTTTCAATGTTTTTCACGTTCTGCATTCGTCACAACTACATACCAGATGACATGATTAAGACCATAGTTGTACCTATCATCAAGAATAAAACGGGCGATGCCTCCGACAAGTCCAACTATAGACCAATCTCTCTGGCTACTATTCTAGCGAAGGTTCTGGACGGTGTGCTTAACACATATCTTAACAGGCACATAAAGCTGCACGACGCCCAATTCGGTTTCCGTCCAGGATTATCAACTGAAACAGCAATACTTAGCCTTAAGCACACTGTTCAGTATTACACTGACAGGAACACACCAGTTTATGCGTGCTTCTTGGACTTGTCGAAGGCATTCGACCTGGTGTCATATGATGTGTTATGGAGCAAGTTGAGGAGCACGAGCTTACCTGAAGAAATCATAGAAATGTTTAAGTTCTGGTACAAAAATCAAACAAACGTTGTTCGATGGGCAGGTGAGTTCTCGGATTCTTACACGATGCAATGTGGAGTGAGGCAGGGGGGGTTAACATCACCCACGTTATTTAATGTGTATGTGAATGGGTTGATTGAGGAGCTCAGCAGTGCTGGTGTTGGCTGTTCGGTGGATGGTTGTTGTTTTAATAACATCAGCTATGCCGACGATATGGTGCTGCTGAGCCCCTCAGTGAACGCACTAAAGGTATTGTTAAATATATGTGAGAGATATGCTGCAGCCCATGGACTCAAATATAATACCAAAAAGAGTGAGATATTACTTTTTAAATCTGGCACTAAAACATATCCAGTCCCGCCTATAAGTCTCAGTGGTTCTCCTCTTCGGACTGTCACGAGGTTTAAATATTTGGGTCACTGGGTTGCAGACAGCTTAAAAGACGATGTAGATTTAGAAAGGGAACGCAGAGCACTGTCGGTTAGGGGTAATATGCTCTCACGCAGATTTGCGCGCTGTACTCGTGAGGTTAAGATTACCCTCTTTAAAACATTCTGCCAAAACTTGTACACGTGCAATCTGTGGAGCAACTACACCAAAAAGACCTTCAGTGCTCTGCGGGTCCAGTATAACAACGCCTTCAGGAATTTGTTGGGCCTGCCCTGGCGTTGTAGCGCTTCGGGAATGTTTGCCACTTGGAGCACTGATGGTTTCCATGCCGTTTTGCGGAAGCGTGTGGCATCCCTGTGGCAACGCGTGAGACGCAGCCCTAACACTCTCCTGAGGGTGGTCGCGGAGAGGATAGACTGTCCTATTGTCACGCATTGGATGTCTCTGCATGTGAGGTCCAATTTATTTTTCTAATTTTTTTTTTTTTTTTTTTTGTATCTACTAACCTAGTTATTAAGTGCTATTATGTTACTAACAAAGTATGAATTATGGACAAAATGTCTGAAATAAACAATTTCAATTTCAATTTCAATTTCAAAAAACACCGAGTCAGGGTATCACTTAGCACGAGTTTTACAAAAACGTCAATGTCTCGAAAACTAAGAGATTTTTACTGAGGTCAAATTTGCTTAATCTAGGTTCTTATGAGCTGGTCTATCAGCCCTGATCGTATAAAAGTTGGTTTTAGGGACACCCTGTATAACCATTTCGCTAAAGAATATATTCTAGGTCTAGGTATTCCTTTATTGAATAGAGGATCTATAGGGTTAGGTGGGTATCAGTGGCGTAGTAAGTAGTAAGTTTGGCTTATTTTTCCTTCAGAAGAAATAAAATGAATTGCTCATATGCCTTAACAACAAAGATAAGCAGAATTGAGCGGGACATGATTTTACAGCAGCTTTTTTTCTCTAGTTTCCCTCACACAGTCACGTACTAGAGGGATGTGTAGACCGATATTGTAATGAATAAATACAAAGATAAGTACACGGTTCGGTGACTTATTATAAATATTTGACGGATATCCGTCAATCGAGGGAAATGCTCATTCATCCATGTTAGTGTCATGCCCAGTTCTATAATCTATTTGTAAATATTTTTATAACGTGGTGTGTGGACACAACGATTAGGTTATAGTCAGTATTTTAACCTCAAGCTACCACCCGAACAGGACCGCTGAAAACTCCACGTTGGAAGGGCAGGAAACACTTCTTTTATTGCAAAAATGTCAGATCACGTTGACGGTGGGTCTGCAGCAATACTTGCAATTGGTCCTCGGTTTAGGGGCTTATCACACTAGCGATTTGTGGGCGAGTTTCCATACAAATGTCGTTCGAGTTCGCCGCGACTGGTTTTTGTACGAAAACTCGCCCGCAGCTCGCCCGCAAATCGTAAGTGTGATAAAGCACTCAGTCTTAGATACCCTTGCCATTTTGGACGCGGTTTCCAAATGATTGCAGCATTTGCTATATCTGTAACTAGAGGTATCGTGACACGCGACTATTTGTCGCTTGACAAAAACTGTCTACCTCTTGCCATGCCAGTCAATATAATGTGACAGTAACAGGTCATGCTCTTTCGCGCATCAAGCAAAGTCGAGTCAAGTCGTGCTAGACAACCTGACAGTATAAAGCAGTAATTTTTCTTACAAAAAGTACCCAAAGGCGTTGGTATCTTGGACCGAGATGAGACTGTAACATTATTCATGGCAAGATATTACAGCTAATTATTCAAGGCAAGATACAAGGAAAACGCAATGTTGGGAGAAGACGAACATCCTGGCTTAAGAACTTGCGCCAGTGGTACAATAAAAGCACCCGTTCGTTGTTCAAATCTGCTGTGTCGAGAGTACAAGTTGCCTTAATGATCGCCGACCTTCGATAGAAGAAGAGACAAAAAGTACATCGCGCGTACGCGCCGTGTACGAACGATCTACAAGCAAAGAAATAAGAATGCGTAAGGATGCTTCAGTATGAATCGCACTCACACAGATTTGCTGTCGTGCGTCTGTGTGAATACGTGTCGCGCGCTCCTAAACGGCTGAAGTTGGACTGCTTGTTCGTCTTTATACTCTGGTTACGTGGCTAATCTGGCACTATCTGTTCTATCTGAGCCGTCTCGTGTTGTGTGGGTATGACAGCGGCGTTTGCGCGGAGTTGTCGTACTGCGTGTGTTCCGTGGTGGATGGCCGGGTATCGCCGGCGACCGCAGGGCTCGGGTTACCGGGGGTGGCTCCGCTATCGACCGAGTGGCGTTTGTGTGACGGCTTGTGTTGCGTCCAGGTTATCAATGGTCAGTTACATTCAAAATACAAGCGTTCATTGTTTACATAATATACTGCAGGTAACTAGTAAATTAGTAGAAAAAAGCTATGGTAGCCGAGTGGTTCGGGCATGCGGCTTTCAAGCAGAGGTCGTGTGGTCGAATCCTGGCTCGTACCAATGAGTTGTTAGGGACTTATGTACTTACGAAATATTATGTATGTTTACCATTAGCTTTTCAGTGAAGGAAAAACATCGTGAGGAAACCTGAATACATCCGCAAAGAAATTCAAATGTGAAGTCCCCAATCCGCAGTGGGCTAGCGTGGGGCTATATACGTCCCACTGCTGGGCACAGGCCTTCTCTCATAGCTGAGAGTGAATGGGCTGTAGTCCCCACGCTGGCCTAATGCGGATTGGTGTCTTCAGTAAAATTCCCAGAATCAGTACCCGTTTCATTTCAGTAGTCTCGTTTCATTTCAGATAATCTTTAAAGGAGTAGTAACACTCGTTGAGGTTTTAAGGGCCTATTATAAGCTATACCTTTTAGTTTATTCTATAACTGATCTACGATTGACCTCAGTAGTCAGTAGCGCCTAGTAAGTGCCTACGAGGCCGAAGATATAACTCGACGGTTCCGTAAACGCCTATTCATTCTTGTCTTGAAGAGTCCCAAGTTATATTTGCATGCACAGTTAGAACCACAATGTTTACAAGGGTGCGGTCGCATAAATTTGAAAGGCATAATTCATTATTTATTTATTCAGAAAAGGGAACATGGATAGAGCATATAGAGAGATAAAGGAGATGAACAAGAACTACAAAATAAAGAGCACTGTGATACTAGATGAGCACGGCAAAATACTTTTAAATGACAAAGATATTGTAATGAGATGGAAAAGATACATAGAAGAATTATATAAAGGACAGGGATTAAATGAAGAGGACTTAGAAGGAGAACATACGGTAGACCAAGATTATGTTGGTCCAGATATACTCAGAGAGGAATTTGATAAAGCGCTGAACTCTATACGGAACGGAAAAGCAGCGGGTGACGACGGTTTATACATTGAGCTCATTAAGTACGCGACATGCGATCGGTTAAAAGACGAAATTTTCTCGGTCGTTAAGGAAATTTACGAAACAGGAACTGTACCGAGGGCTTTCCAGATCAGTAAAACTATTGCTTTGCCAAAAAAAGCTAACACGCAGAAATGCGCAGAGCACAGAACCCTAAGTTTAATCTCTCAAGCGTCTAAAATATTGCTGAAAATAATCCAAAATAGAATCAGGCCAGTAATGGAGGAATACCTTGGACCAGACCAATATGGATTCAGGCAGCAAAAAGGTACAAGGGAGGCAATACTGGCGCTGAGACTGATTATCGATAGAAGGATGGATCTGGGTCAAGATACGCACATCGCCTTTATTGATCTGGAAAAGGCCTTCGATAGAGTGACCTGGAAGACCATGATGAATGTGCTAAAAGAAGCAGGACTTGATTTTAGAGACCGAAGAGTTATTTTCCACCTATACAGAGACCAGGAAACCATTGTCGACGTAGGAGAGGAGAGTAGCAGAGCAAAAATAAGACAAGGGGTACGCCAGGGCTGCCCACTTTCACCTCTAATTTTTAACATCTTCATCGAGTGTGCCATACGTAAAATTCTGGACAACGCAAAGGGGGGAGTTAAAATAAATGGAGAAAACATATACTTTATAAGATTTGCAGATGACATAGCAGCGTTGGCACCAAATTGTAAAGAATTAGAAGAACTCTTAGTACAAATGGATTTAGTCTTCTCAGAATTTGGACTCCAAATTAACACAAATAAAACAAAAACGCTAATTACTTCAAAATCTAGGCCGAAAAATTGTAGTATAGATATTGGAAATGTTTCTATTGAACAGGTAAAGCGATTCCGGTATTTAGGCAGCTTGATTACGGATGACTCCAGATGCACAGACGACATAATTACAAGAATTGCTATGGCCAAAACAGCTTTTAACGCCAAAAAACAACTATTGAGAGCTAAAATTTCTAAAAAAGCTAAAAAACGTCTTATTAAAATCTACATCTGGAGCATCGCATTATATGGGTGTGAAACTTGGACGATGACACAACGAGACAGAGAAAGACTAGAGGCGTTCGAGATGTGGTGCTGGAGGAGGATGGAGCGTATAAGCTGGACAGAGCGAAGAACAAATGAAGAAGTGCTGCAAATTGTGGGAGAGAAGAGAACCATAATGACAACCATAGAGAATAGACGTGGCAAAATGATAGGCCACCTGGTTCGACACGATATGTTCTTTAAGACAATCCTAGAAGGAAAAATTGAAGGAAAGAGAGGGAGAGGCAGACCTCGGAGAAACTTTGTGCAACAACTCAAAGAAAAGGTCAATGTCGTGTCGTACCAGGACCTAAAATGCATGGCCGAGGACCGCACAAAATGGCGTCTACTCCACCGACAAGAGCAACGCTCTTAAATTATGATGATGATGATGAATTCATTATTTGGCATAATTCATCATTCGGCATAATGCATTTTTTTCTTAAACTGTAGAATTTTCAGGACTCTTTAAGGCCTCATCCTGTTAAATAGGTAAGGTTTGTGTTATAATAATCCTGAAAAGTATACGTGTTCAGAAAAAAAGCATTATGCCAAATGATGAATTATGCGAAATAATGAATTATCGTCGGGGATAGTGCAATACCGCGTAACTAGCACTAGTAAAAACTGCGTATCTGCTCAACCCTCCTAGGGCAAATCCGCGTAACTGACATTGGTTAATACCGCGTATCTAACAAATGTAGCCAAATTGAGATTTCCCGCCAACGAAAGTAAAAACCCGATTAGAATATACTAGTTCAAACACCCGTTGCATTTGAATAATAACAAGCTAGTTATGGCTTAATAACAATACCGCGATTCAATCACTCTCAAGTGACGATTCCGCGTATCTGCAATCAGATGACTACGGTAGGCTGTTGCGATTGTGTTATTGTGGTGAAAACAAGTGTCAGTTACTGAAAACAACACAAAAACTTTGGGTAAGTGTTTCTTTTGAATTAATTACATATTTTAAATATAAATTAGTTTGTAACGATTTCAGTTAAAGCAATATTTCGTATAATTGCAATTTTTATCCAGTACCTACCTACCCTTTTTGTAACAAAATGATAAATAACAAACTAGGTATTGCTTAATTAGGGCTGTAGATATCTTAACGTGACAACAGTCAACAAGTTTATAGATCTTATTTTCATTTTGAAGGTTTATGATTGTAAGTACTAGGTATTTGGTTTATAATAAGTGGTGGCTACCTACTGAGTGTTAGGTACAATGTACAATAAATTTTATGACAATTTGCCATATAAGAATGCTTAATTTCCTAATAGTTATTTAAGTTGATTACATTTTTTGTTAAGAGTTGAAAAAAAGGTTATTTTTTATTATTTTCTATCAGCCACATTACTAATTACAAAAACATACTACATTTTGAGACACATACCATGCTTTGTTGATTAAAAATTTTCTATAAACGTCATGTGTCTTCTTGCAATACCGCGGAGCATACTGAATTTGTTTCCACTTCATGGCTTAAGTAGCTAAATCAAAACCGCGTAAATGACGTAAATACCTAATTCGTTATGATTTCATAAAATTAGATTCACTATCTTGTAGAACTCGTAATTCAATATGTTCTGTGTAGAAACATAATTAATATCTTTCAAAATAATAAAGATAAAACGTTTTAAGCTCTTCCTGTAAAGTTGGGTGATGAGTAGATACGCAGTATTTACTAGTGCTAGTTACGCGGATTTGCAATTTGTATGTCGAGTAGATACGCAGTATTTACTAGTGCTAGTTACGCTGTATTGCACTATCCCCGACGTTATGCCTTTCAAATTTATGCGACCCGACAGTGAATCTGTTTACAAGCTCTCCGATTTATTCCACAGCGCTTTGTTATGATTATGACGACGCGTTAAATCCAATTGTTCATTAATACGCGCAGTAATAACCGCAGCTTATCTATTGGTAATTAAACAGTAGTAATTGTCGTTTACAACGGTGAGGAAGCATACCTATTTGTATTTGTTTATTATGAGTCACATTGTGATTAATATTAACTTCCCATATTAAGGTAGGTACTGGTGGTGCACTATTTATTGTTATTGTTGTGTCTATCGATTCAAGGTTTCTGTAAGATTGGCTTCGAAATGCTACTTTAGGACAGCTATGCTACATAGGAATCCACTTGTTAGGAAAGCGGTCGACTATGTTCCTTCTCTTCTTCATAAATTATAAAATTCCTTCCCTCACTGATCTAGCGCTATTCATTAGGGTTCCGTACCTCGAAAGGAAAAAACAGAACCCTTATAAAACCACTTTGATGTCCGTCTGTCTGTCTGTCTGTCTTTCCGTCCGTCTGTCCAGACCCTTTATCTCGGGTACCTAGTCTATCATCTCGGGTATCAAGTTGAAATTAAAACCATATACTCCTGAGTATCTCCCTATGATCTCTTGATGCTGTGAAAAAATCAAGCTTTTAAGTTAACGTGAAAAAAGATACGGTCGTTTATGTCGCAAAAAAACGTAAATTTCGACAATCTCAAGAAAACCCAAATTCGAAGAGTACTTTCCGTTGACCTAGAACTATTAAATTTGGCAAGTAATACCGTCTTATACTATACTATACAACAAGAATAAGGATAAATCTGAAACTATACATTTTAGCTTATTAAATCATAAAACAAATAGACTTTACTAAGGGAATCAAAATGTATAGGGTACTTTTTTATATGTACCTATAAATGCGTACGGTGGGCGAATCCGACTCACACTTGTCCGGTATTTTTTTTCAACTCAACTCCCTCACTATGTCCGATGGGTGAATATTCGGCGCTTGACACCGTTCTTCTTTCTTTATTATCAGTTCGGCAAATATTTTTTAAATAGGTAATGGTAAGAAAGAGAGAGGCCAAGTCAAGGTATTTTTTTTATGGAACCGAAAGGCAGCCTCGAGTCTGAGTCTAGTTTGATTAAAATTATGGCGGCTTGCTGTTCTATTATGGTAAAAATCGCGACACAATGACGTTGAACCGCGCGGTGAAAACGCTCGAATATTCAACATACTGTTCAGATCTGGGGGCACGGCAGTGCCCCCGCCAAGTCAAGCAAAACAAAGGCACGGCCGTACCATCCTTTTCTCGAAGCCATTCAGGCCATTTTCAGCCTCCCGTAATTTTGTACTGGGTAAAGCTAGAACCCTGAAATATATAGGGATCGATTCTGTGGACCCCCCCCCCCCCGGTACTGACTTAGTTTAATATTACATCTCAAAACTTTTTTGTTGTAAGAGAACTGCGTTGCGAGACTTGCATCTTTTTACACGTAATGTTTTTGATCGGATTGATTGTTCCCCGTGCCCGTCGATAAATCAATAGCCCGCAACCCCGTCACGCGGGTCAGGTGCGCGCGCGCCGCGGAACGGCACCTGTCTCACGCGCCGGCGCGGCCGGCCGCAAGCGAGCGCTCAGATTTATCCTCATGCTGTACTGCCACCTGCAAAACAATGCCCTGCTGCTTGGGTACTCGGTTTTAGTGGCCGCTGTGAGAGCCAAGAAGAGTAGAGCTTGTTACAACTCTTCTTATGTAAATATTGCAGAACATTCCCAAAATACAGGAAAATTGACGAAAGTTTCCGAGTTTAAAGTTTAAACCGGCTCTCGAACTGTAAGTACATAATATTATAATGAATCCTTAACAGTTACTGCTTTAGGAAAACCACGAAAACTCTTGAATAAGGTTGAAGGAGGGATATGAATTGGATTCATTTCATTTATGATATTGTTTGGATTCATTTCATGTCACCACGACAATTACCTGGGCCTAGCCTCACTCGATCCTATTTAAGATAACGGGCGGCGTTTAATAAAGAGGTTGAAATGGAAAACCACCATGAAAACGCCGCCTATTTGACTTGAGGTACAATTTAATTATCCAATTTAGCAACAATTAACCCGGTGACGCCCGGCGGTAATTAACGCGAGCCAGATTACAGGACCGCGAGGAACAAAGCGGTATAGCAACTGCGTGACGACGGAAGGGTTAACCGCCCCTTGAGCTCGCGCAAAGAAGAGGGCGGTAGAAGCGACAGGGTGGGGGGTCGATTTAAGTCGTTTTGCGATTATTTTCATTAGTGTCACTCGATTTTTACCGCGAAGGACTATCGAGCGACGACGACTTTTGTTTAAATCATGTGTAGCCTCGATACCGTCTATCGTTTATAATAAAAGTTAACTATGATCACCGCTTACGTTATATTTGCTGGAACACGAATGAAAAAAAAACCGCCGAGGTCGAAACACTCTGAAATCGACCCTTTGAGGTGTAAATTTGATACCTACATACAGAAGAGACAATGTAGTTAGATAGATAGATAAAAACTTTATTCATCCACAAACATACATGACATAGAAAGCACAAATAGATGATGAAAAATTCTAGGCAGAGTATTCTAGAGATCACACTATAAGCTTTATTGACAGGTCTACAAAATTTTAGACTACCCACCGAGAGTCATGTGTCGTGGTATAGAATAGGCGCTGCTGATAGTTGAGTTTTTTGCGATTTTTCTTTTTATCCGGTGTTTATACTTTCCTAAGGTCTCTTACCTTGATTCGGGACTGTAAGGAAGCTGGATTCAGGAAGTTGCTTGCGATTGAGACAATTATGATGTTATAATAGTATTCGGACTAGTCAGAACGTAATCAACAGAGGACTGCCAAAGTTGTCATCTGCAAGTGTTAACACCAAGAGTCACCCAACATCCCATCGTCTCCAGTCCGGGTGCGTAACGATGGCTATAAAAATTTTTGGTATAATATTAGTCGCTATAACGCTCATTTGATATAATTATTAAATCATATAACAACACGTAATATATTTACATATGATATAATTATTATTTCTTATAATGATCATTTGATAGAATAACATTTCATATAGCATTCTTTAAGTATAATGCTTATTTCCTATAATGAACTTATGGTATAACGTTATTTTCATATAAAATACAATTGGCATAACCATTATTGATATAATGTATCAAAAAGTAGGTTAGGTTAGGTTTGAACTGCGTCTCCCAGCAAAAACGAACTGCTATCAAAAAGTAGGTGAGTTTAGAACTGCGTCTCCCTACCAAAACGAATGGCTATCAAAAAGTAGGTTAGGTTAGGTTTGAACTGCGTCCCCCAACAAAAACGATCTGCTATCAAAAAGTTGGTTAGGTTAGTAAATTATAAGGGCACAGAAGAAAAAGGGGGGACGGGGGGGCGAAGCCCCCCACAAGGGGGGCTCGGGGGGCGAAGCCCCCCGCATTAAAAAAAACTCAAACCATAAGTTCAATTAGGTTAGGTTAGGTTAGGTTAGGGTTCGAACTGCGTCCCCCAACAAAAACGAACTGCTATCAAAAAGTAGGTTAGGTTAGTAAATTATAAGGGCACAGAAGAAAAAGGGGGGACGGGGGGGCGAAGCCCCCCACAAGGGGCACATTAAAAGGGGGACATTAAAAAAAACTCAAACCATAAGTTCAATTAGGTTAGGTTAGGGTTCGAACTGCGTCCCCCAACAAAAACGAACTGCTATCAAAAAGTAGGTTAGGTTAGGTTTGAACTGCGTCCCCCTACCAAAACAAATGGCTATCAAAAAGTAGGTTAGGTTAGTAAATTATAAGGGCACAGAAGAAAAAGGGGGGACGGGGGGGCGAAGCCCCCCGCATTAAAAAAACTCAAACCATAAGTTCAATTAGGTTAGGTTAGGTTAGGGTTCGAACTGCGTCCCCCAACAAAAACGAACTGCTATCAAAAAGTAGGTTAGGTTAGGTTTGAACTGCGTCCCCCTACCAAAACGAATGGCTATCAAAAAGTAGGTTAGGTTAGGTTAGATTAATTTATTTATATACCTATTATACCTCTTGATTGTTATATATTATGATTTGTATATAAAATGAGCGTTATACCATATAATCGTTATAAGAAATAAGTGTTATACCGAACGTTAAATATACGAAATAAATGTATATATTTTAAAATTATACCAAACGTTTATTATACACAATGAGTGATTATACCCTTTGAAATTATATCAAATGTTGATATATCGATAGAAAATATATTAAATATTTTTATATCGATCATTACACACCCACAGTCCATGGAAATAGTATAGTATATTAGTATAGTATAGTAGTAGTAATTACTTGCGACTAAGTGTACATATTTAATACTATACTCGATCCGAAATGGTGAAAATAAAAATAGTATAAGTATGAATTCAGATAACAAAGAAGTTCCAAAGGTATGTATCGCGAAAAGCTATGTGTCGCGTCCAAGTCGCGTCTGAATCGTCGCAACTCTGTGATGCCTGATCAAACCCTTCTGGCGCGGCTACCGGTGCTCTCCGAGCTAATGAGTTAATAACGGCCTCCGGGAGGGTTGTCCCGATCAGCCCGAGGGGATTCCAAGGTCGATCGATTTGCCATGTGACATTCAAATTTGTACCATTAAAGCTTGACTTGATTTAGTTGGATGCTTACTTTAAACTGATATTTTAGGCTAAGGTTTTGTTATTGTATTTTGATCAATCGTCCATATTTGTTTATTCGGGTGAAAAGAAAACTACCTAATGTTACCTCACCTTCCTTTTTTTAGAAGCAAATAAGTAAAGAAACGCAATTTTCTTTGATAGGTAATATATTTTTACAAAATTGCAACATATCAAGCTTGTGACGTCACCATGTCTGAGGTCAAAAGACGACCTCATACATGGAGAAGTCTCAGGAAGAACATACCTGATCTTCTTGTAGCATGGTCGGACATAAGGACCCTAGAGAATGACATTAGGGCCGGTCCTACCCCGCTCACAGTCACGATATACGGCCTGTAGGGGTCTACCCGCTATGCATTTCGACTTTCCCAAGAAAATCGAAGATTGAATCCAAAGTGGACGATGTCACTCTCTGGCCCATATATTTCTGTGGCAGATAACAAGGACGAAATCAAATGTCGAGTTTGTTGCTCAGCACGTGAAAGCATAAATCAACCGAACATACCGAGGCCAGTAAAGTAAGATATGTCTCAGATCACATGTAATTCTCGAATAAATTTGTAAACATGTGATCTGAGGCTTTCTTATTTACTGGCCAAGGCATACTAATTTTCTGTTCGACCGAGCCAGAAAGCGGCATCTTCGTTTAGCGCAGCGGCCGGCAAGGGGACGCTTTCCAGCCGGAGGGCAGAAATATGTCGATGGTCTAGTTCACACTTGTACTAATTAAATACATTTTTTTCACCAATGAAATTGCAACTTTATGATTTGTGTATTAACGTGTTAATTACGAAACTTTTTTTCTCGTAATTAGTACGAGTGTGGACTAGACCATCGATATTTTCACGGGGCACTATCAGGCCTTAGCGCCTTGAGCCAATTAAATTTGCCTCCCAATCGAGAGGTGCTTCTTGATGTATTTTTTTTCTTTTAGGGCCTACGCTAGCTGACGCGGGTGCACGGAGCGGACGCACGCGGCGGGCGGGTAAAAATATGGACCCGCGCCCGCTTCACTTAGCGCTGTTCATACAATTTCTTATTAGACGGACGTCCGTTCCGGGTAATCCGCATCAGCTAGCGGAGGCCCTTAGCGCTATGGTAAATACGCCCCCGGGTATTTTCCCAAATAATAAACAGGCGCTACTGCTTAGTCTGATATTTCGGGATTGAAGGCCACTTTACGTCTAGGGCGGGTCTTATTAAGCACCTAATCTCACTCGACTCCAACTGAACAATAAATAACACGAATAAATGGCTGAAGGCGGGAAATACGGGTGGTAAGGATTGAGTTAGGCCTTTGCCAAATTACGTCTAGCCGTCTGGATGGCGTGGCATTTGGCAGTCAGCCTTAAACGCCGAATTGGCTTTAGACTTACTGCGGAAGTGTGCGCATTGCACACTACGGCCTAAGTGGTTTTGCAGGCTGGTGAGGCGTATTTTCTTTCAAAGCCTGCCAGCCCACGAACGTCCTCGACGTCTGAAAATTAGCTGGTCGTTGTGGCATCTATCTCGTTTTATGATATGAATAAGCACAAATGTAGTTATATGTATAACGTCACGGTTAATAAAAATAATTTGACACAAGACGATTTTTAGCTTTTTTCGAGATTTTAGCTTTTAATAGTTGTTTTTTGGCGTTTAAAGCTGCTTTGGCCATAGCAATTCTTGTAATTATCGTCTGTGCATCTGGAGTCATCCGTAATCAAGATACCTAAATACTGGAATCGCTTTACCGGTTCAATAGAAACATTTATAATATCAATACTATAATTTTTAGGCCTAGATTTTGAAGTAATTAGCGTTTTTTAGGGTTCCGTAGCCACAATGGCAAAAACGGAACCCTTATAGTTTCGTCATGTCCGTCCGTCTGTCTGTCCGTATGTCACAGGCATTTTACTCAAAAACTACATGATGGATATTGATGAAATTTGGAATATAGGTGTCTTTTATGAGCCGCTACTTAGTTTGGTATATAAATAATTAAAATAAATATTTTTAGGGGGGGCACTCCATACATGTTAAAGACAGTAAAAAAAAATTTTTCAGCAAATATCAACGTGTGGTACATAGTTCGACAGCTCTTTAAAAAACACTATAAGGTTCCTAAGTAATGTTTTTGATTAAGTGAATGTATTTGGAAATAATCGCTCCGAAAGTTGTGTAAATTGTGTCCCCCCCCCCTATATTTTCTAAACCGTGCGTCCGAAAAATATGAAAAAAATCACGAAGGTAACGCTTAATTAATACTTTCAACGAAAATTATTTTTAACAAGATCGAATGTACCGTTTTTGAGTTATTGCCGATAAACTGCACTTCTCAACAAAAGGACGTAATTGCTATAAAGATACGCTCTTTTGTTGTTGTACTTTTTTTACATCGTATTTTTTACCTTATAGTTACGGCTATGGAACCCTACACTGAGCATGGTCCGACATGCTCTTGGCCAGTTATTTTATTTGTGTTAATTTTGAGTCCAAATTCTGAGAATACTAAATCCTTTTGCATTAACAGTTCTTTTAATTCTTTACAATTTTGTGCTAACGCGGCTATGTCATCTGCAAATCTTATGAAGTATATGTTTATCTCATTTATTTTAACTCCCCCCTTACATTATTCAGAATTTTCCTGAGGAGTGTGCACTCGATGAAGATGTTAAAAAGTGCTGCAAATTGTGGGAGACAGGGGAACATAATGACGACTATAGATAGTGAATAGACGTGGCAAAATGATAGGCCACCTGGTTCTACACGATATGTTCTTAAGGCTATCCTGGAATGAAAAATTGAAGGAAAGAGAGAGGCAGCCCTCGGAGAAACTTAATGCAACAGCTCAAAGAAAAGGTCAATGTCGTGTCGTACCAGGACCTAATGCATGCCTGAGGACTTGAGGTCTTAAATTGTGATGATGATGAATTTGAAACATAATGATCTTTCATTTTTAAACCGACTGCACTAAAATCTCACAGAGATATCCTGAAAAAAATCTTTCAGTGTAACATAGGTTTCGGAGTGATGAAATACGGAAGATGATACTTTAAAAATCATGACTTCAGAATTATGTATTGTATCCAGTAATTTAACGTCAAATTATTTTTAACTAGCATTTTCCCGCGGCTTCGCCTGCGTTGTCCCCGTTGTTATCCCAAGGGAACTCTTTACCGTGATGTAAAATTGTAAAGTATCATATATTTCAATCCAGGACTTAGTCTACGTGCATGCCAAATTTCGGCTCAAGCCATTCAGTTGTTACTGAGTTATTTAGTAACAAACGTCCGAACATTCAAACATCTAAACAACCAAACATCTTCAAAAACTTTCGTATTTATAATATTAGTGGGATTTTGGGGAAGGCAATTCAATATTCTACATAGAGCTCGGAACCGGTATTTTGCAAAAACCTCTAAATAGCCCAATTCTTTGAATTATTTTATGCTATTTATGTACGGCTCAATAATGTATATTTAAGTAATGACTTCGTATTATTAGATTGTGTTGGAGGTTTCACATTACCAGAATAAAACCTACATATATAATCCTGGCCAACTGCCTAATCGTCACTGTGATTGACATTGTAGTTTTTACAGATTGTTCTCTTGTGTCATGGCTTGTGCTGAATAAAACTCTGCTTTATATTTTCATAGAAAATGTGTTTAAATTAACATTACAATAGGTTATGGTTCAGCAGTAATAGTGTAACGTTGTTGTAAATATGTCGGATAGCAAGAATCAACATTTTTCGCATGAAAAGTTACGCGGACGTGAAAATTACGTTGAGTGGAGATTTGTCATGAAAAATGCGTTGATTCACGACAATTTATGGGTCTGTGTGAATGGTTACGGCAAGGATGATCAAACTACGCCCGAGGTGAAAAATAGACGTGACGAAATAGCGAAATCTAAGATTTGTTTGAGCGTCGATAAGTCGTGCTTTTCACATTTGATGTCGGCGGAAACTGCGAAAGACGCCTGGAATGCACTGGAACGTGCGTATGATAACAAAGGACTCGGTTCGAGAGTGCGAACACTCCAGAACTTATGCGCTGTCAAACTGGAGAACTTCTCTAGCATGGAGGCTTACGTCAATCAAGTAATGTCATTGGCTCAACAATTGGCGAGTATGAACAAACCAGTAGACGACGAGTTTCTTGGTGCGCTGATGCTCAAAGGTTTACCGACGGAGTACGAGCCCATGATCATGGCGTTAGAGCATTCGGGAGCGGATATTACAGCCGATATAGTGAAATCCAAGCTACTACAAGACCAACGTTGGACTACTCGTGGAGATTCGAGTGAGTGCTTATATTCGAAAAGAAGAGGCGAAACTACGAGTGACTCTGGGACGAGGAAAGCGCAACAGCACAAGGATGAGTACAGAGCTAAGGATACTTCCGGTCGAAAGAGAGAACCGTGGTGCTGGAAATGTAAGCAAAAGGGACACCTGAAGAAAGATTGTCGGAACGAGAAAGATTCTTCAGGAAACTGTGTTATGTCTGCATACAGTACTGGAGCGGGCTCGGAATCTTGCTGGTACCTTGACTCAGGAGCTACAAATAACATGACTGGCAAGCGTGATTTAATGATAGACTTTAGATCTCGAGGTGGTTTAGTCACCATTGCTAGTGGAGATAAACTGCAGTGTACAGGTGTAGGTAACGTTAAGTTGTCGGATAATGTGATGTTAACTAACGTGTTGTATATACCTAAGCTCTCTGTAAATCTCATATCTATTTCTCAATTGATTAAGAACGGAAGTACGGTCCATTTTGATACTAATGGTTGTACAATTTCTAATTTGAGCGATGTACCGATTAAGGTAAATGATGTAGGAGGCGCTTATAAACTTCAGACCTGCAGTCTAAGGGCGAATCTAATTATTAGCACTGCAACTTGGCATCAAAGACTTGGCCACTTGAGTGGCAATAATATGAAGCTTTTGAGGCAGGGGCTTGCTAATGATATTAGTTTTCAGGACGACCCTTGTAAGGACGTTGCTTGTGAGGTTTGTTTAAAAGGAAAGCAAGCTCGGTTTCCTTTTGCCAGCAATCCTGAGAAGTCTGTGGCTGAAAAGCGGATGGATTTAATCCATACCGATTTGTGCGGGCCGCTACCTGTACATTCGCTTGGACGCAAGAGGTACATCCTGACGTTCTTGGATGATCATTCGAGGAAGGTGTTCGTGTATTTCCTGAAGCGTAAGAGCGAGGTGAGTGAATACACGAGAAACTTTATTAAGTTAGTGGTAACACAAACTGGCGATAAAGTGAAGATTTTGAGGTCGGATAATGGGACCGAGTACGTGAACAGAGACCTTGAAGATTTTTTGAAAGGTAAGGGGATAGTCCACCAGGTGACAGTACCATACAGCCCTCAACAGAATGGATCTTCAGAGAGGCTGAATAGGACCCTGCTAGAAAAAGTAAGGTGTCTCTTGTACACGTCGAACCTAGACCACAAGTTTTGGGCAGAAGCTGCCTGTACTGCAGCTCATTTGATAAATGTGTCACCTTCGAAAAGGCTCTCGGGCAAAACACCTGAGGAGGCCTGGACAGGTAAGAAGGTGAGCCTGAAGCACTTACGTGTGTTTGGCTGCGAAGCTTATGCTCACATCGATGACGTGAAGAGGAATAAGCTTGAACCAAAAAGCAAGCGTTGTATATTTCTTGGCTATGAAACAAACGGATATAGGCTCTACGATTTGACGAAAAACGTAGTTTTTCGAAGTCGTGATGTTGTTTTTAACGAAACAATTTTTCCAGGTGTCAAAAGTAAACGGTCGGTGGAGATCTTCTTTCCGGGCAGTGACGACGGTGCCATCGTTGAAGATAGTCACAGGGAAGATGAGCCTGCGATTGAGCTTGAAGCGGAGATGCCAATGTCACCGAATGTAGATATTCAGATTGAGGCGGAGAGGCCAGTATCACCTGAAGCTTGGTTTGAGGTGGAAGAGCAGATGCCAAGTTCATCAACTGATACAGGTGATGTACCACTGGAGCCTGTTAATGACGGACCAGCCTACAATTTACGGCCAAGATTACCGAGGACAATGTCTGCGCTCGAGGTAGAGTTGAGTGAGCCAACGACTGTTAAGGAGGCGTTGCAATCAACCGATAGCAAACTGTGGCTACAAGCTATGCAGGATGAGATTAATTCCTTCAATAAGCACGAAGCTTGGGAGCTAGTTGACAGACCGGTGGATAAGAACATTGTGAAGAATCGGTGGATATTTAAAATAAAACGCGACGCTAACGGGAAAGTAGCGTGTTACAGAGCGCGATTAGTTGCAAAGGGGTTTACCCAAAAGTTCGGGATTGACTACGAACATACATACTCTCCAGTTGTACGACATAGCTCATTGAGAATGCTGCTGTCTCTTGCGGTCGAGCTAGATCTGAAGATTGATCATCTTGACGTCAAAACTGCCTTCCTGAATGGCAACTTGAGTGAGGAGATTTACATGTCACAGCCGGAAGGATTTATAAAACAAGGCAGTGAGCATAAAGTCTACAGACTCAAGAAAGCCGTGTACGGGTTAAAACAGGCGTCTCGCGCCTGGTATGATAAGGTAAAAGAAGTGTTACTCGCAGAGAACTTCACGCAGAGCAAGCACGAGAGCTGTATCTTCAGTCGCCGAGTGGGTAAGCGAATCATTATTATCGCACTTTACGTAGATGATTTTTTCGTCTTTTACGATTGTGACGAGCTTGCTAAGAAGCTGAAAACGTCACTGAAGTCGCACTTCACTATTAAAGATTTAGGTGAAGTTAAACATATGCTAGGCATCAAAGTAGATCGCACTACTAGTGAGTTGAAGCTGAGTCAGAAAAATTATATTGAAAAGTTGCTTGAACGTTTCGGTATGAGTGACTGTAAAGTCGCAAAGACGCCCTTAGACGTAGGTCTGAAGTTTTCTGATAGTGTTACTCATGACAGTAAACTACCATATCAGGAGTTGATAGGTTGCCTGAACTATTTGTCAGTGACATCTAGACCTGACCTTTCATTTGCTGCAAGTTTTTTAAGTCAGTATAATACCTGCTATACAGCGGAACATTTTGCTGCAGCTAAGCGAGTATTGCGTTACTTAAAAGGCACAATGAATTTAGGTCTTGTGTATAGAAAGAGTACTATGCACGACAAATTTCGTGTTTTTGGATTTACGGACGCTGATTGGGCTAATGGGTCGGATCGTAAATCATACACGGGCTATATCTTTAAGCTAGGTAGGAATGTAATTTCCTGGGGTTGTTACAAGCAATCTTGTATCGCACTTTCGTCTACCGAGGCGGAGTACATAGCTTTGTCTGAAGCTGCTAAAGAGGCGGTATACGTCCGTGCGGTTCTTGCTGAGCTGACAGGTCAAAGTCAAAGTGTAACCCTGTATAGTGATAACCAGTCTGCTGCGAAGCTTGCCACTAATCCGGTGTTTCATAAACGGTCGAAGCATGTCGATATTAGGTATCACTATATTCGGGAGGCTGTTGATAATAAGGTCATTGAGTTGTCATATATGCCTACTGAACAGATGACTGCTGACGTGCTCACGAAGGCGCTGCCCAATTGTAAGCACAAGTCATTTGTTCACGATTTGCTGGAAGTTGTCCAAGATTAAGAGGGCGTGTTGGAGGTTTCACATTACCAGAATAAAACCTACATATATAATCCTGGCCAACTGCCTAATCGTCACTGTGATTGACATTGTAGTTTTTACAGATTGTTCTCTTGTGTCATGGCTTGTGCTGAATAAAACTCTGCTTTATATTTTCATAGAAAATGTGTTTAAATTAACATTACAATAGATTGCCCGATTAAAAAATGAAATAACAAACCAAAGAACGAAAATACCGGTACTTTTGTATGGAGCAAATACCGGTATCCGAGCCCTGGCCATCTACGCACCGTCCTCTGCACTGCAATGGACGTTATGATTTAACATTTTCATATCTCCGATGCCTTGTAGTTTCAGCGTTTCATTTGGTATTGTCTCAAGTGTTTTCTCGCCTTGGGAAATGTAAATGAGTCAATTGATTGTGTTTGCCAGTGATATTTGCGACGGAGCGTCGTGAGTCAGATAATTGCACAATAAGTGCGCGGTTACGTCTTGCTTTACTTAATACGAGTTTAGATTCTGTCCATAACTTAAACCGTCATACGATTTTCAACTACTTAATTATTTATCACAAAATTCAACAAAAAACAGACAGGTAACGCCAAAGTAATGAGGACTAAGTCGCAGGCAAACCTACTGGACGGGGTATTATTTTTATAATTGTTTACTAACCCAAAAAATCAAAAATTATAAAAATCGGTCCACCCGGTCTCGAGGTATAAATGGTGTAACTAACCCGACTTTGTTTTATATATGTACATAGACTAGCTGTCGCGGCGAACTTCGTTTCAGAATTTTCAATTTTTCAATGTTCAATAGTTAGGTAAAGGTGTTATTCGGGGCAGAGACAAACCCAAAAAATCATAAATATCGGTCCACCTGTTCTCGAGCTATAAATGGTGTTACTAACCCGACTTTGTTTTATGTTTATAAATATAAATAAAAATAAATATTAGGGGACAATCTTACACAAATCGAACTAGCCAAGGCATAGTAAGCTCAATAAGGCTTGTGTTATGGATGCTGTGTGTTGTGTTATGTATGTAAAGAGATATAGTAAGATTAGGTTTAAGTGGTTTTTTGCTTGATTTCACTTCTGGTTCTTATACATATATTTATCTATTTGCCTATTGCTGTTTTTTTTTCTGTTAATTTTGAGTTAATAAATAGGTACCTACTCTTGAAATAAAGTTAAGTACACTATGTTCTCCTAAAAATGTAAATTCCAGTCAGATTTAGAGGCCACCACCCGTTTAGAGGAAAAAGTAAAGTAAAGTGAGTACTTATTGTTTATTTTTCTTTCTTCATTTATAGTTTCGTGTTAAACTTACCGTTATGCTCTTTTGAACAAAAACAAATTTTTACAATCGTACTTCTGCCAAGTATCCAAATCTTTAACTGTCCCCAACTGCCTTAACATTGCCAGTTAAAAACAGCCAATATAACCTGACACTTCAACAGTTCCTATTTCATTGACATAAGATCTAATATCGTTTGTCTCTGGCTGGTGGTGGCTGGTGGCTTCGGACGCTGTCTGCAAAGTTTCCCTAACTGCCGACTGCCTCATTGCCTTCGTAACGGAGATATAAAGTTTATCCGCCAAATCAATAACATTACTTCCACGGAATCCGTAACATTTTTATTCAGAAACTTTTACTTAGGGACAACATAAATGAAGACATTTTTTCAGTTTTAGTACCAAATGGGGAAACTTTGAAACGCGGGGTAACTGTTTTAACAAAGAACTATTAGTAGGCAGTTGAAGAGAAGGACTGGCCATAGAACTGGTAGTCCAATAAGCAAAGATTATAAGCGGTACAGTGCATGTTGACGGTAGCATTTCTGAAATTGGGCATATATTTTCCTTGTGTAATATTACCCCTCGTGTCCTAGTTCTCCAATTTAACATGATTTAACGGTATTGCTTCAAATTATCAGCCCCTTAGCAATGAACACAATCACTAGTTACGAGTACACTTGTAGTTCTACTGTGAAACAACGGGGTTTCTGCAGTTTTTGTTTAATATTATAAGAAGTAAAGAGAAAATGCATTGCGGAAAGCGATGATCTTACATATTATGTACTGTTATCGCTACGTCTTGGCTATGGATGAACAACATTTGCCTTGAATCGAGGTAATAATCCAGGTAATGATCAGCCATAAGAGTGTCACTTTTCTTTGCGGTTGCATCAGGATCAAACTATTGTTTGTACTGAGTTATTGACAAGCAGCTATCGCACAATCCATAGCCTTTAAGCTGCGGTACGGTAGTGACGCGTTTTGCTAATGAGAATGAGACTCGTACCACTATCACAATTGCGACACGTGACTCTTAGTCGCGCGACAAATACTACCTATCTCTTTTCACTATAGTGTGACAGTGACAGTAATCTATCGCGCGACAAGCGAATAGCGAAGTGAATATAGATAGGCTATTCTGTTCGATTTTGTGGAAAAACTCAGGTGACCGACATAGCAGCAAAAGTTATAGGTAGCAAGTTGAAGTGGCAATGGGTTAGGCATTTAGCTCGAAGAACCAATGGCCGATTGTAAAAGCTCAAATGGAGACCATATACCATAAGACGCAGCGTGGATCAGCCCTCAAAAGATGGTCTGAGGACTAAGTTCGCCGAAATTTGTTGGAGGCAGAGTGTGCGACCGTTCGTGTTCGTTCGTGTGTTTCAGGAGAGTCCTATGTTCGGCCCTCCATGTTGAAATGATGATGATGATGGCCTGCATGATTTACGCAAATAATACAAGGTGGATAATCTCACAGTGCTTGGTTATGTTAATCCTAACGTTTTCTCCGGCTGTCACAATGCACCGGCGCAGTGACAGTTCCCAGCGTTGCCGATATGCACTTTCGCTGATAATGATAAGGACTTTACTGTTTGTCGTATGTACGTATGTATGTGAATACTTTATTGTACCGAAAGGGGGCTATTTACCTAATAAACTAATACAAACCTTATTAACAGACCACTAACCAACTTTACATTAGACTTAGGCTCCGATAGATGAAGATCTATGTTTCGACCTTTGTCATGGAAATAAATAAATGGACTTTTAACTTATATTTTCTTAGTACCAGATAGCCTCACACTGTCTTTATCAGCCCCATTATACGGTACACAAAACATAAAATATATTCTTTTTATTTAAGCGCTTCTAGACGGGCAATATTTTTCTGCAAATTCTGACCCGGCCACTATGTGCATCTTGCTTTGGCATACGAAGTAAGAGAAAGATAGCAAGACTTGCCGGCCACAAATAATAACAAAAAACGCGCCTTTTACGAAATTCAACGGCGTTTACACAAAATAGTACATACAACAGCAAATAATACTTCAACCTCTTTTATAAAGTACTATTTACGCATTTACCCGCAGCTTCGCCCGCGTTGCGTATATACAGAGTTCCTTTGGGACGGTAACGGGAACGTTACCGTTCCAAAGGAAGTCTTTATCGGGATATAAATCCTTTGTTTCAATCCAGGGCTTGGTCCACTTATTTAGGCCTAGTTTCGGCTAAAAAACGGGTTTCGGCTCAGTTTAATTTTTACCCGACTGCGGCGAAGCCCAAAGGAGGGTTATGTGTTTGACCTGTATGTATGTATGTCCGTTCCTGTGTCCGCTCGTAACTACTCAACGGCACATCCGATTTTGATAAATGATACATCATTAGATTCGTCTTGATGGTGCGAGTGTCACTGGGTATCAAGTTCGTTAAAATAAACAAAATGGCGGATTTTATGCAGTTTCAAAGTGCACCGCGGTCGGGTTTTTTTTTAGTAAAAATGTGGTTATTGGCTGCCATCCAGCCGAAACTACGGCCGAAACCGAAACTGAATTTGAGGATATTGGCGCTGCGATCGGACAGTCTTAATTTCAAAAAGCACTGATAATTTATTTGAAATAAGAAGTTATAATATGGTATACTTATTAATGATTACTTCAAATATGAAATAGAGACTAAATGATTAATATGTTGGGTTGTTAAAATAAAGACTGATTTGACTGACTCATTATGATTGACATTTTTTTTCTTCCCACGAGAACATGACTATGGAAGTTTCGGTTTCGATTTCGGTTGAAACTGAGATGAAAGCCGAAATTCGGTTTCGGCCGTGAATACTACATTCGGTCGGACACTACGCCGGGGTTTTCCTTTACGTTTAATCCTTACGTTTCCTAATGGAATTTCTCCGGTGGTCTGTTACCAAATAAAACATTATTTATTTGAAAAACATTTTATTTTCTTCGCGTTACAAATAACTTACAAACGTACATGTTACATTTTACATTTATTTGTACAGACACTTGTATAAAACTTATTTGTATTGTTTTCTCCATGTATTCCCGTTTTGGAAGAGTATTTTATTTAAATCAAGGGGAAGGGTGTTGTAGGTAACAGAATAGCATAAATAAATATATCTTTGAATATAAAAAGTTTTAAGAGGCCTCAGGAGTTGTCAAATTCGGATGAAATATTTTAATAGAACGAATGAGTTTCATAGTAATTATATCTAAACAAATGTATAGTGACACACAGCCAAACATAGCTGCAACCAAAATGTAAACATACTCGTAAATAGAAAGAAGATAAGTTTTTCATGAATTTACAAAACATGCAATTAATAGATTGACAAAAAACTAAATTAAAATTATATTAATAAAAATTCAAAAGACCTACTTAATATAATTACAGGCAATACTTATAAGGCAACTTTAACTAATATTATATTATTCTTAATATTATTTACAGAGTTTGAACACACGTTACCAAAGTGCAATACAAAATAATACAATCATTTGTACTAATTCTCTTTATCATACATTTTTTTCTTAAATCTACTTACGTCATAAGTGGCAAAGTGGGATATGTCTTAAAATAATTTATTTACGAGATATGGTTACAAAGCGTTAGATATGTCAAACTAACCGAACTTTTTAAAGCTGCCGTTTAAAAATAACTATTTTAGGCCCACATTTTCTTTAAATATGCAAACTACCCCGCACGAAAGAACTTTTTTAGTATAAAAACACGTCGTTTACATCTTTTCGTAGATAGACAGTAGCATAAATATAAACACACCCCTTTTAATCCATCTCAAGGAAAGGTGTAGCAATGAATAGGACGTCAAATTTAGAAGCGATTAAGGCCAAATTATACGTCGCGTATAAATTTGTCAAAATTGTCAATGGCTCGTAAGCCTTTTATATTGATACCCATTACAAACTTACGTATGCAGCTGCCAGGGCAACGTGGAGGGTGTTTTAGTTCGAGGGATCGTTGACGGCGACCGAAAGGATAACTTTGTGATGTGCCGCGTCAGTCACAACATGGCAAGCGAGACACCTGGCTGCCTTTTGCAGTAGTTTTGCCAAAAGCAAAAGCTGTTTCTATTACTAAGGAAGACAATGTCCTTGTTTGCTCGGCTACGGTGGAGTCAAAAGGGTTTTTTTTGTAGGCTGTGATTGTTATTTAGGATAAAATTGATTATGATAATGTAATGTATGAATATATAATCCGCTGTGTAAAATGTTATTATTGTCCAGAAATTCAAATGTTGATTCCAGTTGAGCAATCTACTACGTCATAATAGTTTATACAGCGTCTTTAACTACAAATAAATAGCCAATTTTTTCTGCGCTTTGATCTTTGTACTCTTATCATGTTACGGTAAGAAATGTCTCTTTTATTTAAATTAGGCATTGAGTAAGGAATTCTTAACATTGTCAATAAAAAGTATGATTACCTAATATAAATTGAAAAGTGTGAGTTTACTTTTCACTCATCACTATAGTTTTGGATCTGTGGCGGTGTACCGTAGTTAGTGATGGGTCGCTACCGGTAACTTACTAAAGGCGGGAATATTCCCAGTAACATTACCAGTAATATTACCCACGATCGGTAAGATTGGGTAATATTGAAAATATTGTTAGAAAGTAGATGTTTTATTCGTGTTAAGTACTAACAGAGTTTACATTGCACCGATTTTTAATGATAAAAGTTACAAATCTTTTTTAAGTTAGTAAATTACCAATCTTACCAGTAACATTCTCAATGTTACTGGGTATTTTCCCAATGCTACCGGTAATATTACCAGGTAAGATACGAAACTACAGTGTTACTTGAGATTTATTGATCAATTACTTAGTTCAAGGAGCAATATATGAATATCTGGAGGCACGGTAGTGCCCCGCCAAGTCGAGCAAAACAAAGGCACGGCCGTACCATCTTTTTTTCAGAGCCATTCAAGCCATTTTCAGCCTCCTGTAGTTTTGTGCTGGCTAAAGCTAGAAACCGTGAATTTACAGGGATATATAGAGCATAATAAGACTTATATATATTTTAAATAACATTTAATTAGAACGTGTAGTTTAACAACTATTGCACGTCAAAGTTCTTTAGTTTTGTCACTGACTGACTGACTGATGATCACCATAATTCTAAGGTACTTCTAGCAGACACACAAGCTCCAAATTTTTAGCTGTTAGGCTATCATGTCATGCAAGACCTAAACATATTCCAATTTCATAATCATCAATATAAACTGCATAAGTAAGTTTGTAATCCTATACAAATACATGCGATTACAAAGTTACTTTTGTAGTTCAAATATGGGAATAGAGTGGATTGGAATGTAATAATAAAGGAAGACCACTTACAAAAAGAAATGAAATCTCATCAAAAACATTACATGTAAAGAGGTGTAAGTTTTGCAACGCTGTCTATCCATTCTATTTCCTATTTGAACTACAAAAGTAACTTTGTAATCGCCTGTATTTATATAGAAACTTTAACGTGCAATAGTTCTTAAACTGCACGTCGAAATTGAATGTTATTGTGAATATATTTAAGTCTTATAATGCCCTATATATCCCTGAAAAGTCAAGGTTATAGCTTTAGCCAGCACAAATTTACGGGAGGCTGAATATGGCCTGAATGGGTTCGAAAAAAGTATGGTACGCACGTGCCTTTGTTTTGCTCGACTTGGCGGGGCACGGTAGTATAGGGCATTATAAGGCTTAAATATACACAACACAATAACATTTAATTTCGACGTGCAGTTTAAGAACTATTGCACGTCAAAGTTTCTTAGTTTTGTCACAGACTGACTGACTGAACTGCATAAATAAGTTTGTAATCCTATATAAATACAGGCGATTACAAAGTTACTTTTGTAGTTCAAATAGTAAATAGAATGGATAGACTGCGTTGCAAAACTTACACCTTTACACTTTGGATTAGAATGTAATAATAAAGGAAGACCACTTACAAAAAGAAATGAGATCTCATCAAAAACATTACATGAACTAAATATTGTTACTAAAAAAAACCCGACGGCGGTGCACTTTTAAAGTGCATAAAATCCGCTATTTTGTTTATTTTCACGAACTTCATGAACCCAGTGACACTCGCGCCACCAAGACGAATCTAATGATGTATCACTTATCAAAATCGGTTGTGCCGTTCAGTAGTTACGAGCGGACATAGGAACGGACATTCATAAATAAATACATACATGCAGGTCAAACACAACCCTCCTTTGGGCTTCACCGCAGTCGGGTAAAAAGGTGTAAGTTTTGCAACGCAGTCTATCCACTCTATTCCCATATTTGAACTACAAAAGTAACTTTGTAATCGCATGTATTTGTATAGGATTACAAACTTACTTATGCAGTTTATATTGATGATTATGAAATTGGAATATTTTTTAGGTCTTGCATGACATGATAGCCTAACAGCTAAAAATTTGGAGCTTGTGTGTCTGCTAGAAGTACCTTAGAATTATGGTGATCATCAGTCAGTCAGTCAGTGACAAAACTAAAGAACTTTGACGTGCAATAGTTGTTAAACTACACGTTCTAATTAAATGTTATTTAAAATATATATAAGTCTTATTATGCTCTATATATCCCTGTAAATTCAAGGTTTCTAGCTTTAGCCAGCACAAAACTACAGGAGGCTGAAAATAGCTTGAATAGCTTTGAAAACAAGATGGTACGGTCGTGCCTTTATTTTGCTCGACTTGGCGGGGCACTACCGCGCCTTCAGATATTCATATATTGCACCTTGAACTAAGTAATTGATCAATAAATCTCAAGTAACACTGTAGTTTCGTATCTTACCTGGTAATATTACCGGTAGCATTGGGAAAATACCCAGTAACATTGAGAATGTTACTGGTAAGATTGGTAATTTACTAACTTAAAAAAGATTCGTAACTTTTATCATTATAAATCGGTGCAATGTAAACTCTGTTAGTACTTAACACGAATAAAACATCTACTTTCTAACAATATTTTCAATATTACCCAATCTTACCGATCGTGGGTAACTTACCGGTAAGTTACTAGTAATATTCCAGTTGGAAATTTACTGGTAACGGGAATGTTACCGCCGACCCATCACTAACCGTAGTCGAGCTCTATTTCCTATTACATTGACTTTTAATGTATACCCTTAACTATGGCGTGGGATAAAACTATCAAAAAGTCAGTCTTTAGATCGGAGGATGTGTATAAAGTCCAGGATCACGAGATGATGCAGTTTTTATCGTTCTGGGCGTTCTTTCGCTGCCGCTCTCGCTTGGCACACGCCACGGCGTCGTTTGGCACGTATGAGATCCTCACGCCACCGTATGCCCGTCTCGTTGGCAATGTGTAAGATTCCGCTGACGATGAAGACGAGGAACATGTGCTGCAGTAGCTACTCGCGTCGTCGTCTCTGACTTTCTCTTTCCTTACCGGTTCGTCGGGCTCGAACGCTTGGTTATCGTCCCCGCAAAACCTCACTGTTCTTCCACCTCGAGGCTTCCTTGGAGAGCCTTTTCCGTCTACCAAGGTAAGCTCAGGCATGGACGAGGAGTGCCCAGGATTCACGACTTGCGCGTCGACCGGGTGCGGCGGTCTCCAGTCTTCCGGAGATTCCTCTTTAGGTTCTTCGGAAGTGGGGCTCGGTTGTAGCTGGTGTTCGGTCATGGATTGTTCTAGACGCAGGTCGGCTAGGGCCCGGTCGAGGCTGAGGCAAGCGTGCGGCGGCGGGGGAGGGTGTGGCGGCGGGGTTTCCGGGGCGAAGGACCCGCTGGGTTCCGAGTCCGCGTCTATGTGTGGCGAGGGTTCTCGTTGAGGCGTCATCGGTGGGGACTTGGGCGAGGGCGGTCTCCTGGGGCGGGGCACGCGTGGAGGCCGCGGGCCGGGACCCGAGGAGTCGGATGGTGTCGGCGGCTCGCCTTTTGAGCACGCTATGGAGCAGAATATAGCTCCTTTCCGGGGAAGGAACGGGCGACCTAGACAAAAGAAAGAATAGTTTAAATTCATGGAACTGTTAACTTTTTGCGTGTCAATTACGTATAACATTATGACAGTAGGTAACAGCATCTAATTTATCAAACAAGAGAGGCAGTTGAGACAGTTGTTACGTTAAGTAAGTTACTCGGCGTATCTGAGAGCTGTCTTTGACGAATAACTACTTACGGAAATCCCTACAGGCTGCGAGATTAACTTGACATGACAAAAATAGTTTGTTAGGAAGCCTGTCTCAAACGAAGCAGCCGTCGAAGTAGGGCAGGCAGTAAGGCCGTGCTTCCCGTACGATATAGCTGGCTGATAGATACTAACCTAGCAGACTGGCTCGGCAGGTGTGGCAGGCGAAGCAGCGCTCCGTGGCGTGCCAGTGCTGGCCCTCGTGTGACATCTGGCCCTGGTCGACGCCGACGGGCTCGCCGCAGGCGTCGCAGTACTCGGCGAAGCAGCCGTCGAAGCAGGGCAGGCAGTAGGGCCGCGCTTCTCGCATGATGTAGCGTTGCCCGCCGAGCTGCCGAGCGCACTCCGCGCAGGCGAAGTGCTTCATGTGCCAAGCTCGGCCCTCCGCTTCTGTGCACTCGTCCGCGAGGATTATCTGAGGGCAATATTGTACAATTATTACGATATTAGGGTATGTATGTGTGTAAACACTTTATTGCACGAAATAAGACAAAGTATAGGGTTGCAAAATAAGGGTACCTATATGTACAAAGGCGAACCTATCCCTTTAAGGAATCTCTTCCTGTTAATCTTTGAGCAGTTGACTGATGAGATAAGAGTTAGGGTTCTTTTCTCTCTCTTAATTTTCCCTAACAGCCCTCTACTTCCAATCAATTTTTTACATTCATTACGGTTTTGAGCAGATACACTCTCCTTAGGAAGATTGCTTTTAGTTTATTAGTCTTTCAAGTGAAGATTATGAAAAATCCTTTCAAGACGCCTGTCAGGATGGATAAGTCACTTTTCAGAATAACTCAAGTTTAGGTGGCGGAAAATTATCTGCCTAGCTGGACTTAATCAACTTGGCACTGAACAGACTTAATTTTCTACTTTGAAATGCCTCTCGGGATTCTTTCTTCTGGTATTGGATTATAAAACGATGTTCATTGGCTTGCCTTTGATGCATAAAGCTTCAACGCTTGGAGAAAATACACGAACATGGAAGATGGAAGTCATGATTTCTCTAGTTTCCTTAACACTTCGTTACTGAAACGGCCAACTTATAATAATGGCAAGAACCGTAACGGTTCCAATAACCTTAAAGTGAGGTTCAAGGGGGGTATACCAGGACATGCTTGCAAGGAGCTATTCAGTTCACTCTTAAAATGGTTTTATTGTTTTATTATTCTACAATTCGCTTCAACACGGTCCCATTGTCATAGTGCATTATAATAATTCAATAATAATACCGTAGTCATTAGCCACCGTAGTATAGTAAATCATAATAACCGTTCAATCACCTGATAATCCAGTAAAAACTATATCATCTTCCGCCAAATCATCTCCGAACTTTCCCCACGCCCCCAAACCAGTTCCATCTAATTAAGAATCTGGAGACTAATTGGGCATTCATCGTGCGCGCGGGCAATGCTGACGACCCCGCGCCGCCCCACCCCGAAACGTCTTAACCGCCTAACATGTCCATATGCGCTTGCGTCGTTCTGAATCGCCGCGCGCGCACAATACGGCTGGGAGTCTCCCACGGACCTCAAACTTATGTTTGTCCATGTTCATTAGTGAACTGTTTCCTCATATTAATAATTTAGAACGGTACATTTGATGCAAGTGCTACAGTTGTCAAGTGGCGTTTTGTGAATTAATGCATTTTTTATTTCACTTTAATTGATTAACGGATTTACGTAACTACTACAATAATCGCATACCTACAATCGAGTGTTCGTCTCGATGATCAAAATGAAATAACCGAATAATTTTACATAAGTACAGACAGACTATTACTTAGGAAAGTAAATTTTTGGTCAGCCGTTATTAAAATTGATCCGCAAAAAAAAATAAGCAGTTAAATCATTTGGGCAGCATACAAAGATTTGGCTGGCAATAAATAAAATCGGGCGGCAACTCTTGTTCAGCAAACAGTTTAAAAACGGTTAACATTTTAACCAATATTAATCTGCTTTTTTAATCATTTGGCTGCCTAATAAACAGTCGAGCTGCAAAATAATTACTTGGGTAGCAAGATTTTACAATTGGTCAGCAGAGAGTTTAATTGAGATATACAGGGTGTCACTGTGATATATACTGGGTGTCACTGTGTTATATACAGGGTGTCACTGTGATAGATACAGGATGTCAGTGTGATATATACAGGGTGTCACTGTGTTATATACAGGGTGTCACTGTAATGTATACAGGGAGTCACTGTGATAGATACAGGTTGTCACTGTGATATATACAGGGTGTCACTGTGTTATATACAGGGTGTCACTGTAATGTATACAGGATGTTACTGTGATATATACAGAATGTCATTGTGATATATACAGGGTGCCATTGTGTTATATACAGGGTGTCACTGTGATAGATACAGGATGTCACTGTCAGCAGAGAAAACATGTCTGTAAGCAGTTTAATTGAGATATACAGGGTGTCACTGTGATATATACAGGGTGTCACTGTGTTATATACAGGGTGTCACTGTGATAGATACAGGATGTCACTGTGATATATACAGGGTGTCACTGTGTTATATACAGGGTGTCACTGTAATGTATACAGGGTGTCACTCTAAAAACGAAACAGCTCCCAAAAGTAGGTAGGTTAGGGTAATTTTTTTTTGATGACCCTAAAACGAAACGGCTCCCAAAAATAGGTAGGTTAGGGTTATTTTTTTGATGACCCTAAAAACGAAACGGCTCCCAAAATAGGTAGGTTAGGGTTAATTTTTTTTTGATGACCTTAAAAACGAAACGGCTCCCAAAAATAGGTAGGTTAGGGTTATTTTTTTTTATGACCCTAAAAACGAAACGGCTCTCAAAAATAGGTAGGTTAGGGTTATTTTTTTTGCTGACCCTAAAAACGAAACGATACACGTTGTGAATAAATAATATAACTTGTAAACATTATGAGATGTATAAAAAATCGAAATACCAATTTTATATGAGCCCATCACAGTGACACCCTGTATACATTACAGTGACACCCTGTATATAACACAGTATCACTCTGTATCTATCACAGTGACACCCTGTATATATCACAGTTACATCCTGTATCTATCACAGTTACACCCTGTATATAACACAGTGACACCCTGTATATATCACAGTGACACCCTGTATATATCACAGTGACACCTGCTACTTGACAGCTGACAATTACCGAATGACAAAATGCGCACACGATTGGCGGCAGAATAGTTGCGCCCAGTTAGGTTTTATTGCCCCCTTTTTTTTGATGAACAAAATGAAATATTTTGCTTACCTACTGATTGCTTACCAAAATTTGATTAACCGTAGATCGCTTAATGCAGCTCAAATATTTAATTTGCTGACCAAAATAATTTAGAGCAGATCAGTATATCATTAATTGCAGCCTGATTTATAAATGTTTGCTTACCATAAGTTGCTTACCAACTAGCTATTTTGGCTGACCAAATACATATTTCTGCTGACCAAAATATGAATATTTTGCTGATCGATTAAATGATACCCTATTACTTATAGCTTCGACGCTATAGTCCGACGTACTTTGAGCAAACCATGTGACGAATCATTTAGGCGCCGACTGAGAAACCTTTTGTTGGAAAACCCTCTGTACTCGGTAAACGAGTACATGGAATTAATGTTGTAATTTTTATTTTATTTTTATTTTGACATTATTAAATTTGTTACTATTTTAATTATACATTTTTAAATATTTTGTATTGTATTGACGATTCTTATTGGGAGATATGATTATTATGATTAATGTTATTTTATTATTTGAATTTCTATTTTGAGTATTTTTAAATTTTTATGTTGTAATGACGACCCTTATTAGGAGATACCATTCGATTTTATTTTGATTTTTGACATTGTATCTTTTTATTGTGAGCATTTTATATTTTTTGACGATCATAGTATAAGATTCGTGTAAATTGACATAGTATAATTTATATTGTAACTCTTATATTATGAAATAAAGAAATCTAATCTAATCTAATCAATTTTTTTCAATATCCCGTTCTAATGATGTGATCCATGAAGAATAAAGAGAATTCCTCAAATATTACAGACACATAAGTATGTTCACTATTTTTATTTTATCTCGTGAATTTGTAAATTCGTGAGTCGTAGGTTGATTGAGAATTTGAAGTCAGTTATTACTATTTTTTTGCCGATATTTTCTATGCTGGTGCTTGGAAAAACAAAACCGATCGCATTCAGCCGAGTGATGTAACTCGTATGTGCAGTTGTATGACCTTATACTGCAGCATTGCGCTGCGCTATTAGCTCGCTGGATGTTGCTGGTGAATGCATGGGAGCGCGTCAGATGCCGCATTGTCTGCGGCGCAGCTTGCAGCCACTCTGTTGTCTATTACATTCCGCGTTAGCATGAGAGGTATCCGCATGGCAATCCGTAACAGGCATTTTACTGTAACCTAAAACTGTTAAAATTAATACAAGATCCTGTAAGCCAGCGGTCGGCAACCTTTTAGCAGCCAAGGGCCACATACTCGTAGTGTCTAGCGAAATTGACGAGGGCCGCACGTTGTTTATAATTTATGTCTTTATACGATTCTGAATATAACGACCTTTACGTTGGTACAAAATAGCTAGGGAGGCTCGCAGGCCGCAGGTTGCCGACCGCTACTGTACGCGAAATAAGGAAATATGTTAAAGTTTTGAGTTCGATACCTTTTCTTCCTGCAAAAGATACATCTCGCGCTTGAGTGTGTGCGCGCCGTTTGCGAACGCACTACAAGTAAAGTTTTAAGAATGCGTAAGAATGCTCCAGTATAGATCGCACTCTCCTAGACGTGCTAATGCGCGCCTGTGTGAATACGTGTCGCGCGCTCCTAAACGGCCGAAGTCTACCTGTACCTCTAGCACAACTGTGACACGCGGCTCTTTGTCGCGCGATAAATGCTACCTATCTCTTTCCACTCAATATCGTGTGACAGAGACAGGTGATGATCTGTCGCGCGAGAAACGAAGACGCGGCTAGTTATGCTAGACGTACTGTTCGTCTTTATACTTTGCTTAAAGTGTAACTTGTTTTATGAGCCTTTAAAGTTGGGTGGGAAAGTCCATTTTAAAAGTATGAAAATCTCAAAAACTATTAATTACATTGAATAATCCATAAAAATGATAACTTTGCACTTTGTTATGAAACCGTTAGGATAAATGCAAGTTTTAACATAGCTGCACGGCAAATGTTTCTTCATCTTCTCCTTCTCCACATATAAAAAATAACCACGTGACGTCATAACGCTAGTATGCTTTAGTATGAAGCGTTTTTAGGGGAAGTCTACAAATGTGATTTTAATAATTTGGCCGTGTAGAAAATGAGTACCCAAATCCGCAGTGGGGACTACTCTCGTCTAGCCCAGCGATGAGACGTATAGGGTGGCTGATGATTTATAAAACATAAAAAAGTATCGTATTTGTAGGAGGTGAGTTCTGTCGGTTAGTTCTGTGATAGGACAGCGTTGCAAATTACATCATTTAATTATACAACGAGTGATGTATCGGGTCGTTTACATAACTCGATTTACTATGACTACTGCTGGCGTAGGAATTTCTGACTCATACTCATTTGCCGTTTTACTTGAAATAACAAAAGTTTTTTTTATCAAACAGTTTTATTTAGCTTGACTTTTTCAACTTCTACTAAACTAATTCTTGTAGTTCTTTGCATACACATTGATGAGCTTCCCTGCCGCGGTTTTCCCGGAAGGCTACAGTATGGAGTTCTTCAAGAGGGGAGTGAATAGGTTTTTAAAGGGTCGGCAACATGCACGTAATGCCAGTGTCCATAGGCTGCGGTGACTGCTTACCATCAGGCAGGCCGTATGCTTGTTTTCCACCCTAGTTGTATAAAAAAAATCTCGTGACAATACAACATGATGATAAAAGGTGGGTAATAGAGCGCTGTTATTGAAAAATTTAGTAATGCTATTTTTAAGAAATTATTTTTTATCAGTCCCCGTAAGTGAGTTGAGAAATGTGTAGGTAGGTACTAAATGGTTTAATTAAAGAAAAACTTCCCTAATCTCAGAAGTAGCAGCCTTCGTGATTGGTCTAACTGGTTAAATGTATACCTGTGGTCAGAGAGGACAATAGAGAGATCTCTCCAGGCGGGTGTTGTGGCTGAGGACCGAAGTCCAATGAGATTTGGTCGGAAGTTGTATTTATGCAACCGACTTCGAAAACTTCGATAGCGCTATGTAAAACATGTCAGAATTGGCAGATGACAGGAGTGTCGCCACATACCTATTAACTTAAATATTACTATGGGAAACACGCTATATATATGCTTGCGTAGATCACTTTATGTTGGTTTACGCAGATTTACTCATAAGTATTTGATTGCGGTTAATTACTTAATAGTACTTGCTAATAAGCCGGAAAACGGGTGGAATTTATTTAATACCTAAACCAATTTTATTTTCTATGCGACTCCGGCACGCGCCCGGTAATTTCCATAAACAATTGTATAGAAGATGACTCGAATTCATTGTCCGTGAGTGTGGTACTTTGCGAGCTCTATCTACATTTTTAGTTTAAAAAAATCAAAACCTCATTTTTCAAAAAAGGTGTTCTTACCTTGTACCCTTAAATTTCACAACACATTTTGCACGATATTCTAATTTCAAGCCAATCTCCGACCAAGCCTAGCTTTTACTTTGAACAGATCTACTTTAGAGATATACCTGTACCACTTAATGCAAAGGTTGGACATAAATTTGACCGTCGGGCCTTGCTCCACTGCAGCGGTTAGAAGCTAGAGGCTTGCCAACTTTCAACCGCATTGCACTTGACCTTTCCAAGTAATCATTAAAAATCCTGATTATCTACAAAACGGCTCGTGTATTATTGTTATTACTAGCGACCCGCCCCGGCTTCACAAGGGTGCAATGCATGTATTAAACATGTAAACCTTCCTCTTGAATCACTCTATCTATTAAAAAACTGCATCAAAATCCGTTGCGTAGCTTTAAAGATCTAAGCATACATAGGGGTAGACAGACAGCGGGAAGCGAGTTTGTTTAATACTATGTATGTAGTGATAGTAGTATTATTCGCTTGATGTTATTGATTGTAGTGTAATATTTTATTTGTAATTAACGTAATTTAATTTTTTACGGAGCGGTGTATTACATTCTAACACAATGTGTATTGTTACTGAAATAAATGGCAAAAACAATGAAAAAATGTACTTAAACGTCAACCGCGTAGTTGGTACACCTTTTGAGGACTCGCATTAAAGTCAAATATGTGGTTTTCGGGTATGGGCGGTATCGATTGAGCGATGCGGCGGTAAATCAGCCGTCGCGTGTCCGCGCGCCGTAACGTTTCGTATGTCGGCCAGGAGACAGGGCTATCGTGCCCAGAGTAACTTAATATTTCAGCTACGGATTGGCGCAATATGCTAAGGCAGGTCATTTATTTAGGCAACTCGGCGACCACGCGACATACAAGCACAAATTCACGAATAACATTTTTGAGTCAGCCGATCAGAGCGACGATTTTCCGGGGTCAGCTTAGTTTCTCAGCTGGGTTGGGTTAGGTTTTAGCGGAATAACTCCCATTAAGTTTTTTTTTTTTAAATAGGGGGCAAACGAGCAGATTACAGGACCGCCGTAAGATCGACGCCCTAGAGATGTGGTGCTGGAGACGACTCTTAAAGATCCCTTGGACAGCTTTCCGGACCAATATCTCTATCTTAAAAGAACTTAAGATCAAAGAACGGCTTTCGTCAACTGTGCAATTACGAATTCTCAAGTTCTTTGGCCACATCTCCAGAAATGAGGGATCGATAGAGCGGCTTGTAGTACAAGGTCAGGTAGAAGGGAAAAGATCTAGAGGACGATCTCCTACCCGATGGACAGACCTACTAAAGACACTCACCAAATCATCCGTGGTTGAGTGCTCTCGCAACACTTTCAACCGCCAGAAATGGAGAGACATCGCGAAGGAAAGTTTGAAAGTCCACCTACAAGAAACCGGAAGTCAAGATACAACGTCCGAACAGCCACGACCACTCTGACAAGAGTGTACGACTAAGAAGAAGAAACGAGCAGACGGGTCGCCTGATGGTAAGCAATCACCGTCGCCCATAGATACCTGCAACACCAAAAGAGTCACAAGTGCCTTGCCGACCTTTCAGGTGGGAGTACGTTCTTTTCTTGAAGGTCCCAAAGGGCCCCCTATTACTAAGAATTTGTCTGTCATAATTATTTTGGCGTTGCTTAGACCTATTAGCTTGGCGAGCCCACTATTTTTTTTCTTTTTTATGTTGGATAGATAAGCAGGACTTCAATCTCACCTGTTGGAAAGTGACGATGAAGCCAACGATGGAGCATGCTTACCTAGATAGTGCTTATACACTCTCACCTTAAAGGGATCCATATTGTTCGGGGAAAAGGAATGCTGGAAGAGATTTCCACTCTCTAGCCGTATTAGCTCGCTCAATAGCAATCCTAATAAAGTAAGGGGCTTATAATACAATAGAAAGTCTACAAATGTACCCCGTAGCAGCCGTTTTTATTGTTATTCTTATCTTATTGAGTGCTAAAGCAACTATTGATTTATTGATTTAAACTTTCACGATTTTCACTCATTATTATAACAGAACGGGACTTAATCGCGTAAAAACATGATATTACCTCGACGTTTCGGACGTGCCGTGACGTCCATGGTCGCGAAGGGACTCCCTTCGCGACCATGGATACCAATAACTATTGATTTCTCATTTATTTAACAAACGTTAGTGTATTTACCGACTGCGGTTACCCATAATTTAAAACTCTCGATGTCTTTTGGCAACCCTACAGAAGTATACGAGGGTGCAAACTGCTCAAACCTCAAGCAACTTTAGCTCCTATTTCTATAATCATAAGGTGCACCTGAATGTTATCCGTTAAATTTCCATTTCACAGTTGGCAAGTATGCCAACTGTTAGCGCTTTGTAAAACAATTTGGCACGAAATTAAAAAATTCGATGTGTTTATTCGCTTGCAACTGTATTTTGTTTTTATTTGAATTAAGTGGGAGACGACAGCGCATTTGCATGCGTAAACTATACATCTATAATAAGATAGCATATTAACCTTAATAACTAGATAGCTATTAGTTATCTGACAAGTGAAGAATCAATAATTTCACAAGTAAGGGATATAAAATTCCAATCCTACGCAGAAGAAATCGCTGGCAAGACCCAATTAGATTATGGCCTTTGGTGTTGAGGCCCTTGGTCCGTGGGGCCCATCGGCACAAGCCCTTTTTAAAGACATTTCTAAGCGGTTGGTCGACGCCGCAGGGACGAAAGAGCTGGCAGCTGGCAGCTCAGAGTCTAAGCATCGCGATTCAGAGAGAAAATGCTACCAGAATTCTCGGTACAATGCCACAAGGGCCCATTTTGGAAATAGATCTTTAGTAGTAGTGTTAATTGTTTTTTATTTTGAAAGAAAGAAAGAAAAACATTTATTCAGTAACGCACACAAAACAGGACTAGGGGCAGATACACAGAAACAGATCACATAACATATACGTTCAGGAGTACAAGTGAAAAGGCCTTTACTAAGCATTGTGTTACAGTTTGCAGATGATGCAAGCTGTAACGCTGTTTTTCTGTCAGAGCCTTACGGGGTCCGGTCCGACTTGAGAAAGGCGTAAGCCAAACATTTAATAATAACAAAACAAAAGACAAGTAACTACCATAAAAAATATACCTATATATTACCATATATACATATTTTAAGGTTTTAGTTTTTAGTTTTAGCTTAATTATATGAAATTGTATCTTTGAAGTTAAAGTAAAAAAAAATGTATGAAAAAGTTAGTTAAAAGTTGTCTGTTGTGTGAAGTTCAAGTTGAAACCACTACTCTTTGATAACATCTCCATGTTCATTAGATAAAAGAAAGCTATTGGCGCGAGTGATAAACAAATGAGCGCGAAATACCTAATTACGCGCTATTTTAATTACCGTTGGGCAATAGCAGCCGTGCATGTCGCCGCGAGGCAGTGAGAACATTCAGTCCTAGGACGATGTAGGCACATTTGCTAGTTTTTTACTAGGTTTTATGTAAATTACAGGGGTTATTCTTCAGAATTATGTCTGCAACTTATTCCTCTGCCTCCATACATTTAGTATGAAAAAGGGGCAGAGGAATAAGGTGACCGCGCAGACATATTTCTGAAGAATAACCCACAGGCCAATCGAAAATAAAAAATCATTTATTGCCACAAAAACACAAAACAAAATTTACACAACAGGCAGGTACAAATACAAAAATCAATGCGACTTAAATAGTGGCAACAGGCTCAGGTTTCAGCATATGCTGTGAGCGTAGCTGCACAGCGCTGTTTTTCAGCCTGCAACTGACTCATAGCAAACACTTAGTAATTAGAGGGAACATTATTTTCATTGCCAACAATAGGTAAGGTTTATAATTAAGTAACGACATAAAAGTATTAACTTTGCTTAGCTTAGGCCACATGTATCGAAGCAAAAGATCGGGATGAAAATATCTGAACGCTTGTGTCCGCAACGTTTTCACCCTTTTTACCCCCTTAAGGGATGATTTCCAGCGTAAAAAGCTATCCTATCTTCTTTTGATAAAAAAGCATCCTATGCTTCTTACTAGGATTTCCAACTGTCTCCGTATCCATCTAAATCGGTTAAAAGATAACAGGTAGACAGATTTAGTTTGAATTGTAAGATATATCTCTGACAATCAATAATGAAAGTGAACTTAGTACAATAATAATACGATGTGTTATCCTCGGGACACGAAGTAACGTTTGCAAAAATAACCTTTAAAATGAAATAATAATTAAAGTTTTTCATAGAATAAGGTCACAAATCCTATATCAACCGTTGACTTGACTTTGCTAACTGAAAAACAACGTTTTGCAAAAACTTATAACATTTTCATAGCCCGGCCAGCCGCCATTACTAAGGTCATGAATAGTGTCGAATGTCGTGCCGGGCTCTTATCGGTTAATGAGGTCATTCACCCCTAGACCCATTATTTTTAAGGCTCGTATATTTACCAATTAAGTGGTCGTTTTCTGGCAGTCGGTTGTAATTGAGTGGACTGTGCCTGTTAAATATTATGGAGAAAATTCTTTGGATATTTTTTTGGGATAATTAATTGCCTAAAAAGGCGATATTTAATGGAACTACTGGATTCTAGTTTGTTATAGTACAGTATTGTTTATTAGGTATTACGAACGTTAGTCAATATTATTATCACATTTGAAAATCTGATAATATTGGTATAAATACTTATTCAAATACCACCAGATGAAATTGAAAATGTATGTTTTCCATTAGGGATGTAACGATTCCGATACCGATTTATCGGCCGATATAATCGGCAGGCCGATATATCGGCATCGCCGATTATATAGAACCGATATTTGAAGAGCGCTTAAAAAAATTGCTGTCTGAAAAAAATCAAGTAGTTTTATTACCTTGTGCAATGATAATTACTTTGTTAATTATCTCTTTGTTTCATAATAAATATTTTCTTTGAATTTTGAGTTGACAATTTATTTATTTTTACTTTACTTACACTTTCAAGTTTGAGTCTCTGTTAATTATATCGAAGTTTAAATTTAGATACATAAAACTTGCCTATATTACTTATATACTTGGCTTACACCTCAGACATTTGGATGTCCTTATTATACAATAAGGACGTACAAATGTCTGAGGTGCATACTTCATTATTTAGCTACAATATCGGTATCGCCGCTTATTTACTACAATAATCGGTATCGGTATAGTATCGGTCAAATGATGTATCGTTACATCCCTATTTTCCATAATTAAATTACACTTTTGGCATCAAACGCCAAGCGAAGAACGTTACACGCTTGGTTCTCATACAACATCGACGGACTGTATATCATAGTTTCGAATATGTACTCTCGGAATATCATGCTATCGAATGTTCGTTGGCTCGACTGTTACTGAATCTAATATTCGCTAGATCGAAAAGCGTTGAAACAATAAATCGTCAAATCGAAATTGAGGTGTCGATTGTCAGCCCACTGAAGATCTCAGACACAAATTTTCGTTGGCTCGACTGTTACTGAATCGAATTAGCATGATATTCCGAGAGTGCGTATTCGAAACTATGATAAGGGTGAATCAACTTTTCTTTGTCAAAAAAATTTCACCTTCTCCGACTAAAATTGAAAGGAAACCTTTATTCGGATATTTTTTTAATAAAGTGTTTAAAAAACAGATAATAAAACTACGTAATGTAAATATTTTTTATTATAATTTGTTTATCATAACTTGTTTATAAGCAGTGACCCAGCGGACATAGCTGTCCCCTACTTTTGTATGGAAATAAGGGTTTGTCCGCTGGGTCACCCTGTTTATTTGTTAAAAACGAGTTTTATTTTTACCTAATCTATCTCTAGATGTAAGATCTTGTTCCATATAAACCATGTTAAAACATGCAAAAGGTGAACAAATAAGGAGAAAGGGCATAAAGCAAAAAAAAGTTAATTCACCCATATACACCCAAATCGTCGAACTATTTCCTTCTATCTCAATATCGTCGACCGTAGGCTGAATTACGGTAAGGGACATTGTTTTGCCTGTCCCTTACCGTAATTCAGCCTACGGTCGACGATATATTTCTGTGACCAACACGCACACAATGCTCTGGCGTTGCACGCGTCGATAACGAACGTAGCCTGTTAACTGCTTAACATCAGACGGGCCGCTCGCTTGTTTACCACCATAGTATAAAAATGTGCTCTTGGACTGAACACATCAATCATACAAATCATACAATCGTTTCGCGTGAGCATAAAGGGCTGTACCCTCTCACAGAAAGGCGTAACCGCCAACCTTTTCCTGCCGACTTATGACTTTTTCTAGTACGCTGTGATAAGCTATCTGGGTCGCGGGGCCGAGGGCCGGGGTTCGATTCCATTAGCTGCGGAAAGTGCTCACGAGTACAAACGAAGCTACAGTTAGCTGACCACCCATAGACTTTAACACGTCGCAATAAAGTTGATATTCGTTTACAAATGTACAGTTAACAGTGTTTTCGATTGTTCTTGGATACATGCCTCAGACGAAACGCAAATAGTTTTTGTGCTGAATCTGAGACCGTTTGTTTTTCATGAAAGGAAGACGAAGCTTGAAAAAAACTGAAATAAAATGAAGGCAAGCATTTTTCGCTGAGTCAACATTGTCGCTCGTCTCCTAGTCGAAAGCTGAATTAGGTATTATCCAAATCTATTCAGACGACTTCGAGTACCTAATCGTATAATAGTATAAAAAAATCCCTCTTTCTTTTTTGAAGTCGGTTAAAAAATGATCCCGATAAATTGAGAACCTAGTCCTTTTTCAAAGTCGGTAAAAAAATAATATGCATCTACTGAACCGGCGAGCATCGTCTTCAGCCTCGGAGTCGCTTACCACCAGGCGCTCTACAGCGGTCAATCGCAGGTCAAGTCAATTTTTATAAAAAAAAAACCTCCATTTTTGAAGTCGGTTAATAGGAAACCGCAGCCGCACCATTAACTTATTATATTCTGCAATATTCACACCTGCCTGCCGAGGCCTATGTTTTGCGGCACGTGACGGCTTGTCTGTTATTATACCAATCTAACAACATGCAGATCACGTCGAGGTAATTAGCGATGGTATCTTCAACCAATCGGTGATTAGACGGGTCATTGACCTGTTTTATCTCGGTATTTGATCTCGTATCTTGATGTCAAAGTAAGGTAAAGCAGAGGCGTATTTCACTTGGGGCCAAGTGGGCCGCCCAATCCACTCCTCACGCTCAATTTAAGGCACGAGGCCATGTGGCTCACTCCGCAATAGGGATGATGACTGGGTTAAAAATATGTAATTCTATTTAGTCCGTCAGTTAGATTATGGAAAAATATGGGGCACGTATTTTTTGGTTTATCAAAATATTAAAAATCGACAAAGTTATAGATCATCAAACTTCTGGAGTGGGGGCTTGTGACGTCACTCTTGAGTACAATTTGTACTCAAGAGTGACGTCACTCGAAACTTCTAAGCACTCTATCCTCGTCAGTTTTTGTTTGTCAAACAAAACAAAAAATACGTGTACAATATTTTTTCATAATGTAACAGACGGACTAAACAGTTTTTTTTAGTCATTTTGGCCCTGCGGAGGGGCTTAGCGAGCGACCAGAAAGAGCACGCGTTATGCGATAGAGACGGTCGAATGCAGTGTGTTCCTCCCGATCAAAGTATAAAGACGAACAAGTAGTCCAACTTCGGCCGTTTAGGAGCGCGCGACACGTATTCACACAGACGCACGATAGTACGTCGGTGTGAGTGCGATCCATACTGGAGCATTCTTACGCATTCTTATTTCTTTGCTTGTAGTGCGTTCGTACGCGGCGCGCACACATTCAAGCGCGCGATGTACCTTTGTAGGAAGAAAAAATCGTGCTATTAAACTGTGCCGAGTCAGTTCCTTCAGCGGAATTATTTTAGTACATTACACAACTAGGGTGGTAAAACAAAGGAAGGCCGAGATCGCAGATGTATGCGGCCCGAGCTGCAAGCGATGGAAATATATATGCGATCGAGGACTTTCTTTATTACCTCTCGTGTTGTGTACATTATTTTATGTCTACACTTGGCTAGAAAACCACTTTATGGCCAGGTGTGGTATGTAATGTTATGTTGTTGTTGTAAAATCGTTACATACCTATATTTCACAATTGTTCTGTATTTTGTAAGTTTTACAACTGTATTCGTTCAGAAAATTATTGCAAAATAAATGTTTTCTTATTCTTCTATAAAATTCACCAGTAACAAGAACCACCCTCGTTCTGTCATAAATAAATATTAATAAATTATACTTTAAATAAAATTTGTCATTGACAACACCGGAACCCTCTATTTGTATAATGTCAAACGCGAGTGTTACATATACCTATCTTCGTTTAAACATCCGGCAGTTTGGCAGTTTAACCTAACTATTGCAGAATAAATTCTAAAACCGTTGTGAAAAAGGGGTTAAACGCTTTAAAAACGACCATACTTAACCCTTTTTTGGTTAAAATTCGATTACATTGTAAGAAAGGGGTCACTTCAGGAATTCCGTTGCAGTCCGGTGCCCTATATGCCCCGGCGCAGGTTGCTCGATAAGGCTGATTTATGGACCGACCGTGGGGGTAAACGGTCGATTTTGGCACACCTCCTCTCGTCACAGGGCGTAACGTGAGCGAATTTAGGGGTACCTAAAGCTGCTACAATACAGTAAGGTTAAAAGAACATGGCATTGTTGAGTGGTACTGTCAGTAGAATTTGTATATTAAGGAATGTGCAAATTCCGCTGTGCGGGATGAAAATACGAAATGAAAAACGTAATACGAACGAAAACGTAAACGTAATGAAAGACGTAAAACGTAAAATTGTGATGGTGATCGCATATTTGGGCCCTCGCCTGCGGCTCGGGTCACAAACACCTACGATCTGAATTATTCCTTATTATACCGCACTAGATATGTAATATAGGTACTATTCCGAAAAAGTAACTAAGGAGTGTAAAGAATAAGTAATAAAACATAGGATATTTTTTACCCGACTATGGCGAAGCAAAATATAGTTATTTAACTTATTTCACCTCCATCAACGAATATGTCAGATTGACACAAATATTACAATTCTATAATCTCTCACGCAAGACTAATACTGTGTACAATTTTAAAGGTAAATGTCCTAGCGTTTGAGGCGCTAATACCTAATAGTTGACACCCCATTGTTACCTCTATTGCTAACGAAATGACTTAACAAAATAGCAACTAATGGGATAGTGTCAAGCACTCAGACCTCTACCTTAAGTGCGAAAAGTATTTCCCGTTATACAATGCAAATTGTTTCAATCGCCATCACGCCAAGCCGCAAAAACGCCAAATTATCCAAACTTCAGTACCATGAAATTGGCGTAATAAATAACCGATGCAACATCGGGCCGGCGCACGCGTCGATAGCAATCCACCAATATCCGGCGAGATATCATCGCGAGGGCTGTCGAAACGCCCTCGCGGAGAGGCCCACTTCACTCGCGGAAGTAGGGTCGAGCTGATTATGGCTTAAAATGTGGCCACGTAATGCCAGTTGTAGTGACTATAATGTGGCTCCATAAGTCTCGTAATTTACGATACATGTCGCATCTGTTTTTATCTAATCCGCCCCTCATAGCTTCTGGTCACTAACTTGTTTACTAACACTCTGGAGTTTAACCTGATCCTTGTGTTGTGTCGAACACCTAAATTTCAACTAATCTGCTTTTGCGTGTAGACTTGGAGTGTAGAATATTTGCTAGTCTTGGTATATCGCAGATGTACACCAGGTGGATCAACTCCTGGCTGCGCAAGAAGGCCTCTGACATTATTGTTCTTACCTCGTCACACGCGGAGCAGCGCTTGAGCGTCTCAGTGTGGTGGTGACCTTGGTACAGCCGCCCGTCCTTTCAGGAGTACACCAGGTCGCCCAGCTCGTGGCAGCCGGAACGGATGCCTGACATTGTTGTACTTGCCTCGTCACACGCAGAGCAGCGGGGTTTAAGTTTCTCAGCGGGATAACGACCGCAGTACAGCCACCCGTGGTTCCAGAAGTACACCAGGTCAACTAGCTCGTAGCAGCCGGAGCAGACGATTGTAATCTATGTTCTTACCTCGTGACACGCAGAGCAGCGGGGCTTGAGCGTCTTAGCGTAATGGCGGCCGCAGTACAGCCGCCCATCTTTCCAGAAGTAAACTAGTCGATCAACTTCTGGCAGGACAACTAACATCTTTGTTCTTACCTCGTCACACGCGGAGCAGCGGGGCTTGAGCGTCTCAGCGTGATGGCGGCCGCAGTACAGTCGGCCGTCCTTCCAGAAGTACACCAGGTCGACGAGCAGCTCCTGACAGCCGGAGCATACGAAGCAGGCGGGGTGCCAGCGCGCGGCCGGCCCGGCGCGCGCGGCTGACACGCACATGTCGCCTGCTGACATGCTCTCTTCGCACTGCGGACAAAGAGAGTACATTATAAATAATTGATTGAATCAGGCGTTTCTTTGCGGAAATCCATGTTAATTAAAACAAAAATATTGCTAATCATTCATTCAGCCGCAGCAGCTAATTTCGTTAGCGGACGCCGGACGGTCAACATCTCCAGCATCTTCTGAGGATGCCTCGTAGAGAGACGAAACACGTGTCGAGTTTTGTAAATTTGGTGGTGGTTTTTTATATTTATTTGCATGAAAAATACGCAAGTAATTATAACGGACTGGCACTTATTGTCTAACACGTTATCATATCGCGGATTAGCAAAGCAATATTTTTGTTTTAATGAGTACATTATAAGGTAAGAAATAGAACTTATTTTTATGAAGGTATCGTATAAGGCAGGCGGCCATCCAAGTGCTTCATTGACACTGTACCAGAAGTTTTGCCATTTTGAATGTTAAGTCATTAGCATTAGATGTGATAGGAGTGTGTCGGCTATTGGGCATAAGCGTGTTAGTCACTAGGTCATTTACTTTATATTCTTAGGTGAATTTATGACATGTGTCATAAAACTATTAAAATAGCTCAAAGTTTGCATCATTATTGAAATCGAAAGTCAGCCATAAGTGCCACCTCTAAGTGACAAACTTGCAAACACTAAGTGTTCAAATAATTGACATTCTGCTAGCTCGTGACATTGATAACAATCGTGGATCACATACTGATGCATTGATTTTTCGATGTCTGATTGTTAATGTGGGTTGTTACAATACAATACAATACAAACAAGGACCATTAAAACAAGAGGACTGTCATTCTCCATACTTTGGATCGTAACCCGACCGCTAGGGGATTTCCGGGCAAAAACTAGATGGCGCTAAAAAACTAAACATTGAACGATGTTATAATTGAACAAAGAAACATAGTATAGTAACAATTAGTTCGTAAACAGCTAATAATAAATAAATTCTAACATATAAATACTGTGTCACGTTTGCAAAATTGAATAATTGTAAATAATATCATTCTTATACCAAGCTTATACATAGATGGCGTTGTAAATTCGAGGAACAGCTTTTTGTATGGAGAATGACAGTCCTCTTGTTTTAATGGTCCTTGATACAAATACATATACTTTATTGCACACCAGAAACACAACAAAGGTACATAACATAATTAAAAAAATTTAAAACAACCGGCGGTCTTATTGCTAAAAAGCGATCTCTTCCAGACAACCTTCATGATTACTGTTTTTTAGGTTCCTGATTCCTTTAAGCTAAGTGTTTAGGTGTCTCGGATATTCGATATCTTGGATAGGGATTGAGAGTACTACTTTACACCACCGTAGGCCATAAGTGGCATTTATCGCTCGCTACGGGGAGAGAAAATCGCATTTTCTGGCCAGGGGCAGACGTAAAGTTTACACGACGCCACGGGTGGTAAACAGAAGCTTGCTTCTAGGGACCTTAAATAGGTGTGTGTATTTTGAGACCTGTCGACTCGAGTTGACTCGACAGAGACTATTTAAACTTTATTGAACAAAAGAAAATTTGATTGTACAAAAGGCAAACTTAACGTCATAAGGTATTCTCTACCAGTTAACCTTAGGGCAAAGCAGATATATAACTTGTGGTCGGTGCAACTAATATCCTAAAACTATTATTAACGTTTAAAGAAGAATCCTTCAGAGTATTTTCGCCACAGATGTACGAATATAAGTTTCTCTATGTAGCAGTGGCGTGGCGTTGAAGACACTTTTGAGCAAGCCGGAGCAGCTTTGGCTTCAATTTTCTTTAAGAGCACTAGAATGAAGTGCTGAACTGAATCAAGTTCTATAGACGCCACGCCACTGCTATATAGTATTTTATGCTCTGAGGTTTTAGCTTGATTTCCATTGACATTGGCTATCAACAGCTGATGAGCTCCACAGTCGGTATGCGTTGTTTAGGATTCCGACGAGTTGTTTAGTTTAGTTCTATTCAGTGCTGATTCACGCATTCCGCGACACTGGGGTGTCTGCTGGGATCTACACGTGACAGCCTTGGTGGAATAAATCACGAATGAGGGAGCCGAGTCTGAAATTGTCATTGTCATCCGAAAATAACGAGTTGTCTTCGTTGCTTAGCAAGTAATACCAGTTATTAAATACCTCCATTAAAGTAAGATTACAAAAGAATGCGTTATTTACCAACACGTCAGGAATGGAATTTTGTTCCTGATAGTCAAAGTCAAGTAAGTATTGTAGTCCCTCAATTCAGAATAAGGATATTTCAATGGCTTGAAGCCAACAAATCTGTTGACATTATTATTCATTTGTAAGAGATACATGGATATGGAATATAAGTAATTTTCCCTGAGTGGACGATTTTGGCATTACATAGTTACAAAGACAACGAAAGTTTCGTTAGGAGCTTCGTTTCGCAAAGTAAAGCCAGAAATATCCATTAACTATTCCTTGCAGTATTTAACTAAGTTCTCTTTCCAAAGAGTGAATTTCGATCAGATAAACCGTTCGTATGAACCTGTTTTTTTGCGTTCGCGTTTCGGAGGTACCCAGGAACGAATGGCGAAGCACGTAGCAACCTTCCTCGAAGGCTCTAGGGTCTTGTAGAAGCAATGTCATTTTACCAAACAGTTTTGGACTCTGAGTTTAAGTAAATAGAGTTCATGGAGTAATGTAATTTTTTTGATGCGATGGGCTTTTATCCTGGCCTGTATCAGGGCCACCTGCAAACTGATACGGGGAGACGATATTAGCAATAACACAATAATAATCCAATTTACACTTGTTTTCCGATTTTCCGAATCTCAAGACAATTGGCTGGCATGGGAAACTAAATTGTAAAATTTGTTCAAAAAAAGTACCTGGAGCAGGGTAGTAAAAATAACTTTACGTCATCCCGGACCATAAATGGCCCTTTTCAACCCGCTATGCGAAGAGAAAAATTGCACTTCCTAGAAGCATTTCCTTCTAGGCAGGAACAGGGGTACATTACATACCGAGGCCAGTAAAGAACCTGTGATTTAGAAACATTCTTTATTTTACCGCGCTAGGTGTATATTATACTATATGTATACTTATATGTACTACTTTATATTTACGAAATTGAATAAAACAAAGCCTCAAACTTACATTTCGCTTACGAACAAGCCAGTGCCAAATCCCCCGAATATTGGTTGGCACAGTTCCAGCGCGGATGTACATTGCTGGAGTCTCGCGGAACAACGCTTGGTAAAGGACGATTGAAAATTACGAGTATAAGGCTGTAGTCGCGTGTTCTCAACTGCATCAACCAGTGTTTACACTGCTAAGGATCGTCGAATCGTCGGGGGACAACTGTTACTCGCGTCCGCAGGAGAACCTACCACAGCCCTGCACGTGTCCCCTGGGTGGTGCTAAAGAGTAACAAACTCCAAGGCGAAATAAACGTTTCTACTAAAACTTCAAGGCGATATCCACATGGCAAGAAATGCTGATCCAAAAGGCCCTTCTCAGGGCCCACTGACCAGAGATGTCGGACCGTCTGTCCGCATCCTCCAAATTAATATTGAAGGCATAAGTTCAGCCAAAAGCGACTACCTGCAAAGGATTTTGCACGAGATGAACATCGACGTGGTCAATATTCAGGAAACCCACACGAAAGATGACCCAGATCTTGAGAAAAGAGGCCTTTCATCAGGGTATACTTTAGTCAAAGCAGTACATCACCCCAAATACGGTATAGCAACGTACACAAAGTCAAGCCTAAACAACGTCCAGCTACTTGACTCCAGTGACCGGGACCTAATATTCACAATTACGATCCGAGTAAATAACATCACAGTGACCAACGTGTACAAACCACCAAAAGTGAAATGGCCACCAAGCGTACTACCAAGCTTCAGTCACCCTTCTTTGTATACTGGTGACTTCAATAGTCACCATACAGACTGGCGTTATCAAAGCATAGACGACAATGGAGAGGCACTTGCTCTCTGGACGGACCTCTGTGATCTACACCTGTTGTTCGACGCCAAGGATAGGGGATCTTTTCACTCAGCAAGATGGAACAAAGACTACAACCCTGATTTGACCTTTGTCACAAAAGACCACCTTGACCAGCCTCTACCTGCAACCCGCATAGTAATGGAGAACTTTCCAAATAGTCAACATAGAGCGATCGTCACGGAAATAGGCCTTAAAATACCATTGGCAAACTCAATACCTATGCCCAGGTGGAATTTCAATCGCGCTGACTGGGATGGTTTCAAGGCGACCTTAGACACAGAACTTACAGCTGCGAACTTGGAACCTGTCCCCTCAAACTACAGCAAATTTGTTGACCTTGTTATTAAAGCTGCCAAAGCGAATATCCCTAGAGGCTATAGAAAAGAATATGTGCCGGGCTGGAACGCTGATAGTGAAATTTTATACCAGGAATATCAGCAGACAGAGGATCACCACACCGGAACCATATTACTGCGATCTTTGGACCAACATAGGAAGGAGAAATGGGAATCCACAGTAAGCAACATGGATTTCAAAAGGTCTAGCAGGAAGGCCTGGAAGGTTTTGCACCGCCTGACAGGGAAACAACACACACGAAGATCTGATCTAAATATTAAGCCTGATGCTATAGCGAACCGGATGGTGGATGTAACCAGAGTAAAGCGGGACAAAATATTCACGAAACAGGTAAAGAAACTTATGAAATCTGCCAGAAGGGACGCTCTGACAGACCAGCACCTCTCAAGACCCTTTAGTATTGCTGAAGTCACCGATGGCATTAAGCTCCTGAAATACGGTAAAGCAGTGGGGCAAGACAACATGTTTAACGAATTTATTCGAGCCATGGGTCCAGTAAGCGTAAGCTGGCTCACTGCTTTCTTCGACCATGTCTTACAAAACAACTGTCTACCAAGGGAGTTTAAACTGACAAAGGTCATCGCGGTCCTGAAGCCTGGAAAAACAGACGACCGACCTGAGCACTTTCGACCCATCTCCCTTCTCAGCTGCACATATAAGCTACTGGAACGCCTTATCCTCTCCAGAATAACACCATACATAGAGGCAGTGATCCCACCAGAGCAGGCCGGTTTTAGAAGGGGAAGAAGTTGCTCAGACCAGGTCTTGGCGCTAACCACGCATATAGAAGCTGGTTTCCAAAGACAGCTAAAGTCCACTGCTGTTTTTGTAGACCTAACGGCAGCATATGATACTGTGTGGAAGCAAGGGCTGATATATAAGATCCTGAAAACAATCCCAAGCAGAGAGATCGCCGATATCATCATGAGTATGCTTAGCGATAGAGAATTTGAGGTCTACCTGGGTGACTCCAAAAGCCGCAAGAGAAGACTGAACAATGGATTACCCCAAGGCTCCGTACTCGCGCCAAGTCTCTTTAATCTCTACATCCACGACCTGCCGTCCACTGAGTCAACTAAATTCATATACGCTGATGACATAGCACTTGTCTATCAAAGTAGAGATTTCAAGTCTGGTGAAGAAGTTTTGGCATCTGATTTAGAAAAACTCAATCAGTACTTCTATGCGTGGCGCCTAATACCAAGCGCAAGCAAGACGGAAGTGGCCTGTTTCCATCTCAACAACCGTCTGGCCAACTACCAACCGTCCGTCTTATTTAGAGGAGAATTACTGAAGCACAATCCCTGCCCCAAATACCTCGGAGTGACATTAGACAGGACTCTGACGTACAAGAAACACCTCCAGAAAGTAGCTCTCAAACTTGCCTCGCGGAATAACATTCTCCACAAACTCTGCGGCACTTCCTGGGGTGCATCAGCTGACTGCCTGCGTACGTCTGCTACAGCTCTGGTTTTCCCCGTCGCCGAATACTGTGCCCCGGTGTGGCTAGAAAGTGCACATACGCAAAAAGTTGACACCAAATTAAATGAGGCTATGCGATGTGTATCAGGTACCATTAAGTCCACCCCGGTGCACTGGCTTCCAGTCCTAAGCCATATTGCTCCCCCTCATCTCCGCAGAAAGCAAGCATTGAAGAGAGAAACGGAAAAGATACAGTCGCAACCGTCTCTACCTGTTCACCAGCTCTTCTGCAGCCCTCCACCTCAACGGCTTAAATCTCGTCGCCCAGTCTGCATTGCAGCGGAAAAGTTAAGAGACTTCGATCTTAGACAGAGTTGGAAGGACGAGTGGAGTCATGCGACTGGGTCCATCCTGCAAGCCATAGACCCCACGGCTAAACCAGACGGTTTCAATCTGCCACGCAAACTCTGGTGTCGCATAAACAGACTGAGAACAGGTCACGGGCGCTGTAACTACTTCCGTCACAAGTGGGGCTGGCGGGACTCTGCTCTCTGCGACTGTGGTGAAGAGGTCCAAACTATCGAGCACATTATACAGCGCTGCCCTTTGCACTCATACTCTGGCTCTCCAGAAGATCTGTACAAGCTAACACCCGACGCAATTTCGTGGCTCGGGACCCTGAATGTGGATCTATAGTTTTCTTATTTTTATAAAGAAATGTTTATGTATATGACGCCATACGATTAAATAAATAAATAAACTGCTAAGGATTATGTTAATACGCTACACAACTGGGCAACGGGTAGAAAGGAATCTATATATAACAAGCAAAATAAGAGTAGGTTTCTCAAGAAGAACGCCATGCATGATAATACTGCCGTCCTAATTCAAAAGGACGCATCTCAGTTTAATACGTTTTGAGAAACAAGCAATTTTAATATTGGAAAATAAATGGCATGATTTTGGAGAGATGAGCAAAATTTTCTTTCATGACTTTCAGGAAAATGTTATTAACTATCTGCCGCCAACACTACCGCTAACACGAACGGGACTGCCTCCGTCGGTCGCAGTTCGTGTTGGCGGTAACTTGTGTAAGTAGTTACGGCTGCACAGAATAAAAAACACACAGGTGAGTGTCACCAACGAAGTTGCCAAGCTATAAGATTTCTCTTTGGAAATGTCATATGATCCATCGATATATTTTCTCTACAAAAATGTTAAAAAGTTAAATTTGTGTTTTTGAGATGCGTCCTCTCGAATTAGGACGGCAGAATAGCCGACTCCACATAGTGATAATCGTCTTTTCTTTGTGTTTTGAAAGGACTTGTCAGTCTTTTTATGGGTCTAGACTAAATGACCCCCTGACTAAACTAGATAGGACAAGGATTGGATCATAGTTGAGCTACCCCATAGTCCAAGGTCTCACCTCAGGGGAATTAACTCATCGCAGTTCAAGTGCGCGATGAATAGGATGGTTTGGCGTAGGATACCGCTGCGGATATAGCTACTTCCACATAGCTGCCCGTCTGGCGCGCGCATGAGTCACCGCGCCGGCGCAAGCCATGGGCTCTGAGACGACTTTGAACTCGTCGTGTCTGCCATGAACATAGGCATCTTTTTGTACGTGGAAATTCAATGTCATCCGAGTATCAGGTCATTCTTCGAGGATCTGATTCCTCTAGTCCAAAGTATAAAGACGGACAAGTAGTCCAACTTCAGCCGTTTAGGAGCGTGCGACATGTATTCAAACACGCGCGATCGCGCATTCTTATTTCTTTGCTTGTAGTGCGTTCGTTCACAGCACGCACACATACAAGCACGCGATGTACCGTCTGTAAGAAGAAAAATTACTCCTATTATACTGTGCCTATTCGCAAATTTCTCTTAGATTCCACTCCACTCGACTATCATTTTTGGAGGGCCATTATTTTGTGCACACCATCACTTCCGTGGATTGAATTATTTCTAATCATTAGAATAAACCTTAGTTCGTGGACAGAAGAATCAATTTTCGAAGAACAACCTTCACATATCATCACTAAAACATGTATCTCTCTTTGACTTACATTTGTTTGTCAAAAATATTCTACAGTGCAATATGCTGTTGCCTATGCTTCCCGAGTAGGATTTATTTTGGTCTCAAATTGGACGTTGTAAGTACTGTTTGTTGGGATACAGATTGACCTAATTTGAACTACAGAACTCGAAAAATTTTAAATGACGTTCTTGTTTAGTCACTACTGTGTTCGGATCGAATCTTCTTCTTGGTTTACTTCACAATTCAAATTGAGCGATTCCGCCTGTGTCTTGAGTCACAGAGTCCAACTATGCGCCTCATTGTGCGTCGAAGAAAAGGCCTCCTTCAACTAAATCTGTTTGGAACAGATATATAGTTTATGTTCCCATGACTTCACGTGTCCTTCCATAATTATCATCACCCTAGCGCTTTTCCCTGTTTTCTTCGGGGTATACTTTGACTTTAAACCTAGATTCGGCAGGTCAGATTACTTCAGGTGTTCTTTACATGGATTAAATATTATAAATACAGTTGTCTCGGCGCCCAATATGAATTTGTGGCATTCGGCGTCGAGACACTCGGTCCGTGGGGTCAGGGTGCGCGTGGTCTGCACAGGGCGCTCAGTAAGCGCCTGAGGGAGGCAACGGGGGACCCTCGCGCGGGCAGCTTTCTCGCGCAAAGACTCGCCATAGCGATACAGCGCGGGAATGCTGCCTGCGTGATGGGCACTCTGCCGAGGGGGCCAAATCTTAGTTTGTAATGTTTTCTTTTATTTTTAATGTAGGATTTAGTTTATTAATTTTAGTTTTAATTTTACTTCCCTTAAATCATGTATATATATATATTAGTTTTTGTATGTTTGTAAATAAATATTTTAAATTAAATATTTATTAATTCAAACAGCATACAAAAAAAATGGATTAAATTGGTTATGATATTTTGCGTGATGGGACTGGTCTAAATAATAGAAAAACAAAAGAAGATATAATCCAAAGTGTCAACGTTTTCCTTTCAAAAGCGTTGACAAGACTCGAGTTTCTTACGATAGAAATCACGATCAGAATCGGGTTTTACGGTCACCGTAATCATAATATTAGTCACCTCGCTTATCTAATTCAAGCACATAATTGGATCAGTAGCAAGTTCGGACAAGTCGTTATTTGTTTTTATCAAGCGTTTTTTTTCTCTGAACTGTCTTGTACACGCACAAGGTTAATCGAGTATTATTTTACAGAATTACAAATATTTAACCAAGCATCTTAATTGTATTGTTTGTCTTCTGGCGGGCTAGATGTAGAGGATCGTTCTGGCTGGTGCCTGTGTGATCCAGAGCAACGAGAGAGACATTGATTTCAATTTCTTTTTACCGAAGATCTGGGTGGCAATTTTAGTTTCTCAACAAGGTTGAGACGTAGATAAAACCATCCGCCCCCAATACTTTAGTAGGGGTGGAGTCCTCTGCTGGAGAGCTGCGCCAGCCAGATTGTAAAAAGCAGTTTGTGGGCCTCCTCATTTTACAACCTCAGGCCTCCGGTTGGCCTGGTCTGCCACTGCTCCATACCACATTGTAATTTTAGATTGTCATTGTCACTTTGTAATCCCGTAAAACCCATGTAACACTATCGAAATATGGATCACATCACCGGAAATAACTGATTAAAATTTTCCTGTCTTCTAGTCGATGTAGACCAAACGGGAAACAGCATTAACAGTCCCATCAGTAACGTTAGTCACCAGCTAGGTGCACACACTTTCACTGCGACGTGACCAGCTGAGCGGAAGGGGATGTGACGTCAGCAGGCGTTGTCGTAGGCTCCGGGAATGCAAAAGTCTTTTTTTCGGTGTGAGTCAGTCCGATTCTGGCAAGGTCGGTCGGTGGCAAGGACTTTGATGCGAAGTCTTTGAATAGGTGCGCGCGCAAAAACGAACTGTTGAACCAAAAATGTTAGATATTATATCCCTGTATAAATGCGTATTGCTTTGCAACATCCCTTCTTTGAATTATTGAACCTACGGCTGGTGACTAAATTGTATCAGACTGGCTTCAGCACTTCAGCAGGAGGGGGTTGTGCTAGATGTACTTGGTAGATCATACTACATACACTCACAGACAATAAATTCGGGTCATTTTCTATGAACTATTATATAGAAAATGACCCGAATTCATTGTCCATGAGTGTATTTCTTTTTCCAATAACTTCGATAAAGTGCAAAGTTTGTGAAATGAGTCTAAAGGTATTTCATTCATTCGGGAGTTGACGACAAGATCTAGATCAACACGGAAGGGAGTCCAATAGGTCTTGCTGTTTGACGGTTTTTTGTCAGAGGTGAACGTCAAGCTATTGCTATTCCCTCCCTTTTCCTATGAAATCTGCGTTAAGTCTTAAGCGACTATACGATGACTTTAAAGGAATAAAATAAAAGAGAAACTATTTCACATTCTGAAATGACGCGTGACGCGCGCGCTTCAGGGCAAACAATTAGTAGCCGCAATTATTTGCTCTTTATCGGTCGTTAGCAACATAATAAGCCACTAATAGCTATGATAGATCTGCCCGACAGCACGCAGACCACATTTTTGCCAATTTAAAAAAACGATCAAATCTCAACCACGAAAACCCACAAGCTGCTAATTTGTCAAAAAACAATCGGTGCAGCCAAATCAAACAGTGATCACCGATCACCCGCCCTCGTTCTGCAAAGGCCGCCGACAGCATCTCCACCAATTAGGGGGTATATTTTAAAACAATAGCGCAAACAAAAATGGCGTTTATTATCATTGTTATAAGGAGTAAATTAAAGCTTACAGGTTTGTTTTCGGTGATAATCGTATAAATTGACAGTGATTTGGTTCTGGACAAATATTTCGGCGCGATGATGAGAGGGCGGCGTTTGGACGACGGGACCACCGGCAGAGGTAACCAGGTGATTATCAGTTTAATGACGTCGTTGATTGTTTGGCCGCTGGTGGCTATGGTCTTGTTTAGATACATATTGGCTGCGATTGGTGTGAAAGGTCTATCGGCCTACTGAACGAACCTACAAACCCATGAACGAACGACTGTCTATGAACGACTTTACCCTAAGCTTTTCATACTAGACAACTAAATGTTTATATATTTAAAATTGATACAATACAATCATATAATCAAATCAGTTGGTTGATATCACCAATACTTTAACCATAGACACGAAAGTCTCAATTCCAAATTTTCTACGACCTAATGGGATGCGAACTGATCCGATCGATTTTATTCACATTGTTCGGCGACGGAAAGGCGGCTCTTTGACCAATGTTATTTTCTAAAATGTTATTTAAAAATCTAGTCCCATATTTCCGCGTTCCGCTATCAACAGGCCGCTCAACAAAATGTCCCCCAGACGTGTTCAAATTCCTTAAATATTTATCTACAATATCCCGGGCAGTCACAGAGCAAACTCGGATCATTCCCACCTCCAATAAAGCGTACCTCACGCACTTGTCCAGAATGGACACTTTTTTCTCCAAAAACCTTCAAAACACACCCGATAAACCACCTAAAATCACCTTTAATACTTCAGCTTAAAGTCTATTTTTGGATACCCAGTTTACTAGTCGAAGTGCACGTGTAATAATTCACAAATGCAACTCTTATAGCGCTTAACACTTTGTAATAAGGTTCAAAATTTAAAAAACCAAGCGCATGGGGATAGTTCTACCTGTCGACTGCCCCCTGGGCAGTTATTTAACGCTTTGACGGCAGAACTAAACGCAACCAAAATAGGGTTACATCCATTGCTGTGTCTTCCTCGATTAACGAAGTTTGGTAGATTGTGGAGAAGCAATGGACGGTACGCCGGCGCGGCGTTACTATGGAATTCGGTGGGTGTAATGACATAGTTGTGTAAGATCGATGGCTCGATCGGCAGGCACGTACTTTCCGGTACTTTGCTTTAGCGAAACGAAGTTCAACGAATAAACGAATAGTGGAAGAGTAGATAAGGAAGTTTTTTCTACATTAACTCCGACCATGAAGTCCAAGTGAGGAAGAGTTACGACTTATGGGTTAGGTAGATACCCAAGAAGATGGGCAATCTTCTTCTTTTCTTTTTAAAAAAGCCAGGCAGATTATTCTCAAAAGCCCCGGGAACTCAAAATAATTTTCGGCGAATAAATAATAATGGTAGCTTACGAGACAATTCATATAAATTACCAAGAATCTCTGACATAGAATTACTAATTAAGGGAATTACGAATATTGACGTCTAGCGCAATCTTTATTAAATTATCAACCCACTAATTTCTAATTTATTTATTACGGCTACATTTTTGCTATCGCGTATCTGCGCTTAGCACCATCTTATCTATAAGGATAAATGACAAAACTGGACAGAGTTCTGTTCTGTAATTCGGGGAAAATATTCGGTTTCTGATTCCATTTGGGATGAGAAACTTTTGCTATAATAATACTTTGTTGGGCAGTTACACTTCTTCAATAAATATAAAGCAAATGGATTCAATTTGAGTGAATGTTTCATAAATGTCGTTTGGAAAGGGCCACTCTAACCAAGTGAATCTATTGCTGACTTAGCCAACTAACTCTTTCATAAATAAACTATTATGAACTATAAACATAGAAATCCGCTAACAAGCATTAGTTAAGCATCTTCAGTTGAGTACATTACAAACTTAATTAAAAGTGACGATTAAATGGCGGGTTGATTATTTCATCATCATACTCAACATGGACGCTTCCATTGCTGGACATAGGTCTCTCACGAAGATTAATACATATCTCTGACTGCATACATATAGCTAAGATAACGCACAGGTCAAACCATGTTTTGGACAGGAATCGCATCAAGAAAGTATTACGGAAAATCTTCTTCCAAGACGTGTTGAAATGAGGTATTAAGTGACTGTATCATCAGATAGTACCTATGGGATTTGACCAACTAGGTTTTAAACTATGCCCATGTTAACTATATTCCTTAATTTTCTAATACAAGAGCGGCGGGTGCCGAGACCACGGTAGGGAATGCAACCCGGATACCCGAAAACCCTGGTACTCGGGTAACTTTATTTAAAATCGGGTAAAACGCCGATATCTTGACTCAGAACTCGAGTTAAAAAACCTAGAAATTAATAAAATTCATTCATGTATCTTTTATTTTAAAGGTAATAAATAAAATCTAACGTCAGCCGCCTTAATGCAAACGCGAAAACACATCACATTCTAGCTTATCTTACTTAACACGGCCCGCAATACCGGCAAAATCATTGTAGGCAATGCAACCCGGGTACCCGAAAACCCGGGTAACTGACTTTATTTAGAGTCGGGTAATACCCGGGTTTCATATTTGACCGGGTATTGCATTTCCGAGAGAGACCACGGCAGCGTGCAGCGCTGGTCGGTTGTTGCCGTGTTTGTTTGTTCGGTGCTGTTTGCTCGCTCGCGTGGGCGATCCACTACCGACATGCGTGACCTATTTTGTTTAGGAATGAATTAATCCCAACACATTGATGAAAAAAGAAATGTATATGGATTTTGTTTAAATACATATACAGGTTTAAGCGCCATCTGGTCAGTCACAAAGTTAGGTATAACTAATGGATTTACCAGTAGACAACATTCATGCATTCTGTCTCACCCTAGGCCGTACGTACCAATTCAAAGAGATCAAAGTGATATAGGTACTTGTATAAAAGAGAGAGAGAGAGTAAAAAATAAGGATATAGTTGAACAAGTAATTTAGGATACATTTGGCCAACCGTATAGCCTTGACCATGTAAAGTAATTTACCAAGGTGGGCCAGGAATTGAATTTCCATATACTTGAATTGTACTGTCTCAATAAAACCGTGGACTACACGACAAAACAACACTCCCCTCATGTGTTAAAGAACATAACTGACAGTGTTGTGGTGAGCAAGTACGACCTTTGTCAGCTGAAGGCTGGCCCAACACTCCAGACCCCCGTGTAGACGGGCTGGGTCGTGTGGGAACGGCCGCCGTGAAATCGGTGCGTCTGCGCCGCCATGGACCCAAGTGCCTTTACACAGCACGAGACGACTACGATCCCGCGTTACATGACATTGACATTAATGTATTGTTCACTCCGACCTTGCTCGGGCTCAGCTAAGTCTTCTTGCCAGAGTCTTCTTGGACTTAACCTTTCCCGCTGGTCCGTTGCTCACTTTGAACAATCAGCGAAACTTCAAGGTGGTCCGGGCCAAGCGACCTGGTTCGCTCCCAGGAAACGCCACGGCTGCCGGTTTTTGTATAAATTGAATTTCGACAAGTATTGTAAATATAATTATAAAGTTTGTAAGCAACTGACCTGTGATAACTAACTATCATCAATAAAGGAGTTTGAGTTTGGGAACGCTGGAAATCTGGTCTGGTCTGATTCTTGAATTCTTAGAATCTTGAATCTGGCTGTTACGTGCTGCACCGAAGTTTCAGCCGTTTTGTCCTAATACTTATTAAGTACACGAGAATGTCGTCGGTTGTAAATACCGTGTAAAGTCTATTCTTTTTATTGTCTATTGCGGGGACACTATTGAGACGTAATAATGTATTTTACGGTTTTATTTCGTATAAAACGATCCAAACGCCGACCAGTATGTTCATTTGGGAAACCACGAAGAAATATAGCTGAAAAATACGGTCATTGATAAAACTGATCAAATGAATATGAAATGCATCTATCTATGCAATATGTTTTCTGAAGAAGCAAGGGTATCTAAGCACCAGTTTTCTGTAGTATATATTTTTAGGGTTCCGTACTCTTATAGGTAACTCTTATAGGATCACTTTGTTGTCTGCCTGTATGTCTGTTCGTCCGTCCGTCCGTTGGGGGTCAAGTTTTCGACATTTTGAAGGGAATCAAAATTAATAGGGTACTTTAATCAAAATTAATAGGGCGAGTCCGACTTGCACAACTTATCAGGTTTTTTTTTAAAAATACATAACGATTTGCCTTTTAATTCACCGTGGTCATACCTAACCTAAGTGACGAATGACGATGGAGCTTGGACGGAGCAGGTTTGTTTAGATAGTGCTTATTCACTTTCGGTTTGAATACTCTCCGCTCGCTGCATGGGAGTTCTTGCAACATTGGAGTTGTTATAAACGAACACAGTCTTCTAAAATGTATCATGTCTAACGTATTAGATCACGTTTCGGTATCTTATTGTAAAATGTATCACTTGTGACGTAACTACAATAGATCACGTTTGGGGTAGTTTTGTAACTGGGCCATAACGTCATCCAGGTAAGGTTATCGGCGGGCAGATCGGCGAGCCGTGAGTTACGAGCGATCGTTTGCCAGACCCGACAACTTTATCTAGCTGTCCGGATTACTGGGGTTCACTGAATAGACGTTGCAAGCCAAGAAGATCATAAAATTGGCATCTCAATATTCACCGTCAAGTTGATGCTGATGAAACGATTAAAAAGCGGTTACATGTAGGTATTGATACCAAAACTTGCATGAAAAATCAACGATCTTCCAGTAATTCTACAGTCCTAAGATTTAGTATTATATTCATCATGAATGGTGTCATTCATTGGCTCTTGAAGTCTTGACTTCAATCAAACCTGATGGTAAGCAGTGATGAAAACTACGCAGGACGGGCGCACGTTAAAAGATGCCTACTTAAATTATGCATTCTGGCCTGAAATGGTCCGGATTGAAATTTGTCGAAAAACTGACGTTGGCAACAAATTTCATATCTTGGATGTACCTATGAAGATGCGTTTCTTTACTACTAATGTTACGACTAGCTACTATTGACAAGTTTTGTATGACTATGTATTTGTATAGTGATCGGTGTTTACAGATATACAATACTTATGTGTGCTTTCTTTCCAGTGCGTGAGGCATCCGCATAATATTTTTTCATATCTATGGTAGATCCATTATTATCTTGAGCTAGTATGAAAGAACCCTCATCAAAAACAGCGTATCGTTCTTGATTTGTTTTTTCATCAGTTTCGGGGCAAAACAATGCGCCGGCGCTGGCATCCGATAATTAAAAGTGGAGGTTCTATCGCCTCCAACCCGTTTTTTGGCCTCCTACTAATTGATTGGTTTTCACTCGATTTTGTTTTCTTATCTCGCTCTAATGTTTCCAAACAGGATTTTGTTTGTGGCGCATTTTGAGTTATTTTTTCATTGTTGAGATTTACTTGCGTAGTTTGATTAGTCTGTGTGTTGGATCGATATTGTTTTTGTTGGTAGTGTAGGGATTGTAGGATTGACAGCGATATAAATATGGGCGTGGTTTCTATTAGTTTGAGAAATTGAATATTTATAATTATACACTCGTATTCGTATTCAATTGACGACCGCTTTAGCTTAGTTGATGACCCTGCCTACAAAGCAAGAGGTCCTGGGTTCGAATCCAGGTAAGGGCATCTATTTGTGTGATGAGCACGAATATTTGTTCCCGAGTCATGGATGTTTTCTATGTATTTAGGTATTTGTATCTATTAAATATATCGTCGTCTAGTATCCATAACACAAGCCTTATTGAGCTTACTATGGGGCTAGTTCGATTTGTGTAAGATTGTCCACTAATATTTATTCACCTCATTTTATTTAAGCTTAGAATTTTAACGATATGCCGCTGGAGGGATCTAGATTATTAAATAGATGTGAGGATATTGAAAATGTAAGTAGGTTATATTATAGATAACGCGGGCCATTTTGTGCAGTTCGACGACAGTTCCGTGATGGTTCGAAGCACAGAAATATATCGAGATAAATGGAAATTGTTCGTCGATTTGTATGGGAACCAAGCGTGTAACTTTTTCGCTTGGCTTTTGACGCCAAAAGTGTAATTTAGCGGTGGAGAACAAAAAATTAGCATTTCATTTGGTGCTATTTAAACAATTAATTACACCATTATTACTAGATTTTCAAATCTGATAATGATATTGGCGGTAACTGAAGTTGACGGCGTGCTAAATAGGTCACCGTCACTCCTTTTTAGCACGCGAGGTAATACATACACTTTTTGTTTCTACCTCTGTATATTTCTGCGGTTCCAAGGCTCTTGTCAATTCTACCAGAAAGCCTAGCAGGCCCTTGGTGTTGCCACCGACTGGTTGAAAGGGGGACTGAGTACTAACTAATGTAGGTAGCAATGATTTCAAAAGTAAGGATAGGCCCATCCGAACAGTTCGGAACTATTTTCCCCGTAACAAAAAATGCAGCTATAAGGACCAGCTGCGCAGTGCACGCGCCGCGTGTCGTACTGCCGACTGGTACTGCTTTGGCGGTATTTCTACCGCCAAAGCGTTGGAACCGTCTGCGCGCTCGCTTAGCCCTGTCCTTTGGTAGGTAGTAAATATTTGCCGGCACGATATCTTTAACACACTGACGCCCTCGGAGCTTAGTAGGGGAGACCGGGTATGGTTGTCTCACGGGTTGGTTGTCACAGCAGCCATTAAATAATACGAAACGAAGGAATAATTGCATCGCTCGGTGTTAAAAGATCGCAAGAGCTTCACCTCCTTCCCTACTTCACCAATCGATGCACTTATTCCTTCGTTTCGTATTATTTAATGGCTGCTGTGACAACCAACCCGTGAGACAACCATACCCGGTCTCCCCTACATGTACCTAAACGGATCCTATCGATAGGTATGGTGATGAGCACATGATTCATCGGGCAGTCTCCTGCGTGATTTCGAGGATTAGCGAGACTGTCACTTCTATAAATAGTCAAGTTAATTTTTTTAGCGATTTACGATGTGGTAGAGGTACCGTAAGTGCGTACTTTAGCATAACTGGCCGCGACTTCGTTTCTCGCGCGTCAGAGCATCACCTGTCACTGTCACACTATATTGAGTGGAAAGAGATAGGTAGCATTTGTCGCGCGACATAGAGTCGCGTGTCACAGTTGTGCTAGAGGTACAGGAGTGACTCACTCCGCGATTTCGCCGCGTGACCTTGGCGAGGTTATACCATAGAGAGAGACTGTCGGATGCAGTGCGTTCCGTCCGGTGGTAGGACCCCAGCGACAGTTTTGTCGACAGAGAGAGACTTCTCTACGTCGTACTTATTCTGTGACTTATTGCGTAACACAAAACTAGAGAATCTTGAAATGAAAACAAGATAATTAAAACGAATGGTACGCACGCAACAGGCGGAAATATAATTTGGGTGGATTTTCGACAGCGACATTTGTATGCCAAACTAACGGCATATAAATTTGTATAGCGAAAATCCACCCAGTTCTTGTATCACTTGCATTCTCATTTCTTTGCTTGTAGTGCGTTCGTATACGGTGCGCACACATTCAAGCGCTGCTATTATACTGTTATTATACTGTGTTCCATTGATCCACATTTGACGTATACTAGCAAAAACCCTTTGTTTGGACAAAGTTGTCCTTAAGGGCTAAACTTACTGTAGTCGAAATAATTATAAAAATACGAAACACTGTCTAAACTAATGAGCCTAAAATGGTCTTTCTTAAGTAAGTTAGGCAAACAGTAAGGTTTTTTGGAAAATAATCTATCCCTCAAGGGCATGAACGCTTGTATGTAAATCCTATCGGTTAATGACTAGTTATTTGGCCGTAAACAACGAGAAATAAAAGTTCGCAAGTAAATCAGGATTATTGAAGTAAATGATTAGGGTATCGCAGCCTGCGGGGAGGCGCGTTGTTAAAATTCCTCGCGTTCCCACAGCTCTGTTAAGGAGATGTTAAATGTAAGACGTTTCAACTGTTTCTTCAGTATAGTCAAGGACCATTAAAACAAGAGGACTGTCATTCTCCATACTTTGGATTGTAACCCGACTGCTAGGGGATATCCGGGCAAAAACTAGATGGCGCTAAAAAACTAAACATATAACGATGTTATAATTTAACAAAGAAACATAGTATAGTAACAATTAGTTTGTAAACAGCTAATAATAAATAAATTCTAACATTTAAATACTGTGTCACGTTTGCAAAATTGAATAATTGTAAATAATATAATTTAATTTCTTTTACCAAGCTTATACATAGATGGCGTTGTAAATTCAGGGAACAGCTTTAGAAAACAGCTCTAGAACCTACAGCAAAGTATAAAGACGAACAAGTAGTCCAACTTCGGCCGTTTAGGATCACGCAGACGCACGATAGCACGTCTGTGTGAGTACTGTGAGTGCGGTCTATACTGGAGCATTCTTACGCATTCTCATTTCTTTGCTTGTAGTGCGTTCGTATACGGTGCGCACACATTCAAGCGCTGCTATTATACTGTTATTATACTGTGATCTCTCTCTATTGCATAACGCGTATACTGATGCGTGCTCTTTCTGGTGCCTCTCTATTTTAGATATAGAGTATTGAGATTCAAGATTCATAGAAGATAGAATGAGATGGAGAATAGAATGGCAGATATACAAGAGGTATTCTAAAATTCGTAAACGTATAGAATACAAGAGAAATAGCAAATTGTAAATGGTAATTTTTTTTGTAAATGGACGGTAGAATTTAATGGAAAATCTACAAAAATTATTGTAAAATTTGAAAATGGATAGAACGTAGAATGGATTCGAAGATATATAGAGACATTGTAAAATTCGTAAATGCCATGGAAGTTGTACAAAATGGAAGGAGCCTTAAGTTTGGGCGGTGGGCGTGCCAAATGCTCGAGATTCGTTTATAATGTATTCCGACTTTGTTTTTTGTTCTAAAACGCTCTCCGTGTCGCTCGAGATTTATTCGGGGCCGTGGCCACTAATAAGGCATAGGTGTAATATTTACTTTTTAATCTTTATTGCACTATCTATACAAAAATATGCCGGATTTTTTTTTTACGACCTTGCAATGGCGGATTTCAGTCTCCGTGAGCGGCGGCTGAATCCGCGAGTAAGCGTGACTTTGATGGACTGTAATGGAGTGATCCTATGCATGAATGGAAGATGAAGGTTAAAAGTGTAAGTCTACGCGGGTTAGGTTTCCGCTACTCGGCGTGTGATCATCATTCACTTGCCTTTGTCCCATTCATTTTGGGTCGGCGCAGCGTATCTTCTTATTCAATACCTCTCTATCACTCGTTTACATCCTTCCTAGCCATGTCAATCTTTCACACAATCCAGACACCTCTTCCTTGGTCTTCCACTTCTTCCAGAAGCTACGCTTAACGCGTCTATTTGCGAGATTTGACTTAGGTATGCTATTTTCAAGCTGCAGTCAATGTTCCCTTGCACGAATGCAAAAGGAAAAAGTTCTTAGCGAGGAATGAGGAAACGAGTCACTTACGCCTGAAATGACGACCAGGAACACTCTGTCTAGAGTGATACTGAAGAGAATTGCCTACTTCAGCCTTAGCCAAAATCATACGAGGCACCGGTAGAATCAGACCAGAACCAAGGCTTTGAAGGCTATTTATGAATCGAATTTACTGAAAAAGACTTGAAGATATTGAATGGATTTTTAGGGTTCCATACCTGGCTGTCACAGCCAGATATCTCAGGAACTACTGCTGCTATCAATTTGAAATTTGGAATAGTGTTAAAAATAGCTGAGCCGAACTTACTGGACATATTATGCTGAGTCAATAAACTAAGTGGAATAGGCTTGGCCTGTATTAGTAATATTTTATCAGCTTTAAACAAATAATTATTGTTTAAGGGGCCGTGGGAAGCTTCATAGTTACATTCCGCGGAGCACTATCTTATCAGAGTCAACACTTGGAAATGTTTCATGGGTTTTACAAATGCCTGTCAATATTTACCGTTCAAAGTATTGCATTGCAAGCTCAATTGTTTTTGAAGAAGGGTTTATTCAACTCCGTCCTTTGACGAATTCAAATGTATCGTGTTATATTACTTTCTATGTTTTTTTTTATGGAACGAAACCAAGAAGACCTCAGCAACACCATTAGCCTATATAAGTATATGTCCCTCTGCTGGGCACAGGCTTACTCTCATAGACAACTGATTGTGGTTACCACGCTAGCCCATTGTGGATTGGGGACTTCAAATACCTTCAGAGGCGGCTCTAGCCCATGTAGCGCCCGTGTGCAACCAATACCCTGGCGTCCTTCCATAGGCAAAGCCCGAACGACGCATGGTCTCTGGAGGTGCCACAAGCGGTGCTCGGCGCCCCCTAAGACCCTGCGCCCGTGTGTAGTGCACACTCTGCACTATCGGTTAAGCTGGCACTGCATACCTTTGATCTAACTAGATTTCCCGGTTTAAAATATTAATTGTATAGCTAGGCCAAGAACAGTCTTTATCAGAAACGACATCGTTATCTCCAATAATATGTTATAAAAGCTCAACCAATTTTATTTTAAAGGCTTTAGTCATTTTTATAATTGACTAGATACACGTAGATAGGTATTTAACACGCAGATAAAACACTGATACCTAAATGGGCTATTTCTCATTTTTTTGTATTGTGTTTCGTGGTTGTCATTACCGTGGTTGTAGCACGTGTAGCAAATTTTTGAATCGTTCGAAAAAATCTTAAGGATTTTATCTATAAAGAATACACATTAAAAAAATCCTGATAAAATTAAGGGTATATTTAACAATCTGATAATAATGGTGTAATTAATTGTCCAAATACCACCAAATGAAATGGAAAATTTAAGTTTTCTACCACTAAATTACACTTTTGGCGTCAAACGCCAAGCGAAAAACGCAAGACGCTTGATTCCCATACAAATCGACGACCTTCCTTCTATCTCGATATATCTGTGGGTCCAGTGAAAAGGGGTACAAGTCACATTTAACCTAGGAGCAAAAGAGCTTAAGTCATACTATAGAGTTGTGACCTTTTAGTCCTGGTACAAATTTGACTTGCATTCTGCTTTTCACTGGAGCCACAGATATTTCTGTAGCAAAAACCGTGTCGGTGCGTCAAACACTAACCTACAAGTACTATGAATCTCCAAACACATCAATCGACAAACGTGAAACATCACGGCACAAAAGTGGCAAATATTTGTCGGACAAAGCTTGGGTGCACAAAGCGTAATCTCCAGCAAGCCGCATACCTCACATACGGGGCGCTGGGGATGAAAGGGGCCGGGCGGGGAAAAAACCACCTCCGTGCTCGTATACTCAGACTCGGCAGATTCTACGTAGGTACATATGAGGACAAATGATTTTAGAGTACACATTATGTCACACGTATAGGGGTTAGGGAAGGCTATCTCGAACCGAGATTGACGATTCGAGAGCTCGTGCAAAAAATCTGATTCAAGATTGGGTCATTCGAGATCTCGACCGTAAGACTTTCGAGACCGAGATTAATCTCGACGAGAACAAGATTTGACAAAGTTATTAAGAAATGTGTTATTTTCATGTAAATTGCCTAAGTATTCAGTGTATATTAACTATTTTTGACAAGCGGCGAGCGATATACAAAATAATATAGGGTTAGCGAGCAAAGCAAAAATCATATAAATACATACATTGTGGGTACGCTACGTCCATACGAATCGGGCGATTATTTTGCACAAAGTGCACCACCGTCAGTTAATTAAAGCCGAATGCACAGAGTAGCACTGCCTGGATAACACGAATCAAGTCTCAAAAAAATTAATCAGCACAAAATAATGAAAACGCGAGATCTCGAACCGAGATTGCAAAAATCGAGATTAATTTCCTACTGACAAGATTCAATCTCAAAAATTTGCTCCAGATCTCGCGAGATCGAGATTGCATTCTCAGATAGGGGTAGTGGGGGTGCCAGATGTAACGCCTAGATAAGAAAAAAATGGAAATAATTTGAACCTAGGCTACTAAAAATGGAGTCATGGGTTCGATTCCCAGTCAGTCAGTCAGGGTAACTTCGGAAATTAACTTTAGTTAACGGTTCTAACAGATTTTTTATTGGAGACTTCATAATGGTATGATTTTCGCGGTGTCAAAAATGTAATTCACACTCAATACATTATTATAAAATAAAGAGCCAAATTATACAGTTTATAACAATGCACGATAAATAAATACGACAAACATTAATTTAAACATGTCGCCATCGAACCCCAAATCCAAACAAGACGGAACCCAAACTAGCCCTACAATGCCCTATTATTCATAAATAACATCAAATAAAAAAACCTCGAGACACAATCACAGGCGCATGTAGATAAACCATTATACAAACACAATGCTATCACCATCCCTCTCACACGCAGTCTTTTGAATGGGATTTTTTATCCCCGTTTCATTCACTCGAATTACTTTATAATGTCGTTAAGGCTTTGTGGGTTTCGATTTCTAGAGGTTTTCGCGTCACGATGTTTTTTTCTTCGTTGATTTTGTCGCTAGAATCTCTATTATTATTCTCTATTATGATGTTTATGAAATCATTGCCCGAGATAGTTGTGAACACGTTTTGAGGCTCGCCCGGACTGCGGCAACAATCGAAATTAACATTATTATAAATGGAGGTGACGCTCAAGAACACTCAAGATGACTACTAAGCTTTTTCATTTATGTATTTCAATAAGTAACTTTGTTTTTGTTTAAATGGATTTTAGGGTTCCGTACCTCAAAAGGAAAAAACGGAACCCTTATAATCTTATTTGTTGTCCGTCCGTTTGTCTGTCAAGACCCTGTATCTCGAGAACGCGTAGAGGTATCGAGTTAAAAATAAAATCGTATACTCAAGTCTACTACAGTGCGTTGACTCTGCACTTGGCCGGTTTTTTTAGAGTATTTGTTATTTCTTATTTTACTAAAATTATATGTTTATTTTCCGACTAAAATGGAATTATTTTGAAAATCTGTATCTAAGTATGTACATACCTATATATTATGGATAAACAATAGTTTTGATGAGCTACTACTTAGTTTCTATTTCTCGGCACACTGTATTACATAATTAGTTTCATTATGATTTATATTTATGTTCAGTAAAATTCAAGAGTGGATAATCAATAAACATCTACCACCTGTTAATTAAATTCCATCATCTTACAATTTAATAATACAAGTTTGTTTACTGGCTTTAAGTTCCATTGAATTATGGTAATCAACCGTAATCAACCCTTGACAGTATTGTGTACTAAGTACTTTGTACTTCCCACAGTAGGTACGTAATCTAGTGAACAAGTAAAGTACGCAACTCCTTACAGATGAAATGCCAAAGTCAAGCAATATTAAACCTTATAATCAGGGCCGTAACATTGAAGCTCGTAGGTCTAATCCATGGTTTTGTTCTAATTATTGGAATGGTCGGAATTAATTTTTCAACAGATGATTGGACTGCCGGCATGGCAACGATCAAGCTCCAACCTTCACCTTGGAGTAGGTAACTGACGCGTCTGGTGAGGAAGGCCCTTACTAAGGCCTTTGATATGTTGGGCTTACTATTCACATCGATGTACATTACGCGTTATGAAACGATCTTGTATGAAAACTGTACTGTTTGACGTAGCTATGTTTCCGACAGTCACTAAGTTTGCTTAGTGTCGCGATATCGATAGCATTGGTGGTAGAGGCGTGGGGTGGCTCAGGGTAGTGTTTGGAGGCCGGTACTTTACGTGACCTCCTGAAGGGCGTCTTTTCTGCTATAATCTCGATTTACCCGACTCTTTGTGGGTACTTAATTGAATAACCATGAATTCAAATTGTCGTCGAGGGGAATTGGTTAATAAATATGTGTTTACGATTATGATTAAAGTTGACCTGATTTTTTTATAGCTACTGAAGTAACTTATAGACTAGTAAAATTTACCTTCAGAATGCCACAAGTTGTATGAAATTATGGTTGTATTTATGTTTTAAAGTGAATAAACATTGCCTTTTTAGAGAGACTATATTTCTTTATAATTACTTAGATGTCTTAGCAGTTTTGTCATGTTTGGTTAATTGATTTGATTTTGGAATGTCTCAAGCGAATGTGTTTAATATGTAAAGTGAATAAGATTATTGTTAAAGCTACATTAGTTTGTAAAATTATCACAATGAGGAGACAGGCTTGAGTGTCATGTTAATAGTGGATAGAGTAGACGAGGGTATAATGGTGAGCTTACACTGTAAGAGAGTTCTGATATGCATGCTTCTGCCAGTCGTTCCATTCGTCTCACTCTAAGGCGGATCTCACACTGCAGCGCGAATCGCGGCGACACGCGACTACTATGCGCAGCTACACGGAAAAAATCGCGGCGACGGGCGATTTCAGTGTGTTCTTCGCCTAATTATTAGGAATTTGTGTAGTTCTGTGGCTGTGACGCATTGGCCTCACTTTTTCTACATTTGGTTGCGTAAAACGCACTGTCAGCGTATTTTGAGCAGCGGTGTGAAGTGGTTATAAAGCCACGTAAGCTCTGTAAGCGCACGGGGTGTTTTTTCATCTAATATTCCGGGCACTTAGCATAATCGCCCGGCCCGCGAAAGAGACACGGCGCGACGCAAACGCAACACCCATAAAACGCCTATAAACATCTAAGATTAATAAAAAACCGGACAAGTGCGAGTCCGACTCGCCCACCGAGGGTTCTGTACAAATACTTTAAAATAAAGACTATATTTTAAATGATTTAATTACAAGTGTATAGTTTTCAGATTTTTCCCCATATTTTGTACCTTGAGACGGTATGACTTGCCAAATTTAATTTTTCTAGGTTAACGGAAAGGACCCTATAAATTTTGGTTTCCTTGAGAAAGTCGAAATGTACGTTTATTGCATCATAAACGACCATATCTTTTTTACGTTAATTTAGATACTACATATGAAAGAAACATGATGTTTCTTTGTTTCTTTTTTAATGCGTATAAATTACACCACATTTTAAGATACATATATAAATACAAGAAATTAAAGTACATAGAAAAATGAAATGGTACTCACCTGTGGTCCAGACCGGGAATCGAACCCGGTACCTCTGGATTTCCGGCCCAGCGCCTTAACCACTTGGCTTGGCTTGGCTTTTTTTTATTTTTTCTATGTACTTTGATTTCTTCACTACATAGTATAAAACAAAGTCGCTTTCTCTGTCCCTATGTATGCTTAAGAGGAAACAGGAGGGCAGTTTTTCCATACAAACGTAGTCCCCTGTTTCCTCCCTGGATAATGCCAGCAGAGCAATCATTTTTTGTCCAAAAATCTATGGCTACTATTGATACGTTCCTATGTTTTCCTTTTTACGATAAATTGATTCTCAAAAGAGATATTAACCTTCAAAAACCTAAAAATAATGCCAGATTTTCCGCTGTGTTCACACATCCAGAAAACAAATTTGACTAGATTATTAAAAAAAAGGAAAACATAGGAACACGGCCAAAGCCTTTCTTTAATGTTTAATGAAAAAATTAGTTAAATAGGTTAAGTTTTGGGGAAGAAATCAGGGGACTACGAAACGTTGTTTTCATGAAATTTTAAAAGGTTTTTTCGGTCCAAGCTGCAGTTGTCTCTATCGCGCTCTGCGGGTGAGAGGCGGGCAGTGCGGGATAGCGACGCATTTTACAAATACCTAATTTTCAATTCTCTCGACCTTACTGTTTCCTCTTAAATCTTTAAAACTACGCAACGGATTTTGATGCGGTTTTTTTTTAATAGATAGAGTGATTGAAGAGGAAGGTTTATATGTATAATACATTCATAATATAATAGAGAAACACCGTGCGAAGCCGGGGCGGGTCGCTAGTGTATCTATATAATGTTAATTTAGATGTTTGATTTTTTCACAGATTCAAGGGACCATAGACCTGAGTTTTAATTTCAACTTGATACCTCCACGCGTTCCCGAGATACAGGGTCTTGACAAACGGACAACAAAGTGATCCTATAAGGGTTCCGTTCTTTCCTTTTGAGGTACGGAACCCTAAAATCTATCGCTAACGCTAGTTTTATCGTTTAATGCTGTAGTATAATTTAGTGTATTTTTATTTCATTTGATAGTTACGTTCCTAATTAAGATGGATAACGTTGAGTTAGAGAATTTATTGGTTTAGCAGGGGCGACAGGATGTTACTATATTGGGCGATTGATTTGCTCCAGTTTATCATACGTTCCTCATAAGAGGGTCGCCTTTTATGACGTCCGACTAGACTAAGCCTTACCTACATACATTACGCAATTGCATATACCGGTGTTTTCAACGTGTGTGTCGTGACACACGGGAGGGTCGCAGGTCGCAGAGCTTTTAGAAGGGGTCGCGAGGGTCGCGAAGCAACAAAATATAAAAAGCTCAAAGAAAAAATAATCTTATTAAGAAGAGGCACTCTCTCTCTCTCTCTGGTCGCTCCCTCATGACTGAGGATCGTGGTCATCGGTGGATGTGGATGGTCTACACCTAGTTTTTATGATCTGCCTCCACCGGTGCCTGTTCATCGCGTCTCTGACGACCGAGCAAAACTTGGTTGAGGATGGGCCTTTCACTTGATCACTCCATCTGGTTGGAGACCGACCCCGGGCTCGTTTACCCTCCGTGTTTCCAACAATGATCAGCTTTTCAAGGCTTTCATCTCCCCTTCTCATTATGTGGCCAAAGTAGGTCAAAATCCTCTGTTGAAGAAGAGGCACAGTAGACGCGAAATATTTTCACATATATAGGGGTAATGAAAAAGTCGATAAACACTATATCGTGTTGTGAAACCACAGAATTGGTTCTGAAATTGGGAATTATCAAGTTTATTACGAACTAATCATAAATGAGTAAATGACTAATATCGTCGAGGTGGCCCACAAAAAGCCGGACCACCCAAAGGACGGGCGCGCGAAATACCTACACATTTGTAAGGTAATACGGCCGCAGAAAAATACCGCAGTGTTAGGTACTTAGCTGCGGGTTGTCCTTTAAATTTTTTCGACTACTGGAGCTTTTCAATCAAAGTACTTTTGAACCAATCTGTGTCTTTCTATGTATACAACCAGGGCCCTATTTAATAAACGTTACAATCCTACAATTTTGTAGAAAAGTAACAGATTTGTCAAATTGTACTACAAGTGATGTCTAATAAACCTTACAAATATGTAAGAAATTTACGTATTTATAACTCACAATTATCGCAATTACAAGTACTGTTTAATAAAAGTTTACACATGTAGAAAATGCCCGTAGATTTTGATGACAATATTGTACTTACAAAAAAGTAATTGTAGGGTACAATTTACATAAAATGTAAGTGTTTGGTGTAAGTTCTTAATAAAAAAAGGTAGATTTCTTACTCTTCAGTTTAGCATTTTAGTGTTACACGGAGTACTTTCTTGTTGGTTTGGTTTATTAGTAAAGTCATGGATAACAACAACAACGTAACTGACATCTCAATTTTATTATCCTCAATTTTTTTTTATTATTATTTTATGACATAATTCTAATTTTTTTGTCTTGTATTGTCTTCACGTAATGTTAATTATTTTTGAATGAACATTTTATGTTATTAAATAATATTGTAATTGTTAAATATATAATTACTGAATCGCGCCCAAATGTTGGCACGCCTGCTTGCATTGCTGAGCACATTGGAAGTATCTATTTTATATAAGACCTATTATACTGTGTTCTAGCAAATAAATTATTTGACTTTTGAACAAAATTACAATTCTGTTTCTAATATACTAGAATAAAGACATGTGATTCAGTCGAAAAACTATAAGTCATGATATGAAAATCAACAAGCTACTATCACTACTCTCACTACTTGTTGTTAAAACCATGTTTAATATTATTTATTTATTATTGTTTAGGTTGTAGGACACGCTCTTCAAGTTTTGACACACCATGAGTCCACCTGTCGCAATTGTACTACAATTTACATAATATCTAAACTTGTAATTACAATCGTGTGTTTAATAAAGCAGTTTTCCCTACAAATATGTGAATTGTCACCTGTACAATGAAAATGTTTATTAAACAGATATTTGTAAAATTGTAGTTACAATACTACAATTATGTAGGTTTTCCACCATTACAAATTTTTAACTTGTAATATTTATTAAACATAAATTTGTAAAATTGTAGCCTGTAATCTACAATTTACAATTTGTAACTTGTATTGTTTATTAAATAGGGCCCTGTAGATTAAAATATTGAAATCTCATTTAAATCATTCTAGGCCAAATAGCGATCTGTACCTCTAGCACAACTGTGACACGCGACTCTTTGTCGCGCGACAAATGCTACTTATCTCTTTCCACTCAATATAGTGTGACAGTGACAGGTGATGCTCTGTCGCGCGTGAAACGAAGTCGCGCCCAGTTATGCTAGACTGTACTGCTAGCACAACTGGGCGCGACTTCGTTTCTCGCGCGACAGAGCATGACCTGTCACTGTCACACTATATTGAATTGAAAGAGATAGGTAGCATTTGTCGCGCGACAAAGAGTCGCGCGTCACAGTTGTGCTAGAGGTACGATACCTTTAAACGAGCGATTCTTGTATATTTATTTGTGTATTTCGGGGATCTAGGAAACGGCTCTAAAATTTTGATGATATATGCTAAGTGGGGGTTTCTGTTAGCAAACTATCGATCTAGCTTGGTCTTATCTTAGGTAGACGCGCGTTTTCGAATTTTCATGGGTTTTTCTGTTCATATTGCGTTTATAGGCTGTTCTATAAAAATGGCAATGTTTAAATAATACACGGATCGAAAAGTTTCGATTTTTTAAGTCGCTTGAAAAACTGCAGTAACTCGAATAATCATGCATTCAAACTTTATGATTATTTTGACAGAACGATAACTATAAAGTCTGAGACTAAAGTGGACTCAATGTTTCGCCGTCAAAATGTCAGTTGTCAGTCAATACTCTGTTTTAGTTCGAATAAATTGTTTGTGTTATTTTCTTGCAAATATCTTTAAAATATTATGAATACTAAAAATAGGTTACCTGATGCAGAAACCAGCACTCTGGATGATGATAGGATTAACCGACTAATAGCCCGATATTACAATTTTCACGATTCCTCTAAGGAGCTACAAGTTGGTGATTTCAAAACGGATAGAACATGTGCTACAAATACTAGTGCTCGGAAAAATATGAAGCGTACTGCGCCTCCATACACTATCAGTCTAGTGCAAGTGAACCCGATGATGGATAGTAATTTCGTGTATAAGATTCGGAGTAACGATGCTGATTCTGAGAAAGAACAAGACGATGACAATTTTAACATAAAAATATTAAGTGACGATGATAGTTTACATAGTCCTTCCAATTACTCTGTTTCAAGTGGCCCTAAAACTAGTTGGAAAGGTTTCAAAATAAGTTGTGATGCTGACAGATCAAATAGAGTTACTTTCCAGGATCATACTAAAAATGAGGAGCAACAAACCTCTTTTACTTACGATGTTCGGAAATCCTATGCCGAAAAGACTACATATTGTAGGCCAATAACCAATATTTATGACAGTAATTTTGTTCATAAGGTAATGGAAAGAAATACTAAGTTACAGCTGCTTCTAACAAAATTTCTAATTACTCGACAAAAGGAAAAAGAAAATGAAAACTGGAATAATTATGTTAATGATTTAATAATGATGAATCATTGTTATAGGGACTTGTCGAAGCACGCCTTACCGCCTGGTATGGTTCAGGAAGACATAAATCCAACGCTGGTTAATGATTTTTACAGCGCAAAAAATAAGCTGACCAAGTCTGACTCTTGCCGGGAAATATTGAATGACTTCTACACCTCCAAAAATGAACAATACATAGAAAATCCACCCGAATATGAAGAAAGAGAGTGCTTTAATAACAATACCTTAAAAAACGTATATGATAATCAACAGTATTGCTTTCCTAGTACATCACGAGACAGAAGAACTAATAAAGAAAGGAATAACCATGACTGGCCGTATCACAGATCCTTGTACGGTTCAAGTATCGTAGTTAGCGATGAAAATTTGTCGAATAATGCTACCATAACGAATGGAAAATTAAGGATAAGTTCACCAAAATCAGCCAGAAGCACAAAACTCAGCTCTCACCTAGACAAAACCAAATACGTGCAAACTCACATCACTTTTGGAGGTTATGCCAACTCACCAACTTATTTTGAAAATGACCTAAAAACAGAATTACGGGCTACGGTAAGTGAACAATATGTATCAGCAGAAGATAAAAATAACATAGAAAATAAAGCTGCGAGGAAAGAACAGTATGACATAGCAACAGAAAGTTTCTCCGACTTAAAAGAAATGCCAACAAAGTCGATACCGAGGCTAAAGACACCAATTAAAGGTCTTGATGAAAAGCTCGAGACACTTATTAAGTTATTTAGTTCTTTCATAGTAGATTTGAAATCGAAAGAAGAGTTGAAATCAGACCAATCAAACGATATTGTAGATATTAATGACACTGACCGTAACTTAACTTCAAATCAAAGTACATCTAAGTCAGTAAAAAAGAAGAAAAAGAAAGTAACCATTGTTGGCAATGTGATGACAAATACCTCACTGAGCGCTCTCGAGCAACAATCCCAATTTAACACTTCACAAAACTTACTAAACTCGAAACTTAATAAAATACTCTACGAAGAGTTAGACAAGAGTAACAAATTGAGAAACGAAATAGAAGCAATGTTAAAAACTACATGTCGGCCGTGTGCTGTTCAAATAAATATAGAAGTTCCTACCAAAGAGCGGTCCACAGAAGTGACTGATTCACTCCCAAAAACTACGCTGAGTGTTTCCAGAAGCAGCGAAATACCTATTGAAGACGTCTGTTCCTCTTTTGACCGCCCAGCCCCCCAGGGAAGACTCGTCAATGAGAGTCGGGAGTTATCGACGTCGATGCGACGGATTGCGGAGAACACCGACCCTTGGGGCTTGCTGTCGGTACTGAGGTTTTCCACGGATGCCGTTAAGCAGATTCTGTCGCTGGTCCCGACGGTAAACCGTTGGCATATGACGAGTGACCCTCCACAGGCGGCTGATGAAGCAAACTACGTGTGCAATGTGTGCGGAGCGGTGTTTAGACGCCCGTCGCAACTGAGTGCACACATTTTAGGACATGATTTAGGTCAAGCCAGGTAAAGATTTTGGGTTTACTAAGCACTTATTTGTATTTTATCCCAAGTAGAGTGCGACTACGATAACTTTGCAGAGCGGAACATGGCAATACCTCCGTTTAAAAGTCAAATTTCTATGAAAATGTGACTTTTAAATGGAGATGTTGCCATGTTCCGCTCTGCAATGTTATGATAGTCGCACTCTAGTAGCTTAGATATTGACGATGAGTCTGATTTATACAGTTTAATCGGTGGTCGATATATAAATGATTTTTTTATGTCTAGAGCCTATTCAAACCTAAACGGTATCCGCTACCTCTGTCGGTAGTGGTGATAAGCGCCCGCCCCTACTAATTCCTCCGCTTACGTGTTACTGCTACCCACGGCGGTAAAGGTCGAATGTGCCCTGTGGTTCAACGTGTTTAAGTAAAACAGTTGAATATGTTGGGAGTCGGCTAAAGTAAATAGGTACCGATTGTTGTTATAGAACCTCCATATGCCACCAATCCCCGGGCACGGTAGCGCCCTCTATGTTCCGGTGCGAGTACTGTGGACAGCGGTTCATCCGTGCGTACTGCTGTGAACTGCATCAGCAGAGTTGCGCGCAGCGGCTCGGCAGGAGCGAAGGCAGCTCCAGTTTGGTGATGCTCAGATAACAGGTATGCACTTGTTTTCAATCTCTCGTCTACGAGAGTAAGCCTGTGCCAGTGAGACGTTTATATCGTGTTAGTGGTATCTTGGTATCGTGGTATCGAATATATGAAACACCAAATAACCCATATTCATTCATATTGGGTTCACTTTTGGTTTTAATTTTTGATATTAAAGTTCACGAATGCGTCCATAAGTGTTTTTACTTGTCATAACAGGGTCGAGAGCGAGTGGGCCGCGTCAAATGGCTATATTTCGAGGCGACGTGTTCACCTGTCACATTCCTGGCTTTATCATAAATTGCCCTTTGAAATCGAATTTATAAACACTACATGTTCTAATATATTGAGGTTGTTCCACCTTCGCAAATATTTATTATATCAACACATCCAAAAGTGTCCGAAAGCGTTAGAAAAAAGATTTTTTCTTACCCGCTGGGTCGCCCGCCGGGCGAAGGGACAGTCTTTCGGACATGTGATTGTGTTGTGAGGGCATAATTGGGCCGGGGCCACTGTCAATGGTTCTTTGTAGACGCCGACTCGCATTTATCATGGCCGAGCAGCTATTATCGTGTAACGACCATAAAATTCGGTCGATACATCTCAATGATGCGTGCGTCTAATGCTAAGGCCAATTATGTCTAAAAACGGTAATGACATTACTGTTCCTAATCCGAAAGCTTGAATAGCGATTTCGGGAGAAATTAAATGATGACGCGTTTTACCTGTTGTCAATTTCTTATAAGATCATGAAAGGCTGTATGAATGGATACGGCAACGGGCACCACCCATTAACAACAATGAACGTAATCACGCTGAGGGTCTTTAAGTACACAATGCGCCGGTCAGCGTATCGGCGCTTCATTCACACCCGGGCACAATTCATAAACGACAGTTCCTGCACTAAAGAACTTTTTTCGCAATTCCGGCCAGTCCGGTGTTGTCCCACAGAGGTGTAAATAATAAGGTGAGACACAAAAGGTTTTTTGTCCGCTCCGGAGCACGTCGCGCCCCCCGGGCGGTGGGAGCTAGCCTACTAATTTATATACCGTTAAATATTTGGCACGCCGCCGTAAGATCATGCCCATTCTATTTGTTTAGGTGAAATTGTAAGTATTGTACTGGACGTGGGAAGCGAAATAAAAAATGTTTTACGCCGAATTCAATTCTGTTAGGTTTTGTTTTATTGCTCTGTTAGTTATTTAGCGTTTGAGCAACGTTTATGAAAGTGTCAGGTAACATTTTCTCACAGTAAAACGTTGTAAAGTTATTGTTTTTTCGGTTGCACCTGCAACGTTATCTGGCACAAAAAGAACCGAATCGAGGACAGTGTTTTATTCAGAAAACTAATATTTGTCATTCTAATCTCACCATTATGCACCTTGCGGCGCGTGGCAGCTTATCAATTATTTGTCAAACCCGCCCTTATCACGGGGTTCCGATACCAAATGAAATGTTTACGTGTAAAAACTTGAGATAAATGTGCCGGTTTTTGTCCGGAGATTAGCGTATCGCCCACTGTGCGATCACCTGTATTTATTTGGAGATTATGAGACCACAATGCGAGATTGTTTTATAGTATTTTATGCAACAGTTGTATAAGAAGGTTCAAAAAATGCGAATTGCGTGAGTTGCGATACGAGCCGCGAATGCGGCGAGTATCGCAAATAGAGACGCAATGAGCGTTTTTTGACTTAATTATACAACGTTGCATACAATACTTTTTCTACGACAGGTTTTAAAATTATAAAATACAAACAAGGCATAACCTGCAAAGAAGGCAAATATGACGTATGACTGTCAGTATGTGTCTATGGTAAACTTTTTATTTTTTAAATGAAGTTGACACGCAGTGAATATATTAAAAATACTTTTGTTTTTATGTTGGCATCAATGAATTTAGTTCAGAAAGTTTTGTTTTTCTTAAAAGCCGTAGGATTTTAATTGTTTGCTAAGTTGGTAGTTGTGCATTTTTACCGTAAAGTTAAAATTGAGCGCTTAATCCTTGACCTCAGTTTAACCTAGATTTAGAAGTCTGTGGTTGCTAGCAATAACGTAAAGTGGCTATAACGACACTAGTGCTGTTATGGGGAATAGAGTATAGACTTCTCTGAACTCATATTATATATGTTCTTATATTAGTGTTCGTGACCAAGTAAAAGACAGATAACAGTACAGGAGTAGAAAAAGTAATTAATGTTAATGGTTTGGTGATATCGTGGCTGGCGACTGCGGGGGCTGGGAAGTGGGTCGAGGGGATTATCGACCGAAGAGGGCAACAGATTACTAAAAAAAGATCTGTTCATGGCTTTTGTGTCGTGATTGATTACGGTGGTAGGTGCCCCAATTAAGGCGTTAATGGGTAACGTTTCCAACTAGGCACAGTCGAATGTATGTGAATGTATGAAATGTATAATAGTGAGTGTGTTTGTGATTCTAAGAAGATGACAAACCCCCTTTTTTTTAAATAAGTAAATAAATATTAGGGGTCAATTTTTCACAAATCGAACTAGCCCCATAGTAAGCTCAATAAGGCTTGTTTTTTGGATACTAGACGACGATATATTTAATAGATACAAATACTTAAATACATAGAAAACATCCAAGACTCATCCCACAAATAATATTTATTCTTACCGGGATTCGAACCCAGGGCCGTCAGCTTCGTAGGCAGTCACTAACCACTAGGTTAAGCCAGTCGTCAAATAATCACAGAATCATAATGACATGCGCACTTAACATGCCAGTTTATATCTTACATCGGTTTACAGAAATTGCTTTGGGACCATTTTTTAACAATTTTACTCGTTTCTTGCCAACGTCTCATTTAATTTTGGACTCTAAACTAGTGCATTTAACGTTTATTTTCACTTTTCTTGTGTGCTGATGAGTGATAAAGATATAAGATTATGCTTATAAGTGGGGGGGTTTGAATGTCTTAATTTTATTTTGGCCTGAAAGGGTTTGGACTTCTGTCCCCACAGTGTGATTCATTGTTATGAGCTAAGCTGGAGGTTTCTTCCATTTCGTAATCTCACTTATTATGTTAGTAGTATCGCCAAATCAAATCTTGAAATACCTACACTTTAAAACCTAAATATCTTGGCATTGAGTGTTCATATTACCATAGCTAAGAGATAAATCGCGTGAAGTTCGGGCTCCTCCAAAGGAGAAGCCCCCGCGCATTTCATAGTTCTAGGTCAACGGAAAGTACCCTATGGATTTTGGTCTCCTTGAGAGTGTCGAAATTTACGTTTTTTGCGGCAAAACAGCCGTACCTTCTTTTCACGTTAACATAGAAGGTTGATTATTTCACAGCTTCAAGGGACCGTAGACCGGAGTATACGGTTTTATTTTCAACTCAATACCTCCACCCGTTCCCGAGATAAAGGGTCTTGACAGATGAACATACAGACAGACAGACGGACGGACGGACGGACAGACGAACAGACGGACAACAAAGTGATCCTATAAGGGTTCCGTTTTTCCCTTTTGAGGTACAAAACCCTAAAAACGTATCGCTTCTTGCGTTATATTGCATAGTAGCTGGTGTGTCATCGCGGCACAAATGCCCTTTCCTGTCGTTGCAGGAAATCCATGCTAATATCGGCGCCCGCGCCGCCGAGCCATTGCCGGCACCTTATGAATTACTAGCTAACGCCTATACAATCGAGTGACACAACCACACGTGCCAGTAACAGCGTCGTCACGCATGCTCTGAAAGTGCTCGCCTCTGCGGTTATTAGATTGCTGCAAGTCAAAGCCACATATCTAGCATTCTGGAACGGTTGAGCGAATAAATCTCCGTGACGTCGCTCCTGTCTGGTGCCACCGGAAGACCAGCGCCAGCTCTATAGTCTGTACTTTTAGGTATTCAAAAAAAAAGTAAACAAAAAAACCACGTGACTCGGGTCGTTCAGCCAATCAAAGCAACGTTTTGTATCTGTGGCACAATGCCATTGGCTGAATTGGGAGGGCTGAGCGTTATGCTGAGGTGGGAGCTTTTTTGAGGCAGTGAGATTTCTTTGTGTTTTCTTGTTTCATTTCTACTTAAAGTGTATTTTTTTTACTGTCACAAATAAATGTATTTTCTTTCTTCCTTGCCTGAATAAATAGGAATGTGAGTGGCTAATTTTAATATAATATTATGCACTAGGTAACAATAGCTTTAAAAAAATCATTTATTATCGACCAACATGGATCACACATTGTTAGTAAATACAGGGTGTCCCTAAAACCAACTTTTATACGATCAGGGCTGATAGACCAGCTCATAAGAACCTAGATTAAGCAAATTTGACCTCAGTAAAAATCTCTTAGTTTTCGAGATATTGACGTTTTTGTAAAACTCGTGCTAAGTGATAACAAAAAAAAATTATTCGATTTTTTTCAAATTTCACCTCTGACTTCGAACTAGCGTGGTGAAAAAAAAATGTATTAACATAACCAGGCACTCAACGTAAAAAAATTGCGCATTTATTGTAGTTTCTAAAATGGTATAAAATTTACTAAACACTGTAATAATTTTTGAAATAATGATATTTTGTTACAAAATTAACTGTCGGCCGCCTTCATCTCATACGATCCGGTTGAACTAAGTTTGCACCTGGCGTGCTTGACATCACATACAAATTAGGTGCAAACTTCACGTAATCGTCAATATCTCGAAAACCAAGAAATTTTGATGAGGTCGATTTTACTCAGTCTCGTTTTTTATGAGCTGGTTTATCAGCCCTGTTCGCCATTTTGTAAAAGTCGCGAATTTTGATAGCCTGGATCAGTCTTTCGAAAGTCATGACTTCAAATTTCAGTATTTTCTTAATCTACCTAATTTGTATGTGATGTCAAGCACGCCAGGTGCAAACTTAGTTCAACCGGATCGTCTGAGATGAAGGCGGCAGACAGTTAATTTTGTAACAAAATATCATTATTTCGAAAATTATTACAGTGCTTAGTAAATTAAATACCATTTTAGAAACTACAATAAATGCGCAATTTTTTTACGTTGAGTGCCAGGTTATGTTGGTACATTTTTTTTTTCACCACGCTAGTTCGAAGTCAGAGGTGAAATTTGAAAAAAATCGAATAATTTTTTTTTGTTTTTGTACTGTGTCCACAGCATGAATAAATTAGCAAAAATAGAAAATACGTTCAATAGCATAGTTATTTGGCCACACATAGCAAAAAACAGATTTGTAAAATACTTGATATTTTAGCAATGAAACTCAAAACACCGAGTCAGGGTATCACTTAGCACGAGTTTTACAAAAACGTCAATATCTCGAAAACTAAGAGATTTTTACTGAGGTCAAATTTGCTTAATCTAGGTTCTTATGACCTGGTCTATCAGCCCTGATCGTATAAAAGTTGGTTTTAGGGACACCCTGTATACTAACAATGTGTGATCCATGTTGGTCGATAATAAATGTTTTTTTTCCTATGTGCGCCGAAGACACCCCGACAAAATAGGAGTTCAAATGGACATTCTGTTCAGTGTATACTTTTTGCTTTAACACGTTCACTGCGTTACGGGGCCTTCTGAACCCCGTACTATGCCGTCATTCAGTGCGGGGGCTAAAATTGGCGTTTACTCGCTGGTGCGGAGGCTGTATTTTTGGTATTTTTATGTCTACAACAGAAATAATTATATATTTGTGTTTCTATTTTAAAGTATAATCTAGTGATATATTAAAATGTACGGGGTTATATGAACCCCGTTCCGATCACAGAACAAAAATTGTCTTCTTGTGCGATACGGGGTTCAGAGAACCTCGTATAGATTTTAACTGACCTGTGGGGGATGATGTGCTCAATATCGCTAGTGCAGTCATTATCACAACACCTGTTATCGGTAAATTAGAAATGATCCATGGATTATCCATTGAAGTCTAATGATAATTTTACAAAATACTGATCCGGAGCCAAAAAATATAGATGTTGAACACATTATATTTCAACTTGATGAAAAGAAAAAATGTGTACGCTATTATAAAAAATACGGGAACCTATGAGTAGTCGCGAAGCAGATAATAAAGTAAAAAAGTAAAAATTATTTGCAGTAACTAAGTGTAAAAAAGCAATGTGTTTAAGTTGTTATAACTTAGGACATTAAATTCGCCACAAATTCACAACATTTATGAATGTGCAATACTGTATCTAAAACTTTAAATTAATTTAAAATATCGTTTATATCATTCCCATCACTACCAATACATCGATATAGATAAAGTATGTGCGTTAAGGGGTTCACTAAGCCCCGTAGTTTTTCAAATTCAGTGCGATACGGGGCGAAAAGAACCCCGTGCTTTCTTTTTATTATAATTTTTTGAGCTTTCATCGTAACTGCGTGCGGAGAGAAAGTAAGATAGGAAATTTCGTACTTTGTAAATTGATGCAAAAAAAATACGAAAAGATTAAAAATTCAGCCTTTTAAAGCAAATCAAATGGACTAGAGTGTACGGGGCACTTTTATACCCGTAACTCACAAAAGTGTAAACCAATACGGGGTCGATTAGGCCCCGTAACGCACTAAAATTCAGGACGGAGATTTAGGTCACCGCAGTGAACGTGTTAAATGGATCGAAAACTGATATAAGCTAGTGTTTATCTTCAAAAAAGGTCCGGTTCTCAAAGGGTAAGTCGAAGACTAATGAAAATCTACTCATATTTAACACTTCATATAAGTGAAAATTTATTTACCATATAAGTATTGATAGAAGCTTAAAATGGTGATTGTTCCTTCGGGCGCATATACCGTATCCTGGGTTACCCGTTGGTTACAAATTGCTGTTAAATCGATGATCTATCCGTCTGGCTGTCTTCCTTCCGTATAGTTTTAATAAAACATTATTCATACAGGCACCAATACTGGCTTCAACAAATATACTGTTCGGGTCAAATCTTAAAGCCGATTCCAGAAAAAAGTATTAATTTAACCCTTAAATGCATAATGATGTATATCTGCATCGTATATTGTATGGCCAGTGCTTTTCTTGATGATTTATTTTTTATTTTTCCCTCAATCTATACAACAAGACACATCTATTTCAATTAATTAAAAAGTTATACAAAAAATCATGCATTTAAGGGTTAAGTACACTGTGTTTTTGTTTTCGTTAATTGTATTTTTACAAACTTTATATTAATAAATTGAGCGGACACAGACTCCGAACATTTATGATCTGAGTCTGTGTCCGGTGGCGTTCAATGTGTTAACTTGTAATGTATGTACTTAGGTTGTTAAACGTCACTCTAAGAGCCTTATCACACTCGCGATTTGCGAGCGAGCTGTGGGCGAGTTAGAAGCGAAGTTCCATACAAATGTTGCTCGCGGCGCACTCGCCGCGACTGGTTTTGTATGGAAACTCCATTGCCATATTTCAAGTTGAAATCGAGTTCTTTGCTCTTGTATTCTACTACATGCAAGAGTGGCTTACTCCGCGATTTCGCCGCGCGGCTACTAGTACCATTTGCCCCCGCCACAGTATAATAGCAGTAATTTTTCTTCCTTCAAAAGGTACATCGCGCGCTTGAATGTGTGCGCGCCGTGTACGGACGCACAACAACAACACAGAAATAAGAATGCGTAAGAATAAGAATGCTCCAGTATACAGACCGACCGCACTCACACAGAAGTACTATCGCGCGTCTGTGTGAATACGTGTCGCGCGCTCCTAAACGGCCAAAGTTGGACTATACTTTTTCGTCTTAATTTAATACTTTGCTTTGCTTTAGCCAGAGACCTGAAAGAGCATGCGTTAGAGATGAACGGATTCGGTGCGTTCCGTCAGGTGATCGGACCTGAACATCAGTTTGGTAGAAAGAGCTACTTCTGCATTTTGTACTAGTTATTACTTATTCTGTGCTATAATAATACCACAAAAAAAACAAAATAATTGATTTCTGCAAGTAGCTCAAGGGCTCTTTTACATGTCTGATTCTATTCTTTTCTTTTGGCGCTTCGGATGATGATCTTCTGGTGAGAAGAAGCGCCGGAAGAAACTCACGAGTTACCCTTTTCAAAAATATTAATATACTAGCATTTACCCGCGGCTTCGCCCGCGTTGTTCCCGTTACTGTCCCAAGGGAACTCTTTACCGGCATATAAAGGATCCTATGTTTCAATTCAGGACTTGTTCTACTTGCCTGCCAAATTTCAGCTCAATCCATCCAGTTACCCCGGTATTTAGTAACAAACATCCAAACATCTTCACAAACTTTCACATTTATAATATTAGTGTGATAACTACAATCAGCTGGCTGATGTTATCGATTCTTTAAAGTCTCGTTAACATATTTAAAATGTTCTAAGGCCTGTCTCAAGAACCTTCTCGCTTATGAAATTGATTGGTAATTTCTTTCGTAAACTAAACACAGTTTTCGCTTTGCTTTTATTTTGGAGCCGCAATAAATAAGAATGGATTTTATTGGGGACAAATATTCTGTGAAGACGGGGACGATTCCCGAAATTCATTATGGCATTCCGGAGATAAGCGAGGGCCATTTAGCACTATCGGCCTTATCGTGGAATTAAACACTCTGATTTGAGCTAGGGCTGTCACGGTCACGTTTATTTCATAGGTGCTTATGACCTTATTACGAAAATAATTCCATATGTAGACTGCAGATCGAACGCTGCTATACTTCAAGCAAGGACCATTAAAACAAGAGGACTGTCATTCTCCATACTTTGGATTGTAACCCGACCGCTAGGGGATTTCCGGGCAAAAACTAGATGGCGCTAAAAAACTAAACATTTAACGATATTATATGTAATTGATCAAAGAAACATAGTATAGTAACAATTAGTTCGTAAACAGCCAATAATAAATAAATTCCAACATTTAAATACTGTGTCACGTTTCCAAAGTTGAATAATTGTAAATAATATAATTCTTTTACCAAGCTTATACATAGATGGCGTTGTAAATTCGGGGAACAGCTTTTTGTATGAAGAATGACAGTCCTCTTGTTTTAATGGTCCTTGGTTCAAGTTATCTTTTGGTCTTTAAACATAACTTAATAAAAACTGATAAAACAATTATATTTCTATACAAGTGTTGTGAATATGTGACTTGCACTTTTGAAGAATCATAAACCTACAGATTTCTCTGCAAGAAGACGATGAAGTCAGTGGACCTAACAAAAAGTTTGTGCTTAGGTTTTTGTTTTTCAAAACAGCATAACTAAAATTAAAACTTTTATAAAAAAAACTGACTTTAAGCATTGAATCTACGACACTAAGCCAATTTACGAGGTGCTTTAAAAATACTGAAATTTTTATACGTACCTCTGCTCAATCGCTCAGGAGGTCGCTCAACTCTTCATGTATCCCATCATCATTTTGAATTAAAAAAAATCAAATTGTTTCATCAAAGGAGTTCTGAGGTAAAAATAAAAAAAATACAACCGACTAGAAAACCTCTTTTTTGTAAAGTCGGTTAAAACACAACTGGTCAACCCTACCGGAGATCTCACGGTGGTCATCGACGGCCTTGTCAGCTGATAGCCCCCGCCCCGAGCCCCCGAGCCCCCGGCCCCGGGGGCCCACCGCGGGCCCCCGCGCGGCCCGAGGCGCGAGCCGCTAAGCGACTATCAGTGTACTGCGTTCTCAGAATCTGGGGACATTGATGTGCCTTTTGTTTTGGGTGTGGATGAGGCAGTTTGGGTTGCTCGTTCGGACGGTTATCTTAATTCATGGAGCAATTTGGCAAACATGCATTACGAGGGCTTGAAACCGGTATTTTGCAAAAACCCCGAAACAGCCCAATATTTTGAATTATTTTATGCTTTTTATGTAGAGCTCAGTAATGTATTTAAGTCATGATTTCGTATTATTAAATTGCTGGTTAAAAAACGAAATAATAAACCAAAGAACGATAAGAACGGAAAGAATACCGGTATTTTTGTATGGAGCAAATACCGGTTTCCGAGCCAAATGTAATCCCAAAAGTGAAGAAGTGGAGTTCTAATTTACACAATATTACATACATACAGGCGTCCTTGCGGGTATTCTTAGGTATGTTTGGTAAAGATCAATCCAGCAGTTTGAGTATCAGCTCTTTTCCAAAATTATCTAAGGCATTTTTGGCATAAAATATAAATATAAATAAATATTAGGGGACAATCTTACACAAATCGAACTAGTCCCATAGTAAGCTCAATAAGGCTTGTGTTATGGGTACTAGACGACGATCTATTTAATAGATACAAATACTTAAATATATAGAAAACATCCAAGACTCAGAAACAAATATCATCACACATAATATTTGCTCTTAACGGAATTCGATTCGAACCCAGGACCGTCAGCTTCGTAGGTAGAGTCAGGCTAAACCGGTCGTCAAAGTACAAAAATAACATTTAAAAAGCATGAAATAAGACTGTAATTTAGTCGGGGGTTCTATTACTTTTATTTTATTTTTATTATTTAAATTGTTGTTATAGAGACATAGGGCGAGCAGTACCGGGAAATATTACTATAGCAGTACCGAGAATTCCCGGTGCTGCCAATTGCCATACTAAAATTTCCCGGTACTGCACGCCCTAGCGGCAATAGAGTTTTATACATAATACACATTATGTAAAACTCTCTAACTACATATTACGTATCAAAGGCCTTGTGACAAACGGAGAGCGGCGTCTTAGTTTAGTAATAGGGTTCCGTTGGCACCCTTTGGGTACGGAACCCTAAAATGCCCAAAAGCAAAATCACTTAACGCATAAATAATCTATATACTACACCTGCGATCTCGGCCTTTCTTTGTCTTACCACCCTAGTTGTGTAATGTACTATAAAAACATGCCCTAAAGCAAAGTGACTTCACTCACAGTTCTGTAAGGGTAGGCTGTGGCGTATCCATCCAACGCGTTTGACATCCCGGCACGCATCGGAATGTCACACGCCGGGCCAAAGCGAAAAAGAAACCCCTATCAGATGGGATAATGGATTGACCCATTTACCAGCGCCATTAATTAGAGCTGTGTTAGGCGCCGTCCTCGGAGTGTTCAACACTTATCTAAAACACGATAAATGAATAGCAGTGGTGCGAATTTTTGGGAATTGGAGATTAGATAGTGTAATTCCATTAACCAAACACTAATAATCATCGCCATCAACCATAATTTTAATCCGCAGATATCCATACTACATATAAACATAGACATGGATCTTCCAGGAGACTTTCATGAGAAACGGCCGCAATCAATTCGTGACTCGCGTTACTTTTACGTGGAATGACGTGATTGGTGTAATTCCAAATCGGAAGAGAGTTCTCTCTTCCTCCTCTAGGTACACTGTACAAATACGCATAAGCATACGCAAATACAGACGTAGTGCAAAACGATTTTCCATCGGGAAAACTCGGATCTCAGTTGGAATACGATGGCACCCGAACTGTCAATCAATGATTGTATTAAATGAGTGACGTTTTCATATCCATTAATATGGAACTTTATTGTTTAGTGTCAAATGTCAAAGTGAAAAATGGCGGCTGTAAGATGGGTACTGAAGCTGACTGAGAGGGCACGATAAATACGAACTATTCCGATAAAGTACGATGGAAAATCATTTTGCACTACATCTGTAATGTAATACAAATTTAAGCATCATAAATAAGTTAAGCATTAACTTCGTATACTCTCTTATACAGCTTGTGTGCTATCTGAGTGACAATGACGACTTGTTTGAGGTCCGAATGCAATATGAACGAAAAAATTACGGCCGTTTCTCATGAAAGTCTTCTGAAAGATCCGTGTAGTATGGATATCGGCAGATTAAATTCTGGTCGATGTCGATCAAGGAATATAAAGTACTTTTTCCTGTTCTACTACCACTTATATAAACCTATCCCAAATGGTTACCGTATTATGGAAAAGAAAATGAGCAACTAATCTCAGCTAAATATTATAATCTAGACTAATAAAAAAGTCTAGTGCGTGACTGGTGGCGGGAGCGGCCTAGGCAATAGGGTATAGGCGGCGACCTTGGGCCGCATGCTAATGGCACATGATACGATCTAACACCCGTTTTCTAAATTGGTTTAGTGTGTAGAAATTTTGGGGTTCGGTCCAGGCTGTCTTGCATAACCGGCCGCAACTTCGTTTCTCGCGCGACAGAGCATCACCTGTCACTGTCACACTATATTGAGTGGAAAGAGATAGGTAGCATTTGTCACGCGACAAAGAGTCACGTGTCTCAGTTGTGATAGAACTATAGAAGTAAGGTCCAAGTTGTATTTAGCCAAGTGATCATAAATAACGATGCGGTAGAACGTTTAGGTTGCATATCGACAATACATCATTTCATTATTACCCTACCAGTATTTCAAAATCCTTATCCTTACTTTATACTTCCAACGATAGATTATTTGCCAAAATACATAGTTAACGAGTCCATCTTTTGTAAATACATCTGTTCAGGATAGATTGAATATATTATTCGTTATCCGGTACAACTTAGTCGTTTTGCAACTATGACGTTTTAAGTATTTGGACATTTTGTAACTAAGACATTTTGACGATCAAGACGTTTTGCTAGTATAGTCCTTATACAATTGAGACCTTATCCAATTAAGTCATTCTGCCTACTTGTGCATTTCACGACCTAGACATTTTGCTAAGTAAGTCTTTGTAAAACTAAGTCTTTTGCATACCATGGCCAAATACAACTTTGACCTTCTGAACCGAATCCGAAATTTGGAGACCGAATCGCTTGCATTTTTTTTCGTGTGGCAAGAAAGAGAAAATCAGATGCCTACAGAACAAAACGTTCACGTTCTGACAAATAGTGTATAAGAGTGACGGATGCTTTATCATTTATTTATCGCGCGACAAAGCGTAGCATCATAAGCCTAGACATCATGCATTAGAGACGAGACCGAATCATTTGTAAATATGTATTACAACTCCATTTCTAGACAAGCATACTCGCACGAAAATTTCGAGACCTGTATTTTAAGTGTTATTTTTCAAAACATGATTGCTTTGTACTTACACACATATTGGCGAATGTTCAGAAGATTCCGTCTTACTAGAATGCTAAAATTTGGCTACTGTGTGCCACGTTTCACACTCGCAACCCTTATGGGCATAGCGATTGTCGGACCGGGTGGTCGGCCGTGGCGTTCCCTGGGGTCGAACCAGGTCGCTAGCCGGACCACCCCGTAAAGAGAGTAGCTGAAAATGCTATTCGTGTGAGGAGGAACCTTCTGAGTTTTAGTGACCAGAGGGAAACGCCTTCGAAGATTAACTCTTAACATTTAAGTAATACGTTACTAAATTTAGTACTTAGAGAATTCCGAATACTATTTTAGTCTAAATGTGCCGCTTAGTCATTACATGTTTCTAAAAGACTAAATGGAGAGTTTCTTGCGGTGTTTCTTCTTTTCAGGCATCACATTTTATGAAGTTGAAAAAATCTTGTGGTCTTTTAAAACTACGTTTTGATTTTAAAGCACAGCCAACAAAAGTTCTTAAAAATTATTTTCCAAACCAAAATCCACATGCTTCGGGCGGACCTAACGAACCTAAACGATCTTAACTGCACACAAAACGTTGGTAAATTTCCTCGTAAGCCTTAATGAGTCGAAACAAGGCTATAATTCACGGGCAAAGGGCACCATAAGGTCAACCCTGGGTCCTACTGTTCACTAGGTCCTAAGTGCCTAGTAACTCAGAGAGACTTAATCCTCTTTCCGACAGGGACATACAACTTTGGCAGCAAGCCTAGACCAGTGGAATCGCATGTCGTTACTGTTTTTGTACGCAAAAATGTTAATTTGGTTAGTCTTGTCTCGCGGCATGCGCTATGTTCCGGTCATTTGTCATAGGGTCCCGTTTTTCACGCACTCCTGTTTGACCTTCAGTAATTGCCACTTTAGATAATACTTCAGACAGTATATTCTGACTATGCAAACTCGAAGGCGAGCTAGAACGCAGGCGCTTGAAGCAATTAACCCGATACCTCAAGAATTTCATGTCATTTAAGTATATGTTAACAATTTCTACGCTTTTTTCGTCGACTTTAAAGAATTTTAGTGTATGTTCGCACTTGTTAGGGCTAATTAAGTCGGTTTCCGTTGCTACAATTTTACGGTTACATTTTTATCGTGATAGCCTTCGCGGAGTAGGTTTTTAGGTTACCCTTTTCTATGATATTAATGGGGTTAGCCTTTACTTGTCGGCTGCAAGGTGACATTAGGTACCTACTTTGTTGCTTTTTTATGTTTTAAATACTTTGTTAGTTATCAGCATCAGATCAGAGACCTAATCAGTAATCACCCTAAAGGACGAAGTCATTTAACGGCTGAAACTAGACCTTCCCATAGACCGTCGTAGAGTGCGGGTGCGGGACAGTGCCGACCGCATCCACCGATTCTCCGCTCCTCTCACGAGGTTGTCTCTCCATGGAGGCTGAAGTCGTCCTACGCTAATTACGCTACCCTTACCTATATGCGTAGTCGCTAATTCAGGACGAAGCGGTTAACTGATTTCGGCTGTAATTTAATATGAATCGAACCATTTTTACTCATATTCATTATTACACAAATGGGTCATCGTCAGTTCAAAAAACAAAAGTTTTCCCTCCGGTGCGGTGGTCAAAAGTTAAGAAGGTAAAAAGTTTATAGTATAGTAGTTGGGCTTAAAAGTTATTAAATATTTAATGTATAAAAGTTAAGAAGAGTGTATGAATCTAGGTTGTGCTGCTATTACATCGGATAATAGAAGAGGGAACGTTCTTTTTTCTCATACGAGTTCTATCAGAAAATTAGGCCCTGGAATCCTTAATTTCGCATACGTCCACCGAAAAGACGCGAACCTAAATCTGACAATGACACAAATAGCACTGGAGGTAGTACAGTCGAGTCCATTTACATCTATACACTTACGGGAACAAAAATATCTGAACACGACCCTTTCGTCAGGAGTATAACAGCGTGGTCAGATATTTTTATTCTCTTATATGTGTAGATATTAGTGGACTCGATTGTGCATATAATAGATGTGTAAGGTCTTATATACATCATGTGTGTCACTTGAGTTAGAATTGTATGGCAGGAATTTCATCAGTTTGGCAATTCGGCAGTGTTAATACTTGAAGCAAGACATCAATTTGATTCATGTCTTAACATGAAACTCTCGTAATCATGAATGTGACTTGACCTCGATGACCCCTGCGGTGAAATCTCAGCCGATGGGGATGAGAGTGCCGGAGCGTCACGGCGCAACACCTGCACCTGCGCCTAATGGACGGTGAAATAGGGAGGGCAGATCGAAGTACTTACCTACCCACCTACCTACTAGTAGTATCAGAAAAGTTAGTAAAGGGCGTTTTCCAAAATAAATTCCGGAGTACCTACTTTCTCAAAATGTAGAATTTTGAGGTTTTTCTGGCTCAGAATCGTTAGTACTTTCGAACCTTATATGTAAAAAAGTGTCGAAACTCAAACATTTTTTTCTACAAAGTTGTAGAGCCTAACAAAATGTTTTTACTAGATGAGATCTTTTGCTCGTCGTTGAATAAATAAAGTACTCGTAACATGTGGAGGCGCATATCGACCATGAACTGCCAATGCACCTTGTTACTTGACAGGCACATGCCATGCTTAACTATTTACCGCATACAAGTAATTGTTCACCACAAAATTACATACTGAATGGAAAAAGAAAAACCGATAATAAGAGGTATTTGGAACTAATAAAATAATGTCTGTAACAATTAATAAACCTTAGGGCTTTAAACTCACATTCACATGTCAATTGTGTAATCGATAAAATAGATTTTGCCCGAACAAGGCATGGTGTTTTTTTTATTAAGGAAAGAAATTATTTATTTAGCGCAATAAACAAAACGATAAAAATTAACAATATGCCTTATGCAAGAGATCTGCGGTGAGCAAAATAAAAAAAAATTGAAACAATTCACGATTTTGCGTAGCATCCTTAGAACCGCAGACTACAGACTTTTTATCGGCCGATAGTTAAATCCGGCTGTTAATCGGTATGAACATGTATGAATGTTCTCACATTATACCGACTTGGTTTTCATATACCTACTGATTAACAGCCCGATTAAACTATCGGCCGACAAGTCTGTAGTTACGCAGAGGCCACGCTAATTTACGGTATACTTATTTATGTAGTAATTTATCCAATAAGACTGACCAGCGATAAATCTCAGTATCTCCTCATGGTACAAATAGATAACCAAGAGGCTAAGGATGAAGCTTGCCGGGACTGTAGCCTATTCACTCTTGCTTTAAAGCGTCTCAAGCTATTAGTTCGATACACACGTTCACATAAGGACAGGTTGATCCGCTTCATCCTTCCCGCTGGTCCGCTGCTCACTCTGAGCAATCAGCGAAAAATCAAGGTGGCCATGGTCAAACGACCTGGTTCGACTCCAGGCGTTCAGGCCCCCACCTAGTCCGATTCACTCGGGGTGGTCCGGCTAGCGACCTGGTTCGACCCCAGGGAACGCCACGGCCGACCACCCGGTCATATTATCGCTACGCCCACTAGGGTTTCGAGTTAGGCTTTAAAAAAAAGCGTCTCAAGCTTTATTTGTCGGGAAACAAACGACGAGAGCGGGATGTTTCAATAAAGATTTTTTCAGAGTCTAATCCCGTTTAACAAACTGTAATCACAAACTACAACGGTTTCAGCCCACACCCGAGTTCCAGCAATTCGCCGCAAACAAGAAAATGGCTAAACAGACGATTATCGCGCCGGCTCGATGGCTAAACGGTGGTAATCCGGTGATACAATGGTTTGTTTGGAGATTATAGGTAATATTTCCTCTGAGGACATTAGACTTCCGTCTAGGGACCACACTGCGTGTTACTACTGCGTAACACCGCAAAAAGGCTACAAACACACACACACACACACACACACTTACACTACCATTTACACTTTGACTTTGACTTTGAAAGTTGGGTAAAAGTACTGGCTAACTCAGCTGCCGGGTTAGCACAACTAGTCGCGACTGTGCTTGTCTGTGTATTTCGTTTTTTTAGGGTTCCGTACCTCAAAAAGAAATAACGGAACCCTTATAAGATCACTTTGTTGTCCGTCTGCCCGTCCGTCCGTCTGTCTGTCTGTCAAGAGCCTTTATCTCGACAACGCGTGAAGGTGTCGTGTTGAAATTTAAATCATATATTTAGGTGTATGATCCCTTGAAGCTGTCAATAAATCAAACTTCTAAGTTGATGTAAAAAAGATATACCGTTTATGCCGCAAAAAACGTATATTTCGACACTCTCAAGGAAGCCAAAATTCATAGGGCACTTTTCGTTGACCTAGAACTATGAAATTTGGCAAGTAATATCGCCTTATACTACAAGTACATGGAAAAATCTAAAAACTATACATTTGTAATTAAATAATAAAAAATGTCTTTATTTAAAGTATTTGTACGGAACCCTCGACGAGCGAGTCCGACTCGCACTTGTCCGTTTTTTGAATACTTTATCGAATAAAAACGTATTTATTTAGTATTTGTCGCGCAACAAAGAGTCGCCTGACACATATGTGCTAGAGCAGGGTTTCTTAAACTGTGGTCCATGGACCCCTTAGGGGTCCGTGATACGAGAGCCGGGGGTCCGTGGATATGTATACAACACAAACTTTCATGTGCCCTTGATTTTCTTTTTCTCTGATTGTATTCGGAATGGGTCCGTAAGGTTTTCGAAATAATGTAAGGGGTCCGTGACCAAAAAAAGTTTAAGAACCTCTGTGCTAGAGGTAATGGTTGCGATTTGATTGTCGCGTAATAAAGCAGGACCTGGCGTCTGTGGCTTTCGCACTAATGTTAAAAGTGGAGAGGAGGGGTTCCCTTTATTTGGCATACGTTTTGTTTGTCCGAATGTATTGTTAGCCCGAATTTTATTTCGCATAATTTTTCTCTAGCTATAACAGAAAATATTTTGCAAAATCTTTTACATCAGCCACTTAGAACATATTAGGTTAGGTTACGTTTCTTTTATAATTATTCTGAAAAGTCAATATTATCTGTAAAATAACAATTATGCGTAAATAGTATTCGGGCAAATAGAACATTCGGACAAATAAAATTATGCCAAAACAAGGTGAACCGGAGAGGAGAGGTTAAGGCCTGTTTAAAGCGTGTTTTCATACAGATTTCGATCAAGTTTTGTATGAAACCACGCTCGCAACTCGCTCGAAAATCGCCAGTGTGATAAGGCCCTTATGCTAGATTACACAGTTATGCTTGAGGCATAGAATTTCTTACGGACTCACAATTAAAAACGAGGATAGTATGTCAGATTTCAAAGATAAGTAGGCAGAAAAAACGCGCTAAATTATAAATTCACGCATCAAACTAGGCATAGCGTACTGGTTAAAAAAAACGGGGGTTTTTATAGTAAAAGCTTGATTGCTGATCATTTTCTTAATCCTGATCGCCAAGGCTCAAATTCATAAAGAGCCAATTCTTTTGAGTTTCTGCTCTATGGAAAATTCTGTAGATAAATGAAAACTAAAAAAAAAACAGTTTTTTAATGACGGTATATTTCTTCTCTTTAGACGATACCACAAACATAAGGTCCAAGACAAGCGCTCATTCAACTGAATACACATCTAAAATCGGTTCATCATTGGGCAGCAATTCCATTGTTATTCTTATGTGATTCACCAGTCGATCGAGAGCATGCTCAAATCATCGGGAATGAAATTTCATTGGTCATGATAATCAATCATCTTCAGTTTGGTAGCTAAGATATTTCTTTATACATAAGCCTATGACTTTAATCACCAAAAATATTAAACCTTGCGTCTATGCTCCATATCAGCGCACTTCACTACAACTGCTAAATTCAGTTCGGGTTCCCTCTATGTGGCATAACATTTATTGTCCGAAACTGTTTTAGCATAACAGATGTGGCATAATCGGTTTTCGCCGAATGGTAATGTGGCAGAAATCTTATTAAGCATAATTAGTTACATCCCGAATATGTGTTTGTCTGAAATTAAGTTCGCATACTATTATTATGACCGATTATTTTTACGCATAATTATATTGTGCAGAATTTTATTCGGCATATTATCGATTGTCCGAGATTGATAACTAACCTAACCTAGGTTTAAGAGAGGTAGGTTATTATAATAATCAAGTGATATAATTCCATTGGACATCATGTTCATTCCGTATAACGATGAACTAATAACATTTAACATCTAGCAATTCTAACCTAACTTAGAGTTTAGGCTAGAACTTTGATCCCTCACAAATCTCGTAATAAAGAACTGTTGCTAAAAACGTTAGGTTAGATTTAGAACTGTGTCCTTACAAAATAAACAATTTATAGAAAAGGGGCTTAGATTAGGTTAAAACATTTAAGCAACTAGAGTTTTGCACGAGTTCTTAGCTATGGAAAGGCCAAAAAAGGGGGGACGGGGGGCGAAGCCCCCCACAAGGGGGGCTCGGGGGGCGAAGCCTCCCGCAAGAAAAAATGATTAGACAGAAAAAATAGGTTAGGTTTGAACTGCGTCCCCCAACAAAAACGAACTGCTGGCAGAAAACGTAGGTTAGGTTAAATTAGGTTTAGGTTAGGTTTGAACTGCATCCCCCAACAAAAACGAACTGTTGGCAGAAAAAGTAGGTTAGGTTTAGGTTAGGTTTGAACTGCATCCCCTAACAAAAACGAACTGCTGGCAGAAAAAGTAGGTTAGGTTAAGTTAGGTTTAGGTTAGGTTTGAACTGCATCACCAAACAAAAACGAACTGCTGGAAGAAAAAGTAGGTTGGTTAGGTTACAAAACCATATATCGTCGTCGACAATAGAGTTAAAAGTTATATTATGACAAAACATCTTTCTGCCACCATAGTATTCGATGTTATAATTTTATAATCATTTAATTTATGTGTAAATATGATTCGGAACATGAAAAGTATGACCAAATAATATTCGGACTAGCGTAATTCTGCGTAATAAAGCTATGCGAATATAGATTCTGCGATAACAGTTTATGCACAAAGCCTAATATGGCTATATACATTATGCCACAAAGAATTATTACTTACAAAATTATGCCACAACAGGGTGAACCATTCAGTTCATACCAACGCCAGCGCTACTGAGGAGGAATTTCGAACTATGTATTTTGATTTTCGAATTCTTATATATTCCATTCGGATGGACACTTTTTTTACAGATCCCCCATATAAGAAGTCGCTCTTCATATTCCAATCTCCATAACGGTATGTTTTGTGTTCTCTAAGTTATTAAATTTATCAATAATATTTACCTTTTTGGTTAGATTCGATCAAATACTCGCAAGTCTTGCTTATTAGATTTACAGTCTTCGGTTTCCGCGATTGTTATTCATTGGCATTAGTTTTTATTCCAAGTGCTGACGATACATACATTATGTAATTCATATAATTCTTTACATCCCCGACCCCACAAACGTTACCTTTAAACTCGTGTTGTCGATTAAATTCGGAACTTACCTGAAATAAGAAAAAAAACCATTAGACAAGAATAGAATCCGTACTAAAGGTCGCGACATCTGGCGTTATGGATACGGAAAGGTGCAAAATTGTGCCCCCAAACCATGAAATGGAGTAATTTGAAAGAAAAATCATGTCGCTTACATCTTTCTTTGTAAAAGAGGCAAAATTGGATATTGTAGAAAGAGAAACTGCAACTGTTAGGTGTGTATAAATTGAGGGTGAATAGGATCGGATTTTAAAAAGTTCGCTTTTGTGTTCATGGGGACGTAACGGTGGCACAAGGTGTTCTGATCATTATATTGATATATGTACAAGTTAGGACAGGTTTGAAACGAAATCTTTTGATATTGATTCTACTATAATTAAAAATAACCATCTTAATACATGTGGCTCTAGAAGAAAAGAGTTAGAAGCCAGATGACACGAAGTATTGCAAACTGGGTTTTAGAGTAAAAAAAAACTGCTGTTTATAGCTTTTCTATTTATTTTCAGCTCTAGATATCAAATATTATCAGTGATACAGAGTAGCTATGTACAGTCAAGGGCAAAAATAAATATCCACACAAAGTTCCAAAATATGTATACGCTAACCTTACTGCCATAATAATAAGACCTGTACACATATTTATTTTTGAAACTTTGTGGTGTATATTGATGCCATTGACTGTATGTAATTGAGATTTTGTTCCTATAGGTACGCTAGATTTGCAATACAAGACTCGTGCAAAGATTTGTTTGTTAATTGCTTTTGATGCTATACTTGCAAATTGTTCTGAGGAATTGCAGGTTGGCCCTGAAAGAGAGCCGTCTAGCAAATCCGTGGCAAGGGATAAAATCTATATGAAGCCAGACGTTCTTTTGTCATAATCATAATAGTTCAAATCATAGACTGCAATGTACATCCGAGACCGGCGCACACCTTGCGAACGAGCGAAGGGAGGCTAAATATAATGCCACCCTCTTCCTGCCAAATATGTGCCATATCCCGCAATCCTGTTCTTATTGGAACGCAATAAGAGCCATTATACCAGTCATTTGAGGTTTTTCGGCGTCTGCTACCGCAGGTGTGCCTCAAGGGCCCGCTTTTAGATTCACAATCTTTGGCCACGTGCGGCAGAAAAACTGGCAGCTTTGCTTCTGTACAAATATAAACAGAATTAGATCGCCATAATGTTTTTCCGGTTTGCCAGACGTTAAGTGCTGCCAATTATGCCGAGGGGTGTCGCCCGTTGAGATGGAGTGGTTTGCCTTCCGTGTGCAAGCAAGTATAAACTTGTCTTAATCAAATACTATTAGGTATTAAGAGTATGGGTATGTTGTTACCGTTTGGCCTGATTTTACATGACTGCCCAAAAAAAGGAGTGTTACGTTTTAACCGTAGTTGATTCGAGAATGTGGTTGCTTGGAGATCTAATATCGACTGATATATTTTTGCAGGACACTAGGTACATACATAGTGTAGCCAGATTCTCATTTCATGGCTAGAGAAACTTGAAAACTGCGAGAGAAATGAGAATATGGAAGACCTTTTATCTCAGATAAATTTTTTTTTAGCAGGTAGGTACGTAATGAAGACCCCTAGAGACTCACGCTGATGGGGAGACTCCATATGAAGAAGAATTGAACAATTGTCGATCTTAGGGCTTTTCTGAAGTTAATATCATTGTTTCTGCATTATATTGTATTTTGTCAAAAAATCTTCTTTGTGTAAAGGAATCACATGTTTAAACTAAATCCTGTAATATTGTCTTGCCTTCATTTTGCCGTCGTGAGAATTAACCATAGCAGAGTTCCCCAAGATCCAGTGTAGGTATAAGCATAAGTGGCGGTTAGTTCTTTTTCACATGGTTTAGGTCCAAAGAGGCCATACTTAGGCCGGCTCCCCGACATCGTTCCTCATAAATCAGCGCACATTTTATTTCCCTTTCATGTCGCGCCGGTATAACCCGCGACCCCGCTCCGCACTTTACGAACCTTCCCAAAACAATGTTACAGTTTCTGATTAGATCTTTCAATTTATTGTTTCACGTGGAGAGGTAGCGTGTGGTTGGGAATCGATAAGAGTGTGGTGACTTGGAGTTTGGTATAACTTAAACATTTAGGGCCATTTTCACTAAGACATGTGTAGCTCGTGAGTGAGTGATACAAGAGAGCTATATCAATTGCGTCTAGCTCTCCGGCTCACTAGCTCAGTTCTAATATAAAAAACTCAGTATATCTTTCAACTCACTCGTTCACTCGCTCTCAAGTAGCCGTGAACTGCGAGCAGACACGATCAACATGAACTTTTCGTCCCTGTCTTGTCACCGTAGTAATAGGTATGTACCTATTGAAGGTACCTATTACTGCATTATCTTTCGTTCGGAAACATTCGGATTTGCATTTTATTTTAATATGCCTAAATTAAAGAATAAAGTACTTTGACTTTGAGTAAGTTATGCTGTTCTTATAAACACCCCTTCATTTCAATTATTCTACCCTCGGGAATATCTGCCAACACTTCTCATTGAACTTGGAAAGTTGAGAGATCCTCAGTGAGGAACTGACTTAGAAGAAGAAAATAGTGGTACTCTCTCTCTCTCTAACTCTAACTAAGTCTATGGACCGTGCAATGAGTTAGCAGAGTGTACCGTAGCTCAAATCGCTTGCGCAGCTCCTGAAGGCACGAGGGGCGCGATCAGCCGTATTTAAGGAGTCATCGCCCCCGCGCATCTGGCGGGCGCGTGCGCTGTGCGCAGGAGTCGCCGGAGAGCTTACAGCTATAGCGGGTTCCGCATGTTACACGGTTGTTTTAAAAAATCCGCCACTCACAGGTTGTCAGGAAAATATATACTTTTATTTTTACTTTAATTTTGACGTTTTTATACAAAAGAAATATGTAATTATTAATAGTAGTAATCTTATAGACAGTTAAGTAGGTAATATATTTTGCATGAGAACGACACAATAAAATGTTTGTTTGCGTTGCATGATGGCATGCAATCTAATCTTTAATAAATCCAGTGAAAAGCTCGTAAAATTGTTTCATGCTTTTTTATTTGTGTATATCACATTTGTTCAGCTATTTTGGGCAATCATAGTTTCTTTTCATTCGCAGTCAAGATATTTCCGTACTTAAACAGGTTAATAAATAAATTACCTGCACAAAATCAAGGATTAAAGTAAATTGTTGTCAATCCGTATAAATCTGAAAGAGAACCCTAAACTGTCCGTTAGTTAATACACCCCGTAGCAACACACCACCAGCACTAATTTCACTTCGCCAACGACATGGCATTCCAATTCCAACCTTACCCCCCAGACATACGGTGCACGCAGGGTGGAAACTACGTGAACACCATGTTTTGGGGGTGAATTCTCAAGAGCGGCGATATTTGCAGATGTTCCGTGCTTGTGTAATTTAAGTGGCTGTAATTGGCCCCCATATTAATTATTTTGACGTATTTATTGTGATAACTTTAAATATATTTTCAGACAGTTTTTGTTTACAATTTTTTAGTAACTTCGGCGTTTGTTCTTCATTCGGTCTTCGTGACACGTTAAATGAGTACCTATTGTGTGTGAAATGAATCTAAAGCAAATGAGAAATAACCCATCAGCATAACCAAACCAAATCTTACAACATTTTTTTGACATTTCTTTCAGAAATAACCAGACATTTGGCATTGACTCTAAAGTAGGATTTTTTAAGTGCTTAGGTATTTCTTAAAATCTAAAAGCACTCAAGGTAAAAGCGAACAAGGTTGAATTGGTTGAAAACTAAATTGTTTCCAGCCTGTGTACCTAAAACTGCTTGTACATAACACAGCACAAATAACAACAGTAAGTTAAAACGTAAATGGTCCCATTTAGACGGGGCGAGAACTCGTATGCGATTTTCATTTCATTGCGGCGATTAATAATGTATAATATTAGTTTATATGTATTTTTTCAGGAATATTTCTCAGTTGTACCTATAGAGGAAATATCCGAAAATTTCCCATACCATTTAGAAATAATTTATACTTATAATAATATATAAGGTCCTAATTTATTAGTTGCAGATATTTTTACAGCTGATAGTACTCGGTCTCTGGAGTATATTAAAGCATGAAACGTGATGAAACATTATAGCTTTTACGATGTTTTTTTGGAGAAAAAGGAAAAACAAATTTGCTACGTAATAACACCCTGTTAATGTGATTACTAAATGAAAACTCATTGAACAGATTCTAGTAGCTCTTTTACGTACCACTTAACTGTAACTGGCCACTTCACGTCGTCCCATCCTAATGACATTTGCAGTTTTCCCGCCAACCGTTACGGCATTTACGACAAACAATTGTTGACATGACAGATAGTATTATTGTGACATGTGATAATGCACATAGTGATTTTTTTTAGACGAAATTATAATTAATTTTTTTGTTAGGTAAATGAAATCAAAAAAGTTATATGAAAAGATTTCTTAATTTCTATTTAAAGTTAATTATTTTAATGTAAAGTATAATGTGTTAAAATATGTGCAACTAATAAATTAGGACCTTATATACACAAGACATAGCCTTAACATGCACTGCGAGCGGAGTCGCGGGCATGAGCTAGTTTACCATAAATCAATGGTATTAGGGGCTAAGCGGGTTGTCAATACAGCTTAACCCTTTGGCATTTTTATGACGGTTGACTTCTTAAATCTTTTTTCATACTCAATTCAAAGGTTAAGTTCCCTATTCCGTGGTTGTGTCGGCGTCATAGAGTGAGAGAGAACTTTGTCTAGACCGGAAAAACATAATGCAATAGTGTGTGTTTACTCGTGTGCTAAAAAGAAGTGGCGACGACCTACTTCAGTCACCGTCAATATTATTATCAGATTTGAAAATAATGGTATAATTTATTGTTCAAATAGCTAGCACTAATTTATGCTGTTGGTGTCAAACGGGTCGTTTTCAAAAAAGATGTCCGTAGTTAGGGCTCAACTAGACCAAACTAAAGGTTTGCCAAAGGGTCATTCCACCGCAAAAGGTAACGTGAGTTACAATTTTCATTAAGTTTTAAATCATCATGATGCGAATTAAAGTGTTAATATATCTCTAAAGAAGTGTTACTTATTATCTCTAGATATATTAACACTATTTGTATCTTTAATGAAAAAAACACGCAATGAAATCATGACTACGTTTACGTGGAATGACCCCAAAGAGCGATGGAACGCAGCATGTTAGGAAACGAACTGACCGGGTTCGGAACACTACGCTATGCACCCAAACCCGCATTGCTGATGTTGGTTGCCAGGTTGAAGTGGGACTGGGCCAGCCACATGTGCCGCATGCATCCACAGAGGTGGGCGAAACTAGCCACGGAGTGGGCGCCGCAAGACGGGTGGCGACGACGTGGTCGGCCGCGGCGAAGATGGCGGGACGACCTGGACGCATTTCTTAACGGCTTGCCAGAAATAGCTCGGAGTCGGGACGATTGGAAATCAAGGGGGAGGCCTTTGCCCAGCAGTGGGACACTACGATAGACTAGCAATAAAGAAAACTTTCGTTACTTTTCGGAAATTTATGATTTTCTCAGTCTACCCGCGACCACGAACGCTGAAAAGGGTTACGAAACGTCGGGACTTAAAATGTAGTAATATATGCGATTTAATCCGTTTAAGTTGTTTTATTACAAAAGAAAAAGTTAACACTTGGTTTAATAAAGTACTAACAACGGACATCCTTTTTTGAAAACTACTCAAATACCAAGCGAAAACGTTACACGCTTGGTTCCCATACAAATCGATGAACTAATTCCTTGTATCTCGATATATTTCTATGGTCCTAATCATGTATACAGTAGATGATTCAGACTATAAGTACAAGACGTCGATTCAAATTTAGCATGCTTATTTTTAACTCTTGTAATTAAGTTATCTTGAAACTGCCGGAAAGGTGATACGATGGAATAAGACTTATATTTTAATAAGATGAATTTAACGTAATTGAACCATGCTCAACGGATGACCTCAACATGAATTTGCATGACCAATTTTAATATAATTTTACAACATTATCTCCCAACGTGACAAGAGATAATTTAACATTAATAATTGTCTTCTTATATAAAAAGAATCATTATAATATTATAAGATAATCGCGTCTTAATCGGTAGTAAAAAATAGTTTTCTGTGGCAGTCGAGCTGCTACTAGTAGTTATTTTGAGGACAGCTGTGATAGCAGGCTGGTGAGTCTATCAATATGCCAATTTTAAAAAGTTCAATATTCAAAAATAGAACGCAGCGCGTGCGTCGAAACGCATGCAATTGGTAATTGTTCCGCTGAGGACTAGGGCTGGCACATCCGTACATTATGAATAGGGGACTACTTACCAGTAGCGCAGCGTCCAAAGAATTCGATTCCTAGCGGCTTGCCTAATATCAGGCATTTGAGCACCTTACTCTACGGCTCTTAAGGAAAATGTACGCCAAATCTGCACCGGCTTGACCAAGAATATTTTTTACGCCACGCCACTGCTACTTACTGCAGTATCAAAGTATAAAGACGAACAAGTAGTCCAACTTCGGCCATTTAGGAGCGTGCGACACGTATTCACACAGACGCGCGATAGCACGTCTGTGTGAGTGCGATCCATACTGGAGCATTCTTACGCATTCCTATTTCTTTGCTTGTAGTCCTTGCAGTGCATTCGTACACGGCGCGCACACATTCAAGCGCGCGATGAACCTTTTGTAGGAAGAAACATTACTGCTATTGTACTGTGTCAGTATGACGACTGAAGTGGCTCACTCTGCCATTTCGCCGCGCGCGGCTACTTGTACCAAATATTGCTTTTGGGGCTTAGCCAACGACCAGAAAGAGTACGCGTTATGCGATAGGGAGAGATAGTCGGATGCGGTGTGCTCCGTCCGGTGGTCGGACCCGAACATCAGTTTTGTTAGAAAGAGAAACTTCTGTACGTAGCACTATTACTTCTGTGGTACGACTGCGATTCTTCGATCCTGACACAGAAATAAACCAGAAAATGCTTTTACTATGCAAGCAAAGCTGAGGGAAAAGATAATTCTGATTGTTTTTCTCGCGAGTGGCAGCCCTGCGCGGCACCTGCGCGCACGCAGGCTCACGCGAAAACTCCTCTTTTTCTCCCTAATAACTTGTTTGCCGACTCGTTATGTTTAATTATTTTAATGCCATTCCGGCAGCGTGTCATTTTCCACCGCGTGCATTGTTCGGCCGTTCATTGTCGGGAGTAATCCTATTGCCGAAATTAGGGGTTTGCTTGAGGCAAGGAATACGTAAATAAAGTGTTTTTCTCATAAAAAACCCTTTTAGAAATAAAGTTTTCTGTCCTCTGGCCGGAAAGCGTCACCTTGCCGGCCGCTGCGCTAAACGAAGACACCGCTTTCTGACTCCGTCGAATAGAAAAATAGGTAGTATGCAAACCTTGGCCAGTAAATAAGAAAGGCTCACATCACACGTAATTGTCGGCCGAGGTGAAGCCGAGGAAGCAGAGGAGTCTGAGACATTTCTTACTTGTATGTAATGTACTATTTATGTGGTGTAGTGTAGGCTTGTGCGCGCTCGTTCACTGAACGCATCGCTCCGAACTAGGGATGTAACGATACACAGTTTTGCCGATACGATACCGATACCGATATATAGTAGTTAATATCGGCGATACCGATACCGATATCTTAGCTTAATAATGAAGTATGAACTTCAGATATTTTTATGTCCTTATTATAACTAATGGCAATGACTACTGGCTATATTTACCAGAGAGTCAACCTTGAAAGTGTAAAGTAAAAATAATAAATGGTCAACTCAAAATTCATTTTTTTTATTAAGAACCAAAGATTTAATTAACATAGTAATTATCATTGCACAAGGTAATAGAATAGACCAGTACATAAATTAAGTCAGAAATTGATATTATTTTTTGCAGATTTTTTTTCATACAGCAAATTCTTCAAATATCGGTTGTATAATATCGGCGATACCGATATATCGGCGATACCGATATATCGGCCGATATATCGGTATCGGTATCGGTATCGTTACATCCCTACTCCGAACTATTATAATCGTGCTAATGTACGAGTTCGGCCCTTTAGTTCATTTAGTTCACTAGTACACCATTGTTTCTTTCTAAGCGTTGCTCCCGTTTCGTTCTGTACTGTTCCACTCTGTCCGGTTTCACATCGGATATCAGTCGGCGGTTGATCGGACTTGATCGGTTAATGTAGGTACTAAACGTACTAAAGAGCGGAAACCAAACGGAATAGTTCGTTCTAGTACAGTGAGCGGAATTCATTCTTTTTAGTACTTAGTACATGTACTACACAAGCCTAGTGTAGTGTAAAACAATATGTAACAGTATCGAGGCTCGAAGCCAATCAGATAAGTATTCCCGTAATATTCCTCAGGGACGGGATAGAGGTAAAGATGTCCCGTTGGTCATACGGCACGGCGCGGGGGCAGCTGCGGCCGCACCTGGGCTGCGCCGGCGCAGGTCGCATCGCATGTGACAAGTTGCCAGGCGTATGCTGTCGCACTCACTTAGAGAGACAAACGGTGCTTTATCTATCACTAGCATTTACCCGCGGCTTCGTCCGCGTTGTTCCCGATACTGTCCCAAGGGAACTCTTTACCGGTAATATAAACATTGAAATATAATAATATTGTCTTCGGTTTCCGCGATTATCACTCATAGTAATAAAACAACTTAAACGGATTAAATCGCGTATATTACTACATTTTAAGTCCCGACGTTTCGTAACCCTTTTCAGCGTTCGTGGTCGCGGGTAGACTGAGAAAATCATAAATTTCCTCTGTCAAAATTACTGTTGTGCAAACCTACCCACTTTAAAAAATACAAATTCAATATTAGTGTTGCCAGATGGGCCTAACGTGTAAAGATTTTCACACACATGCCAGAAGGGCTTAAAACCTAACTTTAGAAAACTAGTGGCTCTTCCAAAAGTCATACTTGATAAGAAAGAAGGCCAAGGAAACTTATCAGCCACGCCTTATGCAAAAAAGAAAATAATTTAAGCAAAAGACTCTAGGTATGCTATTTTTGATAAAACAAATCAGAAAAAAGTTTAGTGTTGCCAGACGGGCCTAATGTGTAAAGACGTTCACACACATGCCAGAAGGGCTTACTATCCTAACCTTAGAAACTAGCGGCGCTTCCAAAAGGCATACTGGATAAGAAAGAAGACGCCAAGAAAACTTATTAGCCTCGCCTTATGCAAAAAAGAACATATTTTAAACAAAAAGACTCTAGGTATGCTATTTTTAGAAGAAACAAACACCGTTGTTAAGGTTTTACAGTGCTGTGTCTCGCCCGCCCATTGATGAGATGTAATACAGGATCCCAGGCAGGTGGTAGAGACAAACCATCTTCTCTAATGAAATTAGGATACTTCTTGATTTCAATAGCCTCGCGCTGTGTATTACAATCTTATCAAGTGGTATTGATAACCAACTTAATGTTTACTATGTGTGAGTCTGAAATCATTTATGACAAATATTAGTATTAAGTTTGAGAAGTCTTCATTTTTGGATATCGTTTAACAGACAAAAATCTGTGATTGGTTACAAAGCCTACTGAAGTGAGAATTTCATTTGCCGCTACAGTTTTTTCTTCAGTACTAAGTGCTAGCTCCGCCCCGTTAGTACGTATTCCGTGGGGCCGATTTTGATCTTCAGTTACGCTTCCATACTTATTATATTTCGATGCATATAAAGTATCCTATATTTCAATCCAGGGCTTGGTCTACTTGCATGCCAAACTTCAGCTCTATACATCCAGTTGTTACACGTTATTTAGTAAGAAACATCCAAATGTCCAAACATCCAAACATCTTCATAAACTTTTACATTTATAATATTAGTGTGATAATGATAAGTCGACTGACATGTTTTTTCTTATGCTTGCTGGGTTTTTAGCGTTAACAGCTTGTCCCGGAGTCCAAATGGCACAAAAGAATGTGTGAAAGCAGGTACGGCACAAATGAGTCGACCTGTGGCCCGTGATGTCACGGCGTCATGCGATCGAGCACTGTCCAATTGCTGGGGCAAGTGGGAGCAAGTGGCCCCGATCCCGCTTTGTTCACCGTTGGGACGGTATGTTCGAAAAATTACGTTCAAATACAACCTCGTCTCTGTACAGTCACAGCCACAAAGACTGATTTTACATCAAGAAAGACGAATAATTAAATTTGCGATCATGAAAAAATAAACAAATAAACTTACTTATTAGTACTTATCTTATCTTATCTTGGTAATAGGGGTCCTTGCAGATACACTTCGACCCAATGGGATCTTTTGTGTAATTACCCCTTACCGCATCTACGCCATGGCCTGTTCCACCATCTCCATAAATCGGATGATGGACCCCATTGGTAGTGCCTGGAATTCATCTGGCTCTGGGTAGCCAGTGCCAAATTCCTTCATTCTAGTTCTGGCGAGGGCATGACATTCGCACAGTATGTGTTTCATTGTCTCTGCTTCCTCGCCGCACATTCTGCATTCAGCATTGTCTGATAGTCCCATCTTGGTCAGGAGTCCTTTGACCCCGAAGTGACCTGTAAACACCCCCGTTATGATTCTGAGCTGTCTTCTGCTGTACTTTCTTAGTTTGTTTGTCAAGCGTGTGTTGACTCTTTCCATAAAGAGCTTCGAGTGCCTCAGGCCCGCCGTGTTCTTCCACTCTAGTTGGTGATGGTGTTTGGCGTGGTCCTTTATGGCTGTTGTTATGGTCCCCTGTGAGAGACCAACATATGGTTCCGGCCCAATGAGTGTGCCCTCCGAGCCCTTTCTGGCTAGTTCATCTGCTTTTTCGTTGCCGATGAAGCCTTTGTGCCCTGGGATCCACGTTAGTTCCGCTTTGTTATGCCTTCCAAGTTTGTTCAGGGCTTGGATGCCATTGTATACCAGTCTAGAGTCCACTTTCGGCGCCGTAAGTGCTTTAAGTGCCGCTTGACTGTCGCTGAGTATATAGATGTTTTTCCCCTTGGTATGCCTATCTATATTCTCCTGGGCACAGGCGATTATTGCATATGTCTCCGCTTGGAAGACAGTAGCATAACCTCCCATCTTAATACTGACATTGTAGTCTATTGCATGTACGCCTGCTCCCGTACCGGAGTCCATTTTGGATCCGTCTGTGTACCATATATTGTCGCTGCTATCATCAGTTGGTGGTGTGCGACCTTCAGCCCATTCTGCCCTTGTCGGTATTTGAACCTTGAAGTTCCTTCGGAATATGTGCCTTGGCAGCATCTTATCGCCACCCATGGCCGTTATTCGATCTAGGAAGTCGTTTGTTTCCATGTTTGTGTGTTTCATTTTAGGCGCGCAATAGCTCCACAGACCGATTGTTTTTAGTCTGTGAAGGGATTTGCGCGCCTCTGACTGAATCACTATATGTAGCGGGGGTAGGTTATTAGTACTTACTTAACCTGAATAATACTTTATAACACAAACTTTCTGTCAGAAAGTGACGTTAGTGACATTTATATCCAATATAATCATAGACAATGCAAATGTTCGGACGTTCGGTCCAAAAGCTGTTTCAGTTTACATTTTTACCGCGAATATTTAGATGAAACATTTTAAATGTGTATTCGTGTAGTTAAGATTGCAATTTAAAATTGTTTATAGTGTGTTATTTGTTATGTTCATGTCAATTTTAAATAAATAAAACTGCAAAATGTAGCAAACATCGTTTTTTGTTTTTTTAATGCCTGAGTGCCGTGATGCTGTGGCCCAAATAAATGTGAAATGGAAATTAAAAAAAAATAGGCCGGCAATGTAAGTATGTAATTCCATTACGTGCCAAGTGTCAAGCCGCACCGGAAACGAGGTACTTTGCGACCTATTTTTAGGCACGTAATGTCAACATTTCATGCCATGTTTGAGAAAAATCCTTTTTCTGTCCTCCGGCCGGAAAGCGTCACCTTGCCGGCCGCTGCGCTAAACGGAGATGCCGCTTTCTGGCTCCGTCGTACAGATGTACTACGTCGTACTACGTTGACAGAAAAATAGTATACAAACCTTGACCAGTAAATAAGAAAGCCTCAGATCAAATGTTTGTCATCCTCGGCTTTGCCTCGGCCATGATCACATGATCTCATATTTCTTACTTTACTGGCCTCGGTATGTAATGTACTACTTATTACTACCTATATTATGAAACATATATCAGAGTATCCTCACGTGGAATTTTAATTTGTTTTGGCGCATCGCGTGCTGCCCGAAATCTTTGTTTTGGTCCCTCCGGCTCGCGTGGGTTGCGTAACAGACGGATCCGCGATCCAGATGAATAATGCAGCACTAATCACACGATAATTCTATACCTGGGAACCGAAATCTGACTCCTTATGCCTTTACGCAATTTTAAGTTGTAAGGTTATAGTAATTAGCGGTACCTATATTTGCGTGTCAGACTTAAGGTGATTCGAGTCACTCGAAATAAAAAAAACCGGTCAAGTGCGAGTCGGACTCGCTCACCGAGGGTTCCGTACAAACTCGTAAGTAGATACGTGAATAGTTCAACAAAAACTGTATGGCCGTTAGCTTAGTAGGAGCAAATAAGTATGTGTACGATTTTTGAAAATTTCTAAAAAACGATGCAATTTAGGAAAACCGTTTTATTTTTCCTGTAATATTTAAGATGATATTAATAATTGGTAATTATTACAGATTTTTCTGTTCAGTAACTTCGAAGATAATAGGGGGGGAATGGTATTTTTTTGAACGTTTTTCGTCATAAATCAAAAAGTACAAAATTAAGAAAAAAACCAAAAATTGTTTTGGAATCTACAAATTAAGCCCTTTCATTTGATATATATATAATAGCTCTACTTTTGTTTTTCGACATCCCATTTCGGACCCCTTTAAAAAAAAAGTAAAAAAGGTATAAGATTTTTTTTCTATCCAATAGGCTCGAATCAGCGACTTTTAACACTATTCCAAGTTTCAAGTCGATAGCATCAGTAGATCCTGAGATATCTTGCTGTGACAGACGGACAGACAGACAGACAGACAGACAGACAGACAGAGTCGCACCATAAGGGTTCCTTTTTTACCATTTTGGTACGGAACCCTAATGATAGGAGGGTTTAGAATTGACTTTACCAACACCGAATGATGGGCGATTTGGTCTCCATATCCGGGTGTATTTTCAAAAACGTAATTTCGCTGTCATGACATATTGGCGAATACTGAGAAGATTCTGCCTTATTAGAATTGGCACTTTTGGTTACAATGTAGAATCAGTCATGTTCTAACAAGTAACCAACGAATGCCAGTCTAGTGAGGAGGAATCATTTAAATATTGGTGGCCAGAGAAAATACACCCATCCAATACAAATCGCATGCATATCACGTGAAAGCTAGTTACATAAGCTTAATTTTCTAATATGAGGAAAAACTCCAAAAGCCCCGGAGTAGAGAGTTATCAGCCTTCAAATACTGGGTGTTAATACGTTAATTTATACTTAATTAAGTATCAATTAACTCATAATTACTAGTGGTCTTAATAACAATTATAGGAAATGCTGTTGTCAATAAATCTACATCCGTTATAATTGTATTGATTGTTTTTGACGACCGCTTTAGCTTAGTTGGTAGTGACCCTGCCTACGAAGCGAGAGGTCCTGGGTTCGAATCCCGGTAAGGGCGTTTGTTTTGTGTGATGACCACGAATATTTGTTCCTGAGTCATGGATGTTTTCTATGTATTTAAGTATTTGTATGTATTAAACATACGTCGTCTAGTATCCATAACACAAGCCTTATTGAGCTTACTATGGGGCTAGTTCGATTTGTGTAAGATTGTCTCCTAATATTTATTTATTTATTTATTTTATTTATTGGTGATGAGGCTGGGTGCCGTACACGTACATTTCTGACCATCATTCTTTGGTTGGAAAGTGTAATTTCATAGCCTAAGGCTGCGGTTAGTTGAGATCCACATCTCGCTCCACTCCGCTTCAATGGAAACAGCGAACACTAATGTGATTGGTCGACCCTACAGGTCGCCTCTCCGCTCAGCTCGCCTCCGCCTCAGTGGAACCGCAGCCTAATACATGTCATCTGCCCGAAACAATAACTAAACTGATTGTGGTTGGGAACACCGAAGGCAAAAGATCGCGCGGTCGTTCACCAACAAGATGGAGCGATGAAGTGAAAGACTCGTCGTCCTCCAAATTCTACACGGTTGTAAGAGACGTGCTGGACAGAAACCGGTGCAACCCTGATGCTGACCACGATCCTCAGACATGAGGGACCGACCCCAGAGAGAGAGAGAGACCCGAAACATCATGAGAAGTCCCAAAGTTCGAAAAGATGCAATAGGCCGTTTATGGTCACCGCCATATATGTACAAGCATTATTCGAAACTAAACTTTTAATTGCTGATAATATAAGTCTTAACGTACCTATAGCTAGGCAACTTCGTTGGTGACACTCACATGTGTGCTTTTTGTTATGTGCAGCAGTAACTATTTACACAAGTTGCTGCTAACACGAACAGCGACCGACGGAGGAAGCCTCCGCAGGCAGCCATTTGTGTTAGCGGTAACTTATATAAGTAGTTACGGCTGCACATAACAAAAAGCACACATGTGAGTGTCACCAACGAAATTGCCAAGCTATAATTAAAAGTTTTTCTTACTTTTTGAGACCTCATGTTATTTCGCATATGCAACATGTAATCACACATTTAAACCAAAATCAGTGTTGTTAAAATGGATTCTTAACCTACTGTATGTTTGTATGAAAACGAAGCGACTTGATGCACCTTAATGGAGTTGTTTCGGCTGCGAGGCGGAATTCCGTGATAACACGGAATCGCGGAAGGGTTCTGGAGTGATCGGCGATTTGCATCGGAAATCGACGCATAATGATAATAATGATCCAGTTGTAGAATTCCATCGAAAATGGGGTTTTGCTTTTGTTTAAGGTCAGGAAGGTTAGAGGAAAACACTTTGAAGAAGTAGTAGAGATCTATTTAAGGAAAATATGGCGCGAAGACTTGGATATTTTCACTACAAAAATAGGGAAGAATGGAAAAGAAGGTGGTTCAGAAGTGGGATATTCTGGGCTAAATATCATGTGTATACCATATAATAGTAGAGATCTGTAAAGAGTCCTTCAAACCTAATTGCGAAGTAAATAACTACGTATTATAAAAATTAAAAATTCCCACTGATTGGCCGAGCTTTTAGTCGTTTCGGCATTTTAGTCGTTTGCTTTCAGTTATGTATAGAATATAAAAATATCTCGATACAGTTAAGATATTTCAAAATACGTAGTTAATGTTATCAACCACAGTGGAGTCACGCATTTTGACCTTCTTCGGCCATGTATCTCGTCGTGGTAATGACTCCATAGAGCGTCTCGTAGTTCAGGGAAAAGTTAAAGGCACCAGGCCACCTGGTAGATCACCAATGAGATGGACAGACCAGATCAAGGCCGCAACTAAGTGCTTGGTTTACGAATGTACCCGGCAAGCTGCAGTCCTAGACGAGTGACGCCGTATTACCAAGATCATCACTCATCGTGATTCACAATGATGACCACGACTACTCTGGCAAGAGTGTACCGACTAAGAAGAAGTTAATTTTAAGATTGACCAAAGAAACTCCAGTAAAGTATGCAGAAGCTGACCACTAAGCATATCTCTCACAACAACAACCTTTGTGAACACTTTATTGATGAAATCATACGTAAGTAAAATATTTTCCCAGAGACCAAGTTCAAGTTTTTTATGGCTGATTTGAAAACCTTATCAACCAATTCCAGATGATTTATCCCAATCTATAAATAACAGAAAAGTAATAAGTATTGCAAATTTAAAAATAGCAATTGATTTATTGTTCCAACTTTTTTTATAATACACAAACAAACAAGGCAGCCGGCGCGTGCGCCAACGTGCGCGCGCATCTGCTGCGAAACCTGACACGCTCCTTGCCATATGAATTTGTGCTACTTCCGAAAAAAAATCTGACAAAAACCGTACCAACCCAAAATATACTCTAACCCCACACCCTACAGCATACAACCAAAAGAACCAAATTCAAATTTCTAATCAACTCCCCCAAAAGATTTTCAAACTTAAAGACAAAGACATAAGGTTTGAAATAAATTGGACAGTGGCCCAGTGTTTCTGCAAAGCAAGTCATCTGGACAAAAAGACATATGTATATTTCGCCAAGAATACGACAGATGGTGCTGGCCGATTTCGAGATGACATGAGGCTGCGTTTTTTCTGTACAATGTGTAGCGGTTTCGGTACTGTTAGAAAAAATTGTAAAGGACTTGTTTGATTACTGTTAGCCGAGCGCGCATTGAAGAGGGTTTGGTATTTAGGATGCGTGTGCTGGATTAATTTGTAGAAAAAATGCAGTATTGGGCCGAGGTTTTGGGGTGGTATAATGAAAACATTTTGAACGCTTTGTAATCAATGACAAGAATAACTAACTTAAGAGCGAAATAGCCAATAAACCTCAATTTGATTTGTTTGTAATGTAAAGAACAGTACTTAAAAGGTAGTGTCGTTTTTAGGGTTCCGTAGCCAAAATGGCAAAAACGGAAACCTTATAGTTTCGTCATGTCCGTCCGTCTGTCTGTCTGTCTGTCTGTCCGTATGTCACAGGCATTTTACTCAAAAACGACAAGATGGATATCGATGAAATTTGGAATATAGGTGTCTTTTATGAGCCGCTACTTAGTTTGGTATATAAATAATTAAAATAAATATTTTTAGGGGGAGCACTCCATACATGTTAAAGACAGTAAACATTTTTTTTTTCAGCAAATATCAACAGCTCTTTAAAAAACACCATAAGGTTTCTAAGTAATGTTTTTGATTAAGTGAATGTATTTGGAAATAATCGCTCCGAAAGCTGTGTAAATTGTGTCCCCCCCCCTCTATTTTCTAAACCGTGCGCCCGAAAAATATGAAAAAAATCATGAAGGTAACGCTTAATTAATACTTTCAACGAAAATTATTTTCAACAAGATCGAATGTACCGTTTTTGAGTTATTGCCGATAAACTGCGCTTCTCAACAAAAGGACGTAATTGCTATGAAGATACGCTCTTTTGTTGTTGTACTTTTTTTACATCGTATTTTTTACCTTACACTGAGCGGCTATGGAACCCTACACTGAGCATGGTCCGACATGCTCTTGGCCAGTTATTTTCTGTGTCAGAATTATTCTTTCGATTTTTCTTTAGAAAAATATATTTTTATTATTAGAATATCTCCCTGTAACTCGTATCCATCCACATACGTATTATTTTCAACACATTGCAAGTTTTTAAAGGAGATTGCCGACTTTTGGTACCAATATCGTCATTAAATTGTGTCACAACCAAAACGATACCAAAAACTTAGTTTTATTTTTTTAACCATTGGGATTTTTTTATTACTGAATTTAAAATGGGAAATCTGAGATCAATTAAAAAAGAATGTGTTGTACGATTTCCGCCGCCACCATGAAAAATGTATGATTTCCTTAAAACTGTATTTGACAGACAAAATCGGTCAAAATCTAAAAGGCCTATGACAGTGGCACCACCGTCTACACAAATGTATACAAAAATTTTAATTCCATAAAACTCCGCGGTTCTTTCTTATACGAACTGCATCCAGCTGTCCTATACCCAGGAAAGTAACATGTTTGTCTCGTTCTTTCTTAAGACTACTTCTCACATGAGTGTAAAAGACAAAGCTAACGTCATAGATACGTCTTAATACAATTAATTATGTATGTAGTTTTCTTGATCTTAGCACGAAAATTGACAGCTTGACATTCTGTCTTATTCTAAGTTTAAATATAAGGTACTTTATAAGACACGTCTTTTCACAATTTTGTGTCGAAGGTCGTAAATCATTTTAAATTCTTTATTTGGTACAAATAACTAGTGATATTTCGCTGATACTTCACTATACGAGACATTGAGCGTAAATGTAATGTTACAATATTTTTTATCTCACGATGTATCAAAATAGTTTCAAATAACTTTTTTTATAATAATATTTTAACAATCTGAATAGGCACAATAAAATACCTAAAACAGGTATCCAAAATGGCATGTCATACGACTAAGTTAAGTGAAGTCTCGTCAACGTCAGGAATTAAAGTTATTAGGTGATTTTGTATTTGGCCGGTTGACAAATACTTTGACGATTTGCTACGCAAAAACTCACTTCGAAATCTGGAAATCAATCTCAATTTCCTATGGATCCCCGAATACGATTTTAATGGGATTTAGTGATTAGGAAAGGCAGTTTCTTGTTCTTTAAGATACAGTCGGTTTCGTGTTGACACAATGACTTTTGATTTGGTACGAGGCCCCATAGACGCGTCGGCAATCTCCTTTGTACCTTAATTAAACTATCAAAGAAGACTAGAAGTGATAAAACTTATCTGCTAGGTAATTGGACAAATTAGGCCGCCTGATTTGTAAAATGTATATATTGGTTAGTTTTAAATATCCGAAATATTTTCTAAGTATATAATTTGGCTAGGTAATTGGACAAATTAGGCCGCCTGATTTGTAAAATGTATATATTGGTTAGTTTTAAATATCCGAAATATTTTCTAAGTATATAATTTGGAGTATAGTTTAACATTTTTGAACTTTATCTCTTTGCAATAAGGTGACATTTTGTATAAATTTTCGTAAGCTGTACAATGTGGTTTGTAATACAATCCGTCTGTCCATCAGGTGCACTGTAGGCGCCATATTGGTCGCTAATCGCGTGTAGGCCGCTAACTGTAAAACAATCGCTATAATTCGTGCGCCTTATTCGACTGGGACAGCTTTCCGCCACTCTTGCGCATAAATCGAAACTATGGCTCTTATTCCTAAGACTATCACAGAATCAAATGGATCTTAATGTATTATTTATGGATACTTGCAAGTCTGAAGTTGGAATTTCAGCTTCGTTATACAGATGTTTATTTACACGACTATTAGTCTGACAGTTTTTGTATTTATGAGATTGTACATTCACGATATTCACGATGCTTAATATGTGATACATTTCCCAAAAATATTATTTGAACACTCATAATGCAATAGGTCGTCTAGTAACCTGTAAACAATTCACAGTTCACGCTTAATTTTCCTGAATGAAATTCAACCTTAAGTGTAATGTGACAAGATGCGTTTCCATATTTTTCCATTAAATCGAAAGAAACTATGGATTGCTGTATTGTATGTATTTGAATCCAAAGCTTCATATGTCATAAGGACACAAGTGATCTCCTTAATAATTCGTTGCAAGCTGCCTGACATCATGAAATAGTCCGTACATCAAGTACTTATTCCTGCAGGACCCCACGTCATTACTTATTCAGCAAAATTAGGGTTGAAATTTATTACATGCCAGAGAAAAGAAATAAAAATAGCAATAAAAGTCAATGTCCGTTTACATTTGTAACTTATTCATGAAAGCCGATTGATATGACAACCATTCATGAGTGTATGTGTGAAACGTATAATTAGCTAAGTGATTATTACACCCACAACCGTTTATATCCATTCGCAATTTCCTTAAAAATGCGTGTAACCTCCCTTTTGTGTCTGTGTCAGAAATAGCTCGCACCGTGGTCTGACCAATGAGAAATAGCGGACACAAGCAATTAATAACATGATGCAATTATGTCGCAGTTTATAGAATTAAGAGTTACACGATGAACGTTAAAGTGCTACTTTCTTGTGCAGTTGGTTTTAGTTTTAATACACGGCTATTTTTGTATAATATTTTTACAATTTGAATGATAGTCAATAATGTACCTAGATTTTCATCTCATAAGAAGCAAACCAGCAGACGGATGAGTGTTTTGCGAATTGCGATATCGCGGAGTATAAGACAACGAGATTACATTGAATGTACAGTTTTTTTATTCGGGAGCAAATTTCTGTCATGCCATAAAAATAGAACAATATATGGTTGTGGTCATAAAGAAAATAACATTGGTAATGTAAATCCTTTTGTCAACTGCACTGTGGTTTCTATCTATAGTCATTGGGGTCAAAAGCTTATACCGTCAAGTGTAAAAATATGGGTGCATACAAATGCACAAAAATATGTTCGAATACACCTTCTAAAGTGGCAATAAGAACTCTGTACCATATTTATGAAACGATTTTAGGCCATAATTTTAGGGGTGAGCACAGATAAATCCGTGGGGGTGAGTAATCTTTGCAATTCATTGACGGTGACTATTTTCGGCTTCCATTCACTGTTAAATATGAAATGTGCGTCCATACGATCTATTATAGTTTTCTTCGTGTTTTGTTCGTTTGGTGCGTGGGAGGTCCTTTTGTTGACTATTTCTGCGTTATAAAGAACAATATCGCAAAGGAAGGCTTTATATTAAAGGTCAGAGGTTGTGTATTGTGATAAAAATATCATTCATAATACCGGGTGTGGCCTATAATACGAGCAAAAAATAAAACCGTAGGTTCTACTCCTCAAACTAGACAACTTTTATTCAGCGACTTTTAAAAATAACTTGTGGTTTGATTTTTAGCACACTTTAAAGTAATTTATCTTCACTTACCAACAGGTGAGATCAAAGTCAAATGCTTACCTATCGAGAATAAAAAAAAAAAAAAAAAAAAATAAAAATAATCCGAACACGCAATGTATTGCGAAATTGATTACGACAAGATTGACAAGCAATGTCAATTAGACGGATTTTGATGTACATTGAAAATAATAATAACTTTGTAGGAAAAAGAGACAATCTAAGGACTACATATTTTTAAACAGTGGTTGAACAAAAGTTTTATTATTTGAGGAGTAGAATCTACGGTTTAATTTTTTGCTCGTATTACAGGCCACACCCGGTATAGTGTTAGAGTTCAGTAGCTCCATTAATAAATTTGTTCAGATATTGCAAATGACGCACGAAGGATATTCCATTCATACTATTTTTTGTTAAATGTGAACTAAAAAATTGACTCTGCCTTTCTCATACTTAGATGCATTGCCCTGCGAAGCCAAATTGCTTATCTTAATACCTGTTTCTTAGATAGATTAGATATACTGCTTTTGGCCTATACCAGCAGTACAGTGATAGCATTTAAGGTGCATTGGGGTAATTTCGAACGTGGGGTAATTCTGAAAATTAGTAATTTCCACTACTTAATCTATGCAAGTTTTAGTATTCGAAGCACTATTAGCGTATACTAGTATAGTGTTAGTGTGTTACAGTCAATATATGTTGTGGAGAGTCTGAGAAATTCTTAATTTTGGGAACTAACCCGTGTTCGAATTACCCCAATGCACGTTATCACATATATCTTATGATTTTTTTGAGTTTCAAGCTAAGAGGTGAGCTGTTGTGGTCAGAGTCGAACCCAACTCTCATTGTCAGTATTCAACCACTGTGCCACTACGGCAAAGCTATTACTGTATGATGAATGGTGTACTTAGTGGCCCTTCAGCGGGCGATTTGTCATCGTTTGACATGTCGCTTACACGCCTGTTACGGAAATGTTGGTTTTGTGGACGGGAATGTAATTGTCCTTTCCTTCGTGTAAATAAACGTTTGATCTACGTATTGAACTACGTCTAACTTTGCTAATATGCACGGTTAGTTCGGCTGCCCAAAGTTAAAATCAAGTAGTTTTTTTTATTTCGTTTTTTGGGTCATTTTATTCCCACGTTCAGACACACGATTTACACGATTTACGACTTTTATATTTTCTTTAATTTTCATGGTTTTCCAGTTACCCGTTAAAATGAAATTCAAGTTATTAGCTGATCCTTTGAGGTTAAAAATAGTTTTTGGCTTTCCTGTAAAATTACCTGAAACATAGTTACAGGCCAGGCCGTTTCGTAAACACATGTTTCATAAATTGTGGACTGTGATGAGTGGGTCACTCCGCGATTTCGCCGCGCGGCTGCTAGCACCTAATTTTGCTTCTCCGGAGGGGCTTAGCCAGCGACCAGAAAGAACACGCGTTAGCACACGTTATGCGATAGAGAGAGGCGGTTGGATCCGGTGCGTTCCATCCGGTGGTCGGACCCGAACGTCAGTATTGTTTGAGAGAGTGACTTCTGTACATAGTTCTCAGTGGCGTGGCGTAAAAGATATCCTTGGGCAAGCCGGTGCAGATTTGGCGTACATTTTCCTTAAGAGCTGTAGAATAAGGTGCTCAAATATCTAATATTAGGCAAGCCTGTGTCTAATATTTGGACGCCACGCCACTGATACATAGTTCTATTACTTATTCTGTGTTGATGTTGATTTAGATAATGTATAAACGTGTAGGTATCAAGATAAAGGTAAAGCAAAGAAACAATGTAGGTTTTAATGTCGGCTTTCAACGCATCGAAGATTCAATTAATCAAAAATTTGCACGATAATTTCCATCCATTCAAAATGATGTTTAAATTATTCTCGACTTTTTTAAGGCGTGTTTGCGAATCTGGATTTGTGGTATTTTTTGTATAGGTAGGTAGTTTTTGCGCCCCCTCTTCTTGTTGGCGCCCGTACCACCCTCGCATAAATGTTATTTAAGACAGCCGACGCTTTCAGACCAAAAACGCCGTATTAAATAAATAAATAAATACTAGGAGACAAATGCCAATCTTATACAAATCAACCTAGTCCTAAATTAAGCAATGCTTGTACTATGGTAGGGCAGACGACGACATACATTAGGATTGGTTACTTTTGTATGGGATAAATTAAAACAACTGTTATGCTACTAGGCACAGCAAAAAAAATATATCAATTAATGGCACCAAATTTTACTTTTTTTCAACTGTGCCTATTAGAAATAAAAAAAAAGTAAAAATGAGCCACCCTAATATACTTATAATACATTATGTATTACACTCGTTTCATGAATAGGTTTTTTTAAACAGTAAAATAGTAGACATACCGTAAAACGGGGTGAGTTGCCTGGAAATCGAAGTTCAAACCTGGATAAAAGTTTATTTTTATATGTGGCACATTGATTTATATACAAAAAAAGTGTTCCGGAGGTAAGAATTTCAGTTTGTCAATGATAGTTTGTTGCTTCATTGCATAGTTTCAACGAAAAATTCATAATAGTAGGCAAAGCCAGCTCACCCCGTAGTTGGGGTGAGAAGGCCTAGCAATTTTATATTTTGACAATATAGCCTCGTTTTCTATGTTAAAACCATTATAAATAAAGAGAATATAACTTAAGTGTTTCTGTTTCCAATAAGCCATGTAAGTATATAAACGATATCCGAAAGGTGGATGAACACTTACTTTGGTAAACATCACTTAAAAACAAAGTTTTTTCAACTAAAAATCCGCCGATTTCGAGCATCAACTTTGACAGTGAATTTGTGTTTCAAAATTGTATGATTTGGCAGCTTAATGTTGCGAAAAGAAGAAAAAATATGTCTAAAAATATAATCAAATTACTTTGAGAGCAACCTAAGCCCAAAAATTAAAGTAACTACTCAAAAATGAAATTCGGGATTCGCAAGCCAACTCCCCCCGCGAAGCCTACTCACCCCATTCTACGGTACCCGAAAATAAGGAGATCTCCTGTGTGGAAGATCTGGTAACACTGGCCACGTGGCTTGACGACGGCACCATTATAGAAGCTATCACCGGCGCAAAACGATCAAGATGGCGCTTGAGTGGGGGGAGGGGGCAGCCGTCGTCTGCGCATCCCGCGGCTTTGATCTGCGCTCGAGCGCATTGCGGGGATGCGCCAAGGAGTGACGGATCGTGGAGTGCGGGTTTTTTGGTTGAAATTGTCGTAACCAAGTTTACTCGTATGTACAACCATTGATATAGCAAATGCAATGTAGATGCCAAACATTGACAACAATTTGGGTACATTAATTATTCGGTGGTTTCGCAATAAAACAGTTACATTTATCATAGTTAAAAGAACCCTATAATGTAACGTATAGTGTCTTTAGATATAATTAAAATAATTAAATGATGTACATATATATAAATTGCATGTATGTAGGCAAAGTTGCAAGTATATGTGTATATACAGGGTGTCCCACGGCTATGCCACATGAAGGAAAAACACCTCAAATATTGTAGACAGGATATTTAGCTGAAAGGGAACTTTATTTTATTTTTAAAAGTAAGTCATACTGCATTCAAAGATTTTCTAAAAATTACCTGTTTCGTCGGGAAATCGAATCGACTCAAGTGTGAAAAAATAACACCCCGTATTTTTATGATGACAATCGAAAGAGAGGACAAAAATAAATAAATCCTCTTAAGTAACATAGTATCTCAAAAAAAAGGAACAGCGTAAAATATTTGATTTAAATGTTAAGAAAATTAATTCTCATACAAAACGAGTAATTTAAAAAAATCTTTGAATGCAGTATTACTTACTTTTAAAAATAAAATAAAGTCTCCTTTCAGCAAAACATTCTATCTCCAATATTTAAGGTAGGTACTTTCCCTTCATGTGGCATAGCCTCAGATCATAGAAAGAAATAGATATGAACTCGCACGTAACTTCCATGAGTACCAGTGACGCCACATTTTGCCCACCGCAGCTCCCACACACACATTGAACTGAGTAAAAACAAAGCGACGGGCGGAGCCTGAGAGTCTACGACAACAGGCATTCAAGCGCTAGTGAGAGAAGAACGATAAAATGGAGTCGATAAGATGTCGATAGTTGAAATCCTTCGGGGTATTGAAACGTTTTTCTTGTAACAGTGAAGTTCTGATAGAACTGTACATATATACTATCCCATAAAATATTTAATGTAAAAATAAGCCAAGTCTCGAATTTTATTCACTACAAAATCCTGTGTGATTTTTTTTATTGATTCTCACTGTAAGTATATAAATAAAATTTAGTGATAAGAAAAATAAATCACTAATAAAACATAATGGTAACCTAAATGACACAACGTGAGTAGGTACATATTTATATTCTTTTTAAAATAAAACAATTTCAATACAATCAATTCTTTATTATATTATACACTAGCAAATCGCCCCGGCTTCGCACGGTGTTTCTCTATTATATTATGCAAGTATTATACATATAAATCTGACTGATTTACTGCCCTGTAAAATGCAGATATTTATTCAATACCTGCCGTTTTGATAATTTGGGTGCTGCGTTTTTTGTGAGGTAATGAAGCCTGATATTTAAATATTTCTCCATTACCGCTTTGGTAAGTAAAATTAAATGGTTTGTTAATGGTGATTGGTCATACTGGTGAAATTCTATGTCCTTAAATAGGTCCAAACCAATAAAATGGGGCAGAGCTTTAGATATCAGCTGTTCTTTGATATTTTTTGTGGTCACATTCAGCTTCCTTTTATCTGAGAGAACACCTGATTTTATGACCACTTCCATTCTCACGCATATGGTGATGACATCTTGAGAAGGATACATCAGTCCACCTTTATCTTTTAATGTGATAAACCCGTGATGCGCGTCTTGAATTTTATTTGCGATCAAAGCCCCAACACAAGTTTGACATTTCAGGGCTTTTAATAAAGCGTGCACTACAAAGCCTGCAATGTAAGATACAGTCTGAGAGCCAAATTCTGTGATGTCTTTAACGAGTACATTAACCTCCTCGTCAAAAACAGCCTGTTCGTATATTTCACTTATGTCATCCTCCTCAGAACTATCGTTAAGGTAACGCGCTTCTATAGATATATTTATTTGTTTTGAAGCTGATGAGCATGTCAGTATGTCAATTTTTTCAAGCGATTGGCAATTTCCGCTATCCACGTCCCTGAGTTCCGCTTTTATCGTTAGTTTCTTATAAATCGCAAGAAATTGTCTTGCTGTGGGGTTGGTATTACACCCACCGTGGGCTCGTATATTCCCAAACATGAGTTCAAGATGGTCTTGACTGAGCTTGTACGCGGGAATATATTGCAATTGTTTTTCGTTTTCAACGTACTCATTGTAAAGAGCTTTCATGCTTTTTATGCAGGTTAGAAACCCTATAAAGCCGGTTTTTCTATCGGATTTCACGACTTGGGTCTTTTCTTCATCATCGAGCTTCAGAGATGTTATATAAGCCTCCATTTGATCAAAAAACTCAAATACTTTTTCTTTGTTTCCGGAGTACAAAGGTTTCTTAAAGTCATATTGGGCCATATTTCTGGAGTTTAGGCAATCAAATAAATTATTTATGTTTCGAATAAAGTCAATTGTTCCATCTAGACCTCGACTATCAGTTATTATGTTACGCTGGGCACAAAACTTTAAGGCATCCGCTACGCTGTTGCTAAACAATTGTGACGCCAAACGAACCTTCATTTTTTGGTTTTTAAAAAAGATATGGCCTCTCCTTAGTTTATTAGCTAAATGCAAGTTCTCTTTTTCTTGGATGTCATTTAGGTTTTTTATATGACTCCACGTTGAAACTCTGTCTGAACCGTCAAGAAACGTGCCATATGCTTCAAAGGCATTTCTCAACAATTTTAGCATATGACACGGATCAGGCATTATAAAGACAAGTTTATGCGTGACCGGATGCTCAAACCCCGTTTTAAGGTTGTTAGTGTCGAAGGAACATCCAAGATTCTTGGCCATGTTCATGTTTGCCGGACAACCGTCGAAAGTCAATGATGTTATTTGAATACCCGTTTCTTCAAGTAGCTCTAAGCACTGTAGCACAAGGCTTGCACGCTGTTCTGCAGTTACACCGGCCACAAAAAAATACCCAACCGGTATTTTCCATGGTGCGTTGATAGCAGTAACCAAAAACACTAAAACCTCTTTGGCTTCAGGCAAATAATCTCCCGATTTCTTTGCATTGCACATGTCAACATAGCCATGCATTTTTTTTCCATCCCACTCCACACGCTGCCTGATTGCCATTTCGTCCATTACCAAATTGCAAAGCAATTTGTATTCTGATGCTTCAGCTTTTTCTTTTAAAGCTTTAAAGGATTCGTGTGTGAAACCCGGCTCGGCATCAACAGTTTGATACCACTTTTTTATTGTTCTTGAATGTGGTAGACACGTGTGAAATTTTTTCCTTACATACTCGTATGCCTTTGGCGAATAGAAATGAAGTGTACAGGCAAAAGCTCTTAAAGCTGGCGAATATTTAGTTGCTACATTTTGGCCTGATTTTTGTGTTTGACTAAAACGTTGGATTAAGTCATTAACACCCAAATCTTCTAAATGTGCGGATTGCTCTGCGTTGACTAGATTTTTTTCATTCAGTTCCTTCAGTATATCTTCCAGTTTTGATATTTTTTTCTGGTAGCGGCTGCTTTTCTTCTGAAGCGACTTAATTTTGGCCTTCTGTTTATTTATCATGTTTTCACATTTTTCAATTTTCTGTCGCATTTTAAATTTTCGGGGTGTCTCAAAAATATCGTTATCGCCCGGTAGCTGGAACATGAAAAAAATACGCAACTCTAACAAACTGAATTATTAAAACAAATAAAGTTACGGAAAAAGTGGGGTTCAGTTCTGACAAATTTAGCCTCTGTCGCTTAAATAATTTTAATATAAAGTATCATACAACACTTTCGTATGGTATAAACCTCAAAGAAACTTACTAACATCGTAATATACTTAATAATAAAAAAATACGAACTTTAGTTTTATTTTCCGGTGAGCAGGACCGTTTGGGAACAGATGCAAGCATCTCAACACCTGAATATGACGATGTTGATACAGTGATGTGTGTTGCTGTCTGTAAATAACAATAAAAACTGCAATGGTTAAGTTACGGTACTTGGGCCTCAGGTAGAGCCGCAATGAATTCAAACATTAAACAATAAGTACAGTTAACATTTTTAGCCATCTGGTCAGAACGTGAACGCAATAAAATCAAATTTCTCAACAGAACTTTTTGTTTCTACATCGAAAATAGGGCTTCCAATACCGTTATTTGCAATACCGTAATTACGGTATTGCCCATACTAAAAATAACGGTATTGGAAGCCCTAATCGAAAATGAATCTCTGATAAATGCTTTAAGTTATATAAGTCGTTAAAAAGCATACACTTCTACTGTACATGAAAACTAGGTTTAAAATAGTACCTGATTTTCTTTATTTGCATTTGTTGGGGTTATTTTGTGACCACAAGTCACGCATGTGAAGTTCGGCTGAAACAGAATAAGTAATTCAACATGTGTATTTTACAAGTCCCAATAGACAACTTATCCTTAAATCTGAAAAACGCATAACTTAGTAAAGTAATTAGAAGTGTACGACTATCAAATGCTTTTCTTATTTATTAATTACTGCTTATTTGAAATGCTGTCAACTGATTCGTTATAAGAATTGATTAAAAGTCTTTGAAACTTACTGTGATATTTTTCCTCGCTAAATTATCAGTGTTTGATTCGGGAATCTGTCTTAACGTAGGCATAGGTTTTGAACAATCCTAGAAACATAAGTGTATATATTGAGACAAATAAAATGTAACACATGATATAGATATGCAAAATATGATAAAATCCATTTAAAACGATTCAGCTTCATACCCTAAGTAACATTTACGAATAAAAATGTTACTATAACTTCAGAACCATAAGTATGACTAGATTATTATTTCTTCAACTTAAATGAGACCAACAATTTACTTATAACTTGCATGCTTATTTTTACAGAATACGGAAGCTAACTTTATTTCAAGAAGTAGGCTAACAAGCACACTTCCAGGACCTGATACTGTATAAATGGTAAACTTACCGATGAAACAATGTGACAAATCTTCAAAGTAGGTATTGCCCATTCGAAAAGTCTACGGCTTTTATTAAGAGGTTGAAAACATTTTTCCTGAAAATGATCCGAACATATCACGCTTCTTTGGACAGGAAACCAATTAGGACCTCTGCCCGTAGCGTCTATCCATTTTTCTTTAAAAGTAGGAGTTTTCGGAAAACTGGAATAAGACCAACGTAGTTTAATTAATTCTCATAATCTAAAAGTCATAATAACTTTACACACGCAGATAATTTTAATGTCCAATCTAGTAATCTATTAAACAAAATATTTAATTCTAGGAACAAGTAACGTACAAACTATTTGTATATTTTATTCGTAAACATTCTAAAATATGCTCACTTAATATATACCTAATGTAGCAATTAAATTTTAGTCAGGTAACAAAAAACGACAAACATAAAATAGATAATACTAATCTACATCTTATTTATCGATAATACTTAAACCGCAATAAAACACGCGCGCAACACTAAGTTACGAACGGCACATGCGGCCGTACCATGTATTTTCACGCGGCAGTGGATATCGGAAGAAGTATAATACATTGCGCTGTAGTTAAACATGACGTAAAGTGGTTGCTGAACTAAATCGTCAATGTATAACGTGTTTAAAATTTTATCACTACTAGGTGCGGTGTCGCAGTAACTAATGTGGAACTGAATTTGTTCGTTAAAATGTTTGTTTTTTTTAGATTTATAAGCAAAATATCAATGCATTTGCAATACTTACATATGGTAAGTGATTCCATTATTCTTGTAGTTCTTCGTTTGGCTTCTGTTATTACACGTAACGACAGAACAGTTCGGCATTTTGCAAAAATATCGGAGAACGTTACCGAAGTACGTCTGAATCGCGACTAACTTGTGGTGCCACTTGCTTCCCGAGCGATGTTTCCTTTTGGCCATGTCGCGGAGTCACGCGCCACGCCCCCGTTTCATATCTATTTCTTTCTATGATCTGAGGGCATAGCCGTGGGACGCCCTGTATATACGCAAGCACACATACATAAGTATAATGTATGTATCTTTGTTTTGCCGATCGTAGAGCGCCTCGTCCGTGCGTTAATTATGACTATTTACGACGTGTGAACATAATATAAAACCTTATCATAGCCTTCATAACTGTTCTTGGAACATAAGCACTTGTTTCGCTCTCTCGCAAGAGGCTTAGATGTGTCGCAGCCAACTGGTTTTTCACACCTCCTATTCAGAAAAAAGTATTTTGCTCCCTCATAAGAGGGATCAAAGTAGCACTTTTCTGTTCAAGGACAACAGGGTATTTTTAGTTTGAACCCACTTAGAATATGCCATACCATAGACTTAAATTACACACCGAGGGCGGTATAATAAGGAATGGCCCAGATCACAGGTGTTTGCGGTCCGAGCCGCAGGCGAGGGCCATAAATATAATATGGAAGTGGTATTTTCGTCTCGTCCGTAAAAATTAATAATTGTTTTATAAAATAATAATAGACTACATTTGACAATTTAACATTTAATTTTTAATAATAATGTGTGATGCTCTTTGAGTAACTATATATTTCGTTATTTTGGTAGGTAGCGTTTGTATTTGAATTTTCCTCATATTCGGTGTGAAAAGTTCACTCGGTAGCAAAATTATTTTCACCTCGGGCGTTAACATTTGAATCCCTCACTACGCTCCGGATTATATTTTAGAATCCCTCGCTACGCTCGGGATTCTATTGTATAATCCTTCGCTTCGTTCAGGATTCAATATACGCCCTCGCCGTAAATACATCATTTTGCTCCCTTGTGACACAATCTACTATAGTTTTCACTAAACTATGACCCGCCAGCAGGTCGACGAATACGACGAGCTATTTCTACTCCGACCGAGGGACACAATCTGACTAACAAACCTAACGTAAAACAAGGTTTGTGTTTAATGAAAAGGCTAGGCAGCTAACCAAATGGCTAACTAAACTAGTTGGCGGCGGTTGATCTCAGTTTCGGCCGAAACCAGACCCGAAACTTCCAGATAAGGCCATGTTTTTGCGGGAAAAAAAAATGACAGTCATAACCAGTCCATCATAATTTTCTGTGATACTTAGAGTAATCAATAATCATTAATATAACATATGATAACTTCTTATTTCAAATAAATTATCTGCGCTTTTTGAAATAAAGGCTGTCCGATCTCAGCACGAAACCCCTCAAATTCAGTTTTGGTTTCGGCTGGATGGCAGCCGAAACCCGTTTTTTTTGCCGAAACTAGGCCGAAACTGAAACCGAAATTTCGGTTGGACTCTACCACTGGGTGATTTGAGTGGCGCACTGTTCGTAGCTCGGCGCGGAGTCTGTTGGGGGCCTGGTTATTTGCGCGGCCATTACAACGCGATATCGGAATAGCCGCGACGACTGCACTGACCAAGTACGGAGCTCTAGCTATTGTGCGGCGTGTGAGGTATGCCTATATAAACTAGTTTAAAACAAAGTCCAAGTCAAAAATACTTATTTACTAAACATTGAAGTTATAAAGCTTTTTTATGGCGGGTTTATTTTTACGATTTCAAGCTAACATGGTCATTCACATAATAACTACTATTAACACCGGGATATTTACCAAGTATATTTGTTTTTACGAGTTCCCGATATTTTGACACTGTTGCAAGCGCCATCATCACGGTCCACGGAGTCACAGTGTAATAGCAGTAATTTTTCTTCCCACAAAAGGTACATCGCGCGTTTGAATGTGTGCGCGCCGTGTACGAACGCACTACAAGCAAAGAAATAAGAAAGCGTAAGTATGCTCCAGTATGGATCGCACTCACACAGACGCGCGATAGCATGTGTTGCGCGCTCCTAAACGTCCGAAATTGGAGTATACTACTTGTTCGGGCATTATTATTAAAATTAGTTACTAGTAGACGCGCGGCGAAATCACGGAGTGAGTCACTCTTGCCGACAGCCAAAATACGGTAAATATTGTAATAAGATGGTATTATATCGTAATTATCGGACAATTTCGCGATTGCTCTGAAGGCTTATTGTAACTCAATGAGCTGCGATTGTGTGGAGATCGATTTTCCAATCAGCCTTCGGAGGACGTTAAATTTTCATGGAAATCGACCTTGGGGTAATCGGCGGTAACTTTCTCCAGGGTCTGTCAATGTAAATTGTAATTCAAAGCTTAAAATCATCATTAAATGATGAGTAGTTGGGTAATACAAAAATGGTAACGGTGATCGGACAAGATGAGACTTTAAATTGGGTAAAATAGTAAAGGAAAGTAAAAAAAAAAAAGTAAATAAGATACTTTCATTGCTCTCTGTCTTTTACCTGGAAAGTTTTGAAATAAAGTTGCACAAGAAGCAATATAGATATTTTCTTTTCCTATTTCTGTCCCTGTAAAGCAGCGATCGGCAACCTGCGGCCCACGGGCCGCATGCGGCGCGTGAACCGCTCACTTGCGGTCCAATATTCCGGTCTGTTTTGCCGTCGCTTTATTCCGTATAGTATAAAATCACAAATTATTAACAAAATGCGGCCAGCGTCAATTCCTATGCTACTATATGGCCCTTGGCTGCTAAGCGGTTGCCGACCGCTGCTGTAAACCATTGTCCAAGACAGTAATATGTCGGCTACAAGTGCACCTTTTTTGCGCAGCACATTCCTGAACTCCGCCAAAATATGAAGTAGTTTTTTCGCGAATAAATACACTGTAATCCTTTTCTTGTGGATTATTTGCATAATTTCACAAGAACTACCTACAATAGATAAACAAAAAGCGCTATTACGTATCTAAATCGCTTCGTCCGAGATCTCCGATAAACTTTCCTGTCTCTGAAATTAAACGTCAAAACTTATATCACTTATCTCCGACCGGCATAAAACAATTTCTCCATAATGGTGGGAACCCCGCTATCGCAGATGTCGACGACAAATGCACCGCATTGCGGAATTTTTAATTATTTTTTTTCCACGACCAAGCGTCGCAAGCACCACTGTGTTTAATTGCAAATATGATTTTAATGTCTTTTTTGCAAGTTTGGGCCTTAAATTCCTGTTTAAGATGTAGATATGGAAACAATTATGGTCATGCAAGGAGGGTGTCCTAATTGGCAGCTTATTTATTAGTTTTAATAAAGACACTATCTTTATTTGTTTTTGTACGGAATTGAATTAATAAGATAGGCTTTTTCGAAAAAGGTAGAGCGGGCATTAGTAGTTAAATTAATTTAATGGAAACTGTTTTCTGTTGCAATCTTACAAGTTCTACGAAAGAGTAGCAAAGTTTGTTCTATTATAAACAAAAAAAAAGTTGTCGTTGTTGTTGGTTGTCTGTAGGTATGTCTATAGATAAATCAATATAGTATAATAGATTCGGGCTCTCAAAACTATTTTCTTATCCCCTATTACTCAAACCATCATTACGGCTATTGTCAATAAACACTAATTTTCATATTTTGATATGACACCAAGAAACACAATTGTTGTACAATAAAGGTTAAATAAATATATAAATTCCCCGCGCGTACATTTTCGCACTCAATCATTCCCGCAAATACCGATAACTCTTGCTTGATTTACTCCGCTACACGCAACGCGCGAGTTTGACAGGAAAGTGACCTGTAAAGTGCATGTAAGATGACACGATCGCTAATGATTTACAGGCTCGGCTGAAGGATTAATCGAGTCTAGACACACGACAGGAATACCAGGGAACGCCGCTTATTTAGACAGCTGGCTATTATTAGAAACCAGTGCAGATTATTTTTGGTCACATTGAGATGGATGATGGACTTTGGACCTGTAAGGAAATTAACTCGCTAATAATTTGGTATCGAAACTCGTTCATGCACTTGGAAGGAGATGAAGCCACTAGTTAAGTGTTACTTGGGCCAATCAACTTTGTGACCCACACGACGCCGGCCGCAACTTGTAATTTTCGTTGTAAAATAACGCCTTTAAATAACAGTTTGTCCATGTTTAAATTTATGGTGTACGTCAGAACGTTGAATGTCCCGTATCATAAACCTAATAAATAGAAAAATATCCTATTAGAAACTCGATTCCTTGGTAACTCCAACTCCTTGGTTTAAAATTTAACTCGATACCTTCACGCGTTCCCGAGATAAAGGGTCTTGACAGACGGACAGACAGACGGATAACAAAGTGATCTTACAAGGGTTCCGTTTTTTCCTTTTGAGATACGGAACCCTAAAAATATATCGCAAACTCCTTCGCTTATCTACAACTTGATCCCTAAAGACGCCATGACTCTCAAAGTCACGGCCAAAAGCAATAAGAATCTGCAAAGTTATAGGCATCGTAAGCGCACGATATATGTTCGCATTAGCATACGTATGGTATGTAATAATTGTTCTGTCGGTCGCTGTGCAATCGGCCTTGAGATGTTGGGAGCACTCCAAGTCTGGACTAGTTCGTGGTAGGGGTGGGCGAGGGTGGTATCGGTTTTGGAAATAACCACATTTTTACAAAAAAAAACCCGACCGCGGTGCACTTTGAAACTGCATAAAATCCGCCATTTTGTTTTTTTTAACAAACTTCATATCCAGTGACACTCGCACCATCAAGACGAATCTAATGATGTATCATTTATCAAAATCGGATGTGCCGTTGAGTAGTTACGAGCGGACTTAGGAACGGACATACATACATACATACATACAGGTCAAACGCTTCGCTGCAGTCGGGTAAAAATACACTTGTATTTTTTATCCGACTGCGGCGAAGCCTGAAGGAGGGTTATGTGTTTGACCTGTATGTATGTATGTATTCCGTTCCGCTCGTAACTACTCAACGGCACATCCGATTTTGATAAATGATATATTATTAGATTCGTCTTGATGGTGCGAGTATCACTACTCACCAGGTATGAAGTTTGTTAAAATAAACAATATGGCGGATTTTATGCAGTTTCAAAGTGCACCGCGGTCGGTTTTTTTTTAGTAAAAATGTGGTTATTTATTTCTTAGGACGTGTGTGACGTACACAAGTAAAATAATCACTTGCCGTAAAGCAATTTTGTAAGATTACTAATATAAAGATGTAAACAAATCTCGTCTTTACTCGTATTGACAACCGATTATTGGTCTGCATTAAATAGTCTGTAATATTAATATTAGGCTAGAAATATCGTCACACATCTTTGTGCCAAATAAGAAAAATCCACTTTATGGCAAGGTGTGGCATAAAGACATGTTTATAAGGAGGGGCTGAATTTACTGATTTATTTTGTTTCATAAGACCATCAACGTACAATGACAAAATTCGATCTATGTTGATATAACGTTATTTACTAGTAGTACCATTAGAAATACGTGGTTAAAAATTGTCGGGTTATTCGTTTCCCACCATGTATGTGCACTATCCAAATGAAATAAAATGAATAAAGTAGCTACATATATGAGGTAGATTAGATACATGAATAATAACAAAACGGGACTTAATCGCGTAAAAACATGATATTACCTCGACGTTTCGGACGTGCCGTGACGTCCATGGTCGCGAAGGGACTGGCGAGGCGGGTGTCAACATCTTCTAGCCGCGCGGGTTTTCCGAACTACCCGCACTTGGTCTTGATTAATACTTTGCATATTAGGGTTGTCACTCGGCCGACACACAACACTAACAACATCAGGCGATTTGCCGGAAGACACTTGATGATATTGACACATGCTGATGACTGGATTCCACGACGAAGAAAGCTTAAACCCATCTTCCCGATTGAAATTGCGGTGTTTTTTGATTTCAACTGCTTCACGGACAATTCTACTATAGTAATTGCGTTCTGTAGACAGGATCTTGGTATTATGAAACTCCATCCAGTGGTTTGATCCAGACTCCAACACATGCTTCGCTATAGCCGATTTGTCTACTTGGAGTTTTCTAACAGCCGCGATGTGTTCTTTGACCCTTTCCGCTATGGTGCGCTTGGTCTGCCCAATATAAGAACTCCCGCAACTGCAACCAACCCTGTAAACACCCGGCGATTGTAAAGGAATAACATCCTTGGGTGATCTTACATGCCTCGTGACCTTGGATAACGGTTTGTACACAGTTTTAATCGAGTACCTTTCTAGTACTGCACCGAATTTATCCGTTATCCCCTTCACATAAGGCATGAACGCTGGTTGTCTCTGAACGCCAGGACGCTTTTCCTTTGCTTTTCTTCTCGGCTGCCGCCCGTTCACCTTGTATCCGTTCCACCCGAGGACCTTCTGCACATGTGACAACTCGTTATCCAAAAATTCTGGGTCACAAAGGTCACGTGCTCTGTTGAATAACGAGCTAACAGCAGACCGCAGGTGACGGGGGTGATGGTGAGACAGAGCATTCAAATATCTGTCGGTGTGCGTCGGTTTTCTGTAGACAGTGTGCGTCAGGGTTCCGTCCGTTCGACTTATCACCTTCACATCCAAAAAAGGCAAGCTCCGTTCCGATTCCAATTCATACGTAAAATTAAGCTTAGTATGAATAGAATTGAGATGCTGTAGTAATTGCTCAACTTCCTGTTTACCACCTTTCATAATCCCCCCCCCAATCAAATCATCCCGCCTCGCCAGTCCCTTCGCGACCATGGACGTCACGGCACGTCCGAAACGTCGAGGTAATATCATGTTTTTACGCGATTAAGTCCCGTTTTGTTATAATAATGAGTGAAAATCGTGAAAGTTTAAATCAATACATGAATAATGATGAATAAATGATTTTTTGTCGGAAAACCGATGTTAACCGATAATCTTAAGCACTGCCCTAAAACTGACGTCGGCTTTTCCTTATAAGTTATAAGTCAGCCCGGCGCCCACCCTGTATAGGTCAACGACCCCGCGCGTGCTTTATACGGGGTGTATTATTTTATGGGAAACGGTTTAGTAGCCAGATTGAGTGGAATGTCGTTTACATTGGGGTAGATTTCATTGTAGAGCTTTATTATAACTTCTCTATGGTTTATTTTATTCCAATGGACGCTACAAATATTTTTATAAGCGTTTGCCGGCGTAGAACTCGTAAGTACATAAATAAAACGTAAAATAACCGAGATTCTACTGTTTTTATACAACGTATCATATTTAATAAGTAATATTGCGTTGAACCTCATTTCCATTGGTCGAATGTTGTTTTTTTTAAACTGTAATCTTTCCCGGATTTTACAAAATGTTAATACAGTTCGAACTTACCTAAAGGGTTCGTATTACCTAAACAATCTGAAAAGCTTGTGGTTTCTTAAAAATAGCATTTATAGCAAGTGAACATTGTGGCAAATTAAATAAAGTAAACTTAGGTAAAAAAATATGATAATATGTATAAATAATTAAATAGGTTAGACCTATCCATAAAAAAGTAAAAATAATCTAAACTAAATGTAAACAATCAAAATGTGTCCCATAATTTATTCCAAGCGTTAAGCTATTATAAATTATTCATGTGTTAAATTGATTATGAGTATCATAACAGAATTAACATTTTCGTGAAGGCTAGTGGGGTAGAAGCGTCTGTCGGTAGATTGATCGTCGGATTGAAACTTCATAATCGGGAAATAATTGGACGATGGGATCTAAATGACGCTGTTTTGTTTGTTTTAGACGTAAAATTGATTAGTGATATTTTTGTCAGACCGACGCCCGCAGGGAAACTGTGTAATTATAAAAATGAATTTCATTTTCATGTGACGACACGGTTAGCTACTAGGCTAGGTTTTCACTAGGGAGACCGTTTAGGAAGCTCGAGGTCCTGTGCAAAATGCCCAATGTAAAGGACTGATTGGAGAATGGAAGCACGGAAAATGAATTCGCATGACTAGAAATAAATCGGTATATGGACAAATGGTCACCGATCTCCAGAATGGCACTGTTTAAAAAAGATGTAGAAAAGTAATTTAAAATGGATAAGTATTGAGTAAAAGTATGTAATTTAGACCATAAATAAGTAATCTGGGTGCTTTTGACGAAACGTGCGTTGTGGGCTTAGTACCTAAATCTGTGATTTAGGTTTTGGTTTTTTTACATTATAATTGGGTCTAACGCAAGTGTATTAGCGTTTAGTCAAGTAGCGCAGTTGTTCGGGTGCCGATAGACGAGCGCATGCGATACTGACAGATGTCGTGCGCGCGTGCGCAGGCTTTGGGGCCGCCAGGGCTGTCAAAACGGCGAGAAATTATACCCTAAATATTCCCTCAGTTCGCAATATGTATACCTACTTAACAGAACCATATGAAATAGATAAGTAAAATGAAACAAGCAAATACATTGGCTTGAAAAATCTTAAATGAATTTACCTAGTCCAAAACTAAGCAATGTCTGTTTACTTACGTATTTTATGCTTCTAAATTACGGTCTTAGCCTAATTATTTGTGACGTTCTGCAGCTAAAGGTACCTTGTGGACGTTGTCGCTTGGGCCCTTCTATCTTGATATCCTATACTAACGGAGTCGGATACGACGCAAGCGACAACGTCCATAAGGTACCTTTATCCGCGGAATGACATATTTGTGAACGATCCTGCAGCTGGACCAAGTAGTCTATGTTTCACGAAACTGTTGACTGGTAAATAATGCCTTAAGAATTACAGTAAATCCGTCAACTGTACTTTCTATTATTGTGCAATAAAGTATAAATAAATAATTCAAGTTAGAGTTGTGCCCGCTCGTTCTTTGAAAAGCTCCGATCTCGGTCAATCGGTCAAAAGAACTAGTTCGGTCTTTTAGTTCCTTTAGTTCAGGAGCAAATCTCGAGATCTGAAGGAAAGAAAGGAGTTCATTCGCTCCCAATCGATTTGTACCGACGTATCGACTACTGAACTAAAGGACCGAAGACCGATTAAAAGCGCTTAAAAGGAACTAGTTTTTATCGGTCCGAGGTGGGATTTCATTCCTTTTAGTTCTTCGGCCCTGACCGACACAAGGCTAATTCAAGTATTTAAGCCTTGTGTATTCTCGTACTGCATAAATATTATTGATAATTGTTTTGTTTTCATGCTTCTCGACTAAATAAACTCGCCTACAGGCGATTTTGCCTACTTACCAACTAATACACACACAATAATAAAGTAAGATTTTACGTATTTACAATTTGTTATTATCAACTAAATTCAACAATATCTACACCAGGCCAGTACAATTAAAATGTTCGATTCATGAAATGATCAGTGGCAACCCTAAGACCCATATAACATCCTCTATTTAACCTCAACCGCGGCGTTTTTGTCTAAGTTTTTATTTAACTTACTGCTACTAATATTATGCTTATGCTTTTTTCACTTATCTCCTCGGGTGTTTGATGAGTAAAAAATTTTTTTGTCCAACATATGGCAGCGCGTGCCCACATTGCGTTTGATTTTTTTCGCATCCGATTTGAATTCAACATGGCGTCGTGCGCCGGCGTAGAGGCTTTTTCTTTTTTCGACGCCGTCTGGCTTGTAGGCAAATAAAAGCATAATCAAATAAAATATGAATTTGGGCACCTTGTGACGTTGATTCTCATTAGAATTTTATTAAGTACTTCCTAATTAAGAGGGTATACGATTACCTCACAATAATCTTATCCCAATAAGCAGTACTGTGGTGTTGACTTGGTCAAAATTGACTTTTTTTTCTAAATAAATATGCCAAATCAACTTTTCAATGCAATAATTGTGTTAGCTATTATGACAGAGTATTTTTATTTCTCTTTTTATTGATCCATTTTTGTACCGCGAAAACGTAGTTTTCAGTTGACTTTTTGCTCCATTGCCAATAAATATTTTCTTTATTCAAATTTTAACTAAATACCAACACATATAGTTAACTGAATGCCGCATTGTGTAATTATTTTCTTTCTATGTAGTACATAATATTCATTGACGTATTTTTTGTGAAAATTCTATTCTATTTTAAATAATAATATTGATTTCAATAAGATATTTTCCAATATTTTTTTGTTTCATCAGCGCGCGCGCGCCTTAGGGTAAGCGCTCGTATGGTGGACCTTTTTTACCAAATTTTTTAAACGCCGTCTGTCGCTTAATGTATGGGCGACAGTCGCTTAGGGCAGTTTATAACCGCAAGAGGGTGCCGATTATATTTTTAAACACTTTCTTAAGTACTATTATTAATGTTCGAGGGATTAGCACCTTTTAATTACTTTTTAAACCCGTTGAAGTGTGATTGTTTTTATGGCTATAAATAATGAGAAAAGGAATATTAAAGTTTTACAATCCATGGGGCATGCAATGCAATGTTTTGCATTTGTTCGGCATTTTATTGCTGTTTTTATGGTAAAACATGTATCTTAATACTTTATGCAATACTACAAGTACTGAATGAAATATTAGGATACTTACAATAATTAAAAGAATAATTGTCATCTAGGCGGATATCATCGCAGGTGCAGGTCGCAAAAGTACAGTTTAGTTCTCAACATACATTTGGTTATGTTATATGACACACCGTCCCTGTCTCGTCACCTACATACAGCTCGCTATTTGCCTTAAGAGTCATTATCAAAAAAATTTGACATAGTTAAGGGCCTAATAAAAACAAAATCACGATCGCTTCCTCTGTGTTACGAAAGTTAGGCATACAAACTATACTGCCGTCCTAGTGTAGTGTGGAAGTTCATAGTAACAAGTCGCCTTTTAGACTAGGACGGCAGTATATGGGTAACTTTCGTAACACACAGGAATAAATTAAGTTTTATTGTAATTAAATCCCTTAATTGTGTATAATTTTTTTGAAAACGACTATAATTGTTTAGCTGCCTTAATGCTGCAAAAAGTTTTTTTTTTATTAAAAAAAAGACTAAAACCGACAATGAAGGCATTTTATTATAATATTAATGATTTAAAAATATTTGGAGGACGTATTTTGAGTGTGAGAAAAAAAAAAGTTATGAGGTAATTTTTGCCTGACTACGACCCGCCACGGTCGAGATATCGCGAATTCGGATAGTAAACAAACCTTTCAAATTACTTTCTTACTTTTATTTCGGCAGATTCCCGATTACTTTAATACAGATAATAATTACAATTAACCCCGATTGTTTGAATTCAGACCGTTTGATAAAAAATATAAAAAGTTAATATAATGGTGTAATTTGGCATGGAGTAACAGAGTTGCTCTGCTTACATAAATGGTCCCTAATTCCGCGGCGTCTTTGAGTTCTTCGGCCGTTCGTTTTTTAAATGCTTAGTGGATGGGGTTTAGCAAAAACGAGGACTTTCTTTAAGTACGTGGAGTCGTTTAGCGCTTTTTGCCAGGGTAGGGTAAAACCGCATGTGAGCGGGGCTTCAAAAGTAATTGGAGTAATTGAGTTACTGGTCAGTATTGGTTACTGTTGCTGTTGAATTGTATGGTGAAAGAGATTAACTCGAACAAAAAACGGTTAAAGAAAAATGGCCGCCTTGCTTTTCTTTTCTTCATACCAGTTTTTTTGTAAAGGGTGATATTATTTAATAATTATAATAAAACGCTAAATACCGTATCTCACTATATATGTACGTACTATCCTACTAATTAGGGCATGCAATACCGGTTTTACTTGTATGGGCCAATACCGAAAAACCGGTATTACCCATACAAATAAAACCGGTATTGCATCCCCTACTACTAATATTATAAAAGAGAAAGTTTGTGAAGATGTTTGGATGTCTCTTAAATAACGCGGTAACAGTTAAATGGGTTGAGTTGAAATTTATCATACGAGTAGACTTAATCTTGGATCGATACATAAGGTACTTTACAATCTTTATCCCACACCAACCCACCCATTGCCTCACAAAAAAATAATTAATTAGTTTTAATACCTACATACGTTTTTTTTATATTCTCTAGTTAGCTCTTTTTTTGTATATTGTTATTGTAATGCATATATATATTTTTTGTTTAGTATAAGTTAAATTACTGTGGCAATAAATGATTTTCAGATTCTAATTCTTATATCCCAGTAAAGAGTTCCCTGAGGGACTATGACGAAAATAACGGAGACGACGCAACTAGTGTAGTAATTAACACTCAAATATATATTTCAAAGGTCTGTGATCGGTTCTATTTTGTCAAGCAGTCGAACTTTAGAGGGCAAACTTCGCTGCGCGTATTCCTCAGACGTTGAATAAATTTCGAAGTTACTTAGCCAACGACTTTTTTCAAACACGGCAGGTGGCGTAGGCAACTCTCCCTCACGATTTGAATACGATTTTTTTGAAAAAAAGTCACGAGCTTTTTTGAGGGCCCATTGTGATTATTTTATTAAGCTCATATTAAAAGTCATGGTTTTTATTAAGGGACGTGAAATTTCTTATTTGGTTTAGACGCCGGGTGTTGCGGTAGTAAAGGTAGACGTACCTAAATGTGTATACGTATGTATGTATGAAAAAGGTATCCACCTAATTAATCTATACATAAAAACCGGACGAATGCGATTCGAACTCGTCCACCGAGGGTTCCGTACAAATTTGTAGGTATTAAAGTACTATAAATTTTGATTCCTTTAGTAAAGTCTATTTTTTAATGATTTAATTAAAAATGTATAGTTTTCAGATTTTTCCCTATACTTGTAGTATAAGACGGTATTACTTACCAAATTTCATAGTTCTAAGTCGACGGTAAATCCCTTTGAATTTTTGTTTCCTTGAGAGTGTCGAAATTTACGTTTCTTGCAGCATAAACGGCCGTATCTTTTTTTTTCACGTTAACTTAGAAGTTTAAGTTTTTCACAGCTTCAAGGGACCATGACCATAGACTATATGGTCGTCATCCAGTAAGCTATAATCACATACTTAAAATCCAAAATTTCAAGTATGTAGGTCATTTAGTTCCGAAGTTAAGCGAAAGCAAAGTTTCGCATTTATGACACTCACTCACTCATGATCATCAGAATAGAACTAGTACTTCCCATAAACTCAGAGAGCTGAAATTTGGTACAGAGTTAGGGTTTAATGGCCACATAAAGGGAAAACTATAAAAACTAGGATAATCGAAGATCTGGAGTACTTGGTGACCTTGGTTAGAAAACACAAGAGCCCAACCATAAATAAAAAGAAAAAAACTGTGTCAAATAAGAAAATCTAATAAATCAATCAATATGCCCACGTTTCTACTTGTACCCACTAACGTATGAAGAATGTTCAACGGCCAAGTCACACAACATTAACTATAATAATAAAGAAATCGCAGTAAGGAACCTTAGACTTGGCACGACTTTGTATAGATTTCATTACTTTTTAGAGATAAACAAGCAGCTCCATATGGGATTTAAATTTCAACTCGATACCTCCACGCGTTACCGAGATAAAGAGTCTTGACAGACGGACAACAAAGTGATCTAAGGGTTTCGTTTTTTCCTTTTGAGGTACGGAACCCTAATCCCATGGCTATTAGGGTACTGTTAGACATCGTAAAGCCTAAACCACTGCAGATAGGGGATTAAAATTTGAAACATGTTTTTGAAGGGACATAGGTGCAGATTTTTTTATATTAACTCTTAATTTGATTAAAAATATAGAAGGTCCATAATTCAAGCCTTGCAGGGATTTGGATCCCTGCAGTAACACGCGATTGGAGTTGAAAAAAAAATAAAAAAAAATTGTCAAAGAGTTGGTAGTTGTACACTGCGTTGTCAAATTAACCTCTAGAGCAGCGGTCGGCAACCCGCGGCCCGCGAGCCCCCCTGGCTATTTTGTATGTAAAGGTCCCTATATTCAGAATTGTATAAAATCACAAATTAAAACTTTTTATCTTTTTTTTCTTATTAACAAAGTGCGGCCCTTGTGTACTATGTGGCCCTTGGCTGCTAAAAGGTTGCCGACCGCTGCTCTAGAGGCAGTGCCGGATTTCCGGCTAGGCCTACAAGACCCGGGCCTAGGGGCCCAGGGGCCCGCCGGCCTACAGGGGCCCCAGCGGTGGACTCTTCATATAAGCCAAAAGCATGGCTTGACTTCTCAATACCGAGTGCATCTCTAAATACGACCCTGTCTAGAGGGTTGAAACAGGGAATGAAAGTTTGTATCAAAAAGACAGAAGTCTGTGTCTATCAGTGGCGTGGCGTCCAAAGAACTCGATTCCTACCATTTTGCATTTGACCACCTTATTCTAAAGCTCTTAAGGAAAATGTACGCCAAATCTGTACCGGCTTGCCCAAGAATGCCGGCTTACAATTATAAGTATGGGTTCTTCTCAGGGTATAATTTAGAACATTGTTAACATCTATCGATAACATAATTGATTTTTGGAATTACATTCTATAATAGCTTCCTGACGTCATCACTCCAACATAGATGTATGTACGTAAGCCTATCCTTCTTATCGTTATAGGTATTCCTCATTTCCACTAGACCAGAAAACGACGCAAGTGTTTCTTAGTCGTACTCGTACATCACACCGGCGCCTGCTCAAAATATGCCGCCATTTTATGAATGAACGCCCGCCATATTTATATTTCCGCGAACCGCACAAAGCGCGTAAAGCGAGGAATGCGCGTAGCCAGCCATTCATGCGTGCGCGCACTAACAATAGATCAGTGCGTTTTGGATAGATCGCGTTATTTTTATATACGAGTTTTGGGTTGCGAGTTTGTGCAAGTTCTTTAGCAGATCCAGAGATTTGATAGTAGATTTTATAAGTAATAGTAGTCAAAAATGGTATTTTTAAGACAAACGTCTATTTGCCGACTGTGTTTTTTTTTGTATAATCGCAAATTGCATATCAAAATCCGACTCCATGATCAGATCAGCTTCATGTCATAATTACATCCCATTGTCATCCGATTCACATATGCAAAAAATGCATATGTAAAATTAAAGCTTAATCACAAAAACTTACGAGATTTTATTACAGACAGACAGACACAGAGACCGTTGAAACTAATTAAAGGCTTTAAAATAGAGTTAGTATTTAGATAACTGTAGTCACTTTCGTTACAAGATTGAAATCGCCAGCATTTAATTGATTAACAATGCAAACTGTAGGGATATTACATTAAATACATTTTTAGTCAAGATTACCCTTATGTAATTTATTTTTTTAATATTTCAACTGAACCTAAATATCAAATACGTACCTACTTATAAATAGTAAAAGTGTTTCCTGTAGTAAAATATAAATCGGCCCAAAATAATTCAACATAATGACAAAAGTGGACAAAGTGGACAATAGCACCTTTATACAAAAACAGCAAGCTTGTTATCGGGGGTCTTACCTTACAAAAGTAGGTACCCTTTGTACAAAGACAATTGAACGAAGCATCCCCACGTAATCTTTTCATTCATTAAGACCGCTCATTCAGTCTAGTCGAGGCTTGAATGCGTCTGCGCATAGGGTTACTAGATGAGAAATTGGAAAGTTCGGAGAAAAAGCCTGATTTCCTTTAAAAAGTCCTGAGATTTTGTCACACGTTACGCTTACCACAAGAACAAATCCAGTACATAGATAAATTAATTTATTTCTTATTGAAAATTAAATAGTGTTTTAGATATTAAAAGTTAAGGTATCAGCGTAATTAGTCCCATTCGTATTTCGTTCAATTCGTATTTCGTCTCATTTTATATTCGTCACACATTCTTTATTCGTATTGTTCGCTATATGTCTCTATCTTCCTAAGTCTAATTCTGTAACTTGTCTCATTGTTAATAAATCTTAATTCAATCATCATCTTTATTTCGAACTACAAACGGTCCATATATGTTAGTAACATTGTGTATTTAAAATTAGATTAGTATTATATTATAATTACTGCTAGTAATTATAATATAATACTTAATAGTATTAAGTCCGGTCGCAATCCTGCCCTAAGCTCAAAATCCTGTAAACTTGGGACGAGTCGATATTGAGATATGGTATCCCTATTTAGACTCCTTGAATACCCGACCGAACGTGAGCAAGCGAAGACAACAACAATACGCATTTTACAACCACGACACCTAACAACGCATAAAAGCATTCACTACCTGTTCTCACGCCCAAAAAAACAGACTAAAATCATTTTCACACCTCCGCGGTAAAACTTTTATTACTAAAGTTGTAAAATAATAATGAACTTTCTTTACTCGTTTTGTGGTTGGTAGCGACCTCTGTGATTTTTAACTGTAACTGCATAGGCACGCCATCTACGAATGCTTAGGTGAAGATCGTAGCTTGTGTTGTAGCTCGGCCGTGCAGCGCCATCTATTATTTGAGCACATAAACAGGAAGCGGAACGCTTGTGAACCTTAGCGCCATCTAAGGATATGTTTTGGTAGAGAAACAGATTGCAAAAGTTGACCCTAGAGGGCAGCTCAAGTCAGGTTCTGTAGAAGAGTTGACATAATATTTTTTTAAGAGAAAATTACAAATTCTGACTCACCTGTGATTTCCTTCTGTGTAATTTTATATCACGAGTACACGCTATATGAATACGATTGTTCATTGTTAAAAGGTGAAAATAAGTATTTAAATTGCTTACGAGACTACCAATTTCAGAGAACTTTTCCTTTCTATGGCTTTAATGCAAATGAAAAGTAAAATGGCAAGTGAAAAGTTTTATAATACAACTGACAACTACTTATAAATAGTTGCGGTTGTAATTGTAATGTAGTAGTAATAAACGTGTATTTGCATTATTTACAATAGCGGTTTACGTGAAAGCTTTAGACAATAAGCCGAAGATAATCGCAGGTTTTCTTATAAAACACTAGCTGATGCCCGCGACTTCGTCTGCGGTGTAAATTATAATTAGGCAATTAATCTTAATAGGCAATTAATAGTTTCTGATATTTGTTCATAAACTTTGTTGTAATTAAACAAAACCCTCAAATATTGGGCCCAAAACTGCACAATGCACATTTACCGTGAAAATCAATTCTTAAGTCCATTTAAGGATTATTACCAAAAAATTAAATGCACTTAATAAACCGCTTGTTACTTACACAAAAAAACAATCTACTAATTGCTATATGCTATGCATGGAGTTAAAAACCTTTTACTTTAAAAATTGTACGGGTCCCTAAAAAAACTTTCAACCCCTACTTACTCAACCCGTCTTCGAGATAAATTTTAATGAACCGTGAAATCATTTGAGTTCTATTCAGTTTAATCAGTTTTAGATACCCTACTTTAAAAATCATTTGGTCCCTTTATAAAGTTTTGGTCCCCATTTATAACCCTTGGAGATGAATTTCAAAAAATGGTTTAACATTTTTTCTGTACCCTTATTGAAGGATCTATGTACGAAGTGTCAGATTTCCTACTTCAAAAATCCTTTGGACCCTATACAGAGTTTCAACCCCCATTTAAACCCCTTTGGGGATAAATTTCAAAAAACTGCAATCACTTTTCTTTTCTTTTTTAGATGAGTTCAAGATCTACTACAAAAATCGTTTGGTCCCTTTACAAAGTTTCAACCCCCTTTTGATCCCTTTTTAGGGATGAAAAAACGGTAAAACCACATTTCTTTTTTCTTATTAAGGAGTCTATGTACGATGTCCCAGATCGCCAACTTCAAAAATCTTTTGGTCCGTATACAAAGTTTCGACCCTCATTTAAACCCCTTTGGGGATGAATTGCAAAAAAACAGCAATCACTTTTCTTTACTCTCATGGATGAGTTTATGTAAGAAGTTTAAGATCTACTATAAATACCGTTTGGTCTCCATACAAAGTTTTGACCCCCGTTTGACCCCTTCTTAGGGATGAATTTAGAAAAACGAAAAATCACTTTTTCTACTCTTATTGAGGAGTTTATAAACGATGTCTTAGAGCTCCAACTTCAAAAATCGTTTGTACCCTACACAAAGTTTCAACCCCCATTTTAACCCCTTTGGGGATGAATTCCAAAAAACAGCAATCACTTTTCTTTACTCTTATGGATGAGTCTATGAACGAAGTTCAAGATTTACTACAAAAATCGTTTGGTCCCCATACAAAGTTTCAACCCCCGTTTGACCCCTTTTTAGGAATGAATTTCGAAAAATGGTAAAACTACTTTTCTTTATTCTTATTGAGGAGTTTATGTACGATTTCTCAGAGCTCTAACTTCAAAGTTCAAATTTTCAACCCCCATCTAACCCCTTTTGGGGATGAATTTCAAAAAACCGTGAAATGACTTTCCTGTACTCATATTGTGGAGACTATGTACGATATCTCAGAGCTCCAACTTCAAAAATCGTTTCAAGCCCCATTTAACCCCCGTTGGGGATGAATTTTGAAAAACGGTGAAATTACTTTTTGCAACTAATCTCCTAGTTTAAAAATCGTGTGGTCCCCATTTAAACTTTCAACCCCCGTTTTACCCCTTTTAGGGATGAATTTCGAAAAAGGGTGAAATTACTTTTCTCTACTTATATTGAAGGATCTATGTGCGAACTCTGAGATCTCCAACTTCAAAAATCGTTGGTGCCTATACAAAATTTCAACCCCCGTTTAACCCCTTTTGGGGATGAATTTCGAAAAACCGTGAAATTACTTTCCTACACTCATATTGTGGAGCCTATGTACAATGTCTCAGAGCTCCAACTTCAAAAATCGTTTTAACCCCCATTTAACCCCTGTTGGGGATGAATTTTGAAAAAAGGTAAAACTAATTTCTTAGACCTTTATCGAGGAGTCTATATACGAAGTCTCAGATCTGTAACTTAAAAATAATTTGGTCCCTAAACAATATTTCAACCCCCGTTTTACCCCTTTTAGGGATGAATTTCGAAAAAGGGTTAAATTACTTTTCTTATCTCATATTGAAGGATCTATGTGCGAACTCTCAGATCTCTAACTTTAAAAATCGTTTGGTGCCTATACAAAGTTTCAAACCCCCATTTAACCCCTTTTGGGGATGAATTTAGAAAAACCGTGAAATTACATTCCTGTACTCATATTGATGGGTCTATGTGCAAAGTCTCAGATCTCCGTCTTTAAAAATCGTTTGGTCCCCATTTAAACTTTCAACCCCCGTTTAAGCCCTTATAGGGATGAATTTCGAAAAACCGTGAAATTATTTTTCTGTACTCATATTGAGGAGACTATGTACGATGTCTCAGAGCTGCAACTTCAAAAATCGTTTCAACCCCCATTTAGGATGTTCCCCATTGGGGATGAATTTTGAAAAACGGTAAAATTACTTTCTTCGACCTTTATTGAGGAGTCTATATACGAATTCTCAGATCTGTAACTTCAAAATAATTTGGTCCCTATACAACATTTCAACCCCCGTTTAACCCCTTTTAGGGATGAATCTCAAAAAAGGGTGGAATTACTTTTCTCATGTCATATTGAAGGATCTATGTGCAAACTCTCAGATCTCTAACGTCAAAAACCGTTTGGTGCCTATACAAAGTTTCAACCCCCATTTAACCCCTTTTGGGGATGAATTTCAAAAAACCGTGAAATTACTTTCCTGTACTCATCTTGATGGGTCTATATGCGAAGTCTCAGATCTCCTACTTTAAAAATCGTGTGGTCTTCATATAAACTTTCAACCCCCATTTAACCCTCTTTGGGGATGAATTTCCAAAAACGGTGAAATTACTTTTTTTAAATTGTATTAAAGAGTCTATGTTCGAAGTCTCAGATCTCCTACTTTAAAAATCGTATGGTCCCCATATAAACTTTCAACCCCCATTTAACCCCCTTTGGGGATGAATTTCAAAAAATCCCTTCTTATCCCTTACTTACGTTATATAACCACCCTACTGTGAAAATTTCAAGTTCCTAACTTCAGTAGTTTCGGCTGTGCGTTGATCAGTAAGTCAGTCAGTCAGTCAGGACTTCTTCTTTTATATATTTAGATAATCATATCTAACATAAATATTAGTGCAGGATGTTAACTTGCATTTTTTTTCCTATTTACGATGGTCAATTAGTAGAATAAATGACGAATGTATACTTTTCAATATTTTTTTTTGACATACATTAAATAAACTGCTTTCTTCACACACATAGGTAACAAGAGAGTGAGAGATACTTCGACACGAAAAATCATTTACCAATAAGGAAAATCCTCAAATTCATTCCCAGATGATTTACGCGAACCAATTAAATACTCACTTAAATGGTTACCGTTAAGCAACCCCTCCCACGTCCCAGTCAAAATGCCATAACAGTGCTTATACCCTAGTGTACATGTGCCCTTTTGTGAAAGTAAATCAGCCCTATAAGTAATAAATCACGTACCCAATAAACAAGTCTTACCGCCATCTGTCGGCACGTTCATTACTTACAACTCGTAAATCATATAACAGAGGGCGCTAGAAGTTTGACAATATATCAAAAATACCCGGTAAGTTTCGCAAGCTCTATCCGCAATGTTGACCTTATTTCAATGTAGTTAAATATCAATATCAGTTGAGTTTCATTAACGGGAAGAGTTTGCGCAACTTAGCGGATGATACTGTGTAAAAACCAAAGACAATCCACCGTTGCATGTATTTTAGATTTTATCTGGCGGTATTAAGATTGCAAAAGGGATGGTTTCGTAACATGACTTAATACATTCTGAAACACAGTGTAGAGTAGGCGAAAGTGAGAAAATATTGTGTTTATGGCAATGGGCGAATTGTCAGGTGCATGTGAAGGGAAAATACTGCAGTTAGTTGGAAAGTATGCTCGTTTGGGTAAGTGATGGGGAAAATGGCATTTTTCTGTACAGCAACGATGGTTTTATGGTGTGAATCTGGAGCAATTAAGCAGTTGGTTACGACTTTTAAGTAATCAAATGAGTTTGAATTAATTTGGATTCACTGTGTGAATATAAGTTATAGCAGTCTTTGACAGAAAGCATTTTAAAATCAATGTGAACACAAGTAAAATATGGAAAAGACACAATATAATAGGGTGCCAGAGTCAGATGTACCTATCTAAATATTATTGGATTCTTTATTACCTATAAGTCTGAAAAATCTAAGTTAAAAATGTTTGTTAGGTAGAACAAACTACACTGTTTATGAACCGACTTCAGTTTTTTTTAATTTAACGGTAATACTTGCAGATGACTAAAGGCCTTATGAAACCGGCGATTTGCGAGCGAGTTGCGATATACCTACAGGATTCGATTCAAGTTTTTTATGAAAACACGCTCGCAACTCACTCGCAAACTGCCAGTGTGATAAGGCCCTAAAGTAACTCGCACTTAGGTACAGCATATCAATCCAAAATCTTAATGCTCATCATCGCCTTTCTCTCAAGCCAAGGACTATTATGTACCATCACAACGGTAACCTCATATTCTGCCTTAGTTAACTTAATGAAGGCTATTAACTTGGCGCCCCGCAGCTCCGCTTGTCGTACCTATGTCACACGACAAAGCCGGAGTCAGCGTGCGACAACAGTAATGGCACATTAAACACCTGCTGGGCCAGAGATTGGCTAGGGTTATTGAGATATGTTAAGAAAGTTCACAATTAAGTGTATCCTACTGCTTATCACACTAATATTATAAATGTGAAAGTTTGTGAAGATATTTGGATGTTTGTTACTAAATAACGGTGTAACAACTGGATGGATTGAGCTGAAATTTGGCATGTAAGTAGACCAGGTCCTGGACTGAAAATAGGATCCCGGTAAAGAGTTCCTTTGGGACAGTAACAGGAACAACGTGGGACAAGCCGTGGGTAAATGCTAGTATGAAATAAAAGAACAAATAAACAACTATAAAAAATACTACATATACTACTCATCATCATCAGCCTATATATGTCCCACTGCTGGGCACAGGCTTACTCTCATAGATGAAATGGGCTGTAGTCACCACGCTAGTCCACTGCACATTGGGAACTTCACATACACCTTTGCAGGTTTCCTCACGATATTTTTCCTTCACCGAAAAACTTGCGGTAAACTAGCATTTACCCGCGGCTGTGCCTGCATTTTTCCCGTTACTGTCCCAAGGGAACTCTTTACCGGGATAAAGTATCCTATATTTCAATCCAGAACTTGGTCTATTTGATGTGATGTGATTGATTGATTAGTGTGATGTCTATTTTTGATTCACCGTAGTCGGGTAAAAGGTACCCTATAGTTAAGCCGAAACCATAATCGACCTGGTTTTGCCTGTATTATTATCCAATGGGAGATTTCTACCGGGATATAAAGTGCCTATTGTAAGTTTCGATCCAGTAGGCTTTATGATGCTACGTTTTGTCGCGCGATAAATAAACGATGAAGCATTTGTCACGTTCTGACAAATAATGTGTGAGAGACGGATGCTTTATCATTTATTTATCGACTGACAAAGCATAGCATCATCATAAGCTTACAGGATCGGTCTACTTGTATGCCAAATTTCATCTCAATCCATTCAATTGCTATCGCGTTATTATTATTATTATTTTATAATCGCCCTTGGATATCTGCAACACCAGAGGTGTTACCTATACGTTGCCGATCTTTGAGAGCCCTGTTTAGCCGCTTCTTGAAGAACCCCATGTCATATCGCTCCGGAAATACCTCAGGGCCGTGATGGTCATATATTTTTAAAACTGGACCTCTGAAGAAACTAATTGGTGATCCCTGAGTCCTAATTTATAATTTATAAGCAGGATATGATGAAATGGTTACCATTACTATCGCTATTAGAACATTACGTCATTTTGCCAGCACTTCGTATTAAATTTAATTATATTACCATGCTGTACAAGATATAGATGACCTTTATCTATAAGCCAGCTTTATTAAATACTTCGTTATAGTAATATTATTGAGTGCGCCATAATTCATAACAGTCATAAATAATCTGACATGAATATACCACATTTAATCCCCCTGCACGCAACTCATTATTCTAATTGAGCTTTATGCAAACCAAAAACACCTTGCTTTGAACTCCACGCCATCTGTGTTATAGCGCTGAAACTAATGATGGGTGAAACTCGTAAACACGAAAATTGTCTATTTATGGGTTACGTTCCACATGGAAAGGTATCTTATCTGTGGCCAAATAGATTTTGAAAGAAGGTTTCGAATTAAAACGTTCATGATGGCATTTTCTATTTCGGTAAGCCATTATTCCGAAAGTCGGTATCTACACATCTACATAAATAGTATGATTTAGATATGAGAAAATTAATTTTCTCCGTTTAGTTTTCTAAATGGCTTAATATTATGTCCATGTTCTTGACAAGCCTGTTCAAAACAAATCTTGAAAAGGACTCTACAATTATGTTGCATTTTGGAGATAGATGGGGACCTCATCTATCTCTAAAATGCAACACAACACCCCATCATGGGGTGTTGTGTTTGCGCAGGTAAACTTGACCCAGCGCAGCGTAGTATTCATTGTTTATTTAGAGCCAGAATAAAACCATCAACTTTAAAAAAAAATGGTAATAAAATCCTGATAATGCATAGTAACAGAGTTATATTAAAATCATAACCCTTTTTTTTGCTTCGTATAGTCGGGTAAAAAGTAACAAAGTGGTCTGGGCAAAATTTGACATCGACCCACCTTAGTAGCATTCGCCTCAGAATTTTAAATGTGTTAGTAATTGTTTTGTTATTCGGGGCAGAGACAAACCCAAAAAAATCAAAAATCATAAAAATCGGTCCCGTTCTCGAGTTATAAATGGTGTAACTAACACCACTTTGTTTTATGTCTATAGATGTGAAAGTTTGTGAAGATGTTTAGATTTTTGTAACTAAATAACAGGGTAAGAACTGGATGGATTGAGCTGAAATGTGGCACGCAAGTAAACCAAGTCCTGGTTTGAAACATAGAATACTTGATATAATAGTTCCCTTTGGACAGTTACGGGAACAACGCGGGCGAGAAGCCGCGGGTAAATTCTAGTTTATTTATTACTAGCATTTTCCCGCGGCTTCGCCCGCGTTGTTCCCGTTATTGTCCCAAAGGAACTCTTTACCGGGATATAATGTATCCTATGTTTCAATCCAGGACTTGGTCTACTTGCATGCCAAATTTCAGCTTGATCCATCCAGTTGTTACCCCGTTATAAGGTAACAAACATCCAAAGATCCAAACATCCAAATATCCAAACATCCAAACATCCAAACATCTTCACAAACTTTCGCATTTATAATATTAGTGGGATAGTGGGATAACTAAATCTACCAAAACATTTTCAAATTCGTACAATCATCACTCACGCAAGGGGAATTCTTAAGAATATTCTTTCATATTGTTTCAATACATGTCATTTCATAAAAATATAAAACGGTGGGTGCTCAAGATCAAAGGGTGCTAAAGTAAGGGCTATCAGTTGGCGAAACGAGCGGAATCCGCGAGCACTCGTCGTTAAAACCGCTGGGGCGAGACCGAGGGTTGCCAGATGGTCGGGATTTGGCGGGAATCTCCCGAATTTTGTATGTCCTCCCGACTCCCGACAAAATAAAAAATATCCCAAAAATAACTTTATTTTATAAAACAATAATTTTAAGCTCCGATTTTTTGTCGAAACGTATCGTAACAAACAAAACCATTTTCTGTTTTTTTTGTTAGTATTTATTTATATAGACATTTCTATCGGCAGCGGACGATGTAACAATAAATCCCGAAATAATGTTTTTTTCTCCCGATAATAGGATCATTAAATACGGTTACCCTAGGCGAGGCCTAAGAGGCCTGGAGAGGGGTCCGTGCCCATTGCAACACACGGCACGACAATAAAGGGAAATATAGTACTTATTTTCCAATAATCATCTTTAAAACCGCTGGAGCAAAGTATAAAGACAGACAAGTAGTCAAACTTCAGCCGTTTAGGAGCGCGCGATACGTATTCGAGGCGCAGATAGTGCGATTCGTACTGGGAGATTCTTCCGCATTCGTAAAACTTTGCTACAAACGCTGCGCGATGAAATGATAACGTCCCGCATGAGTAATCATTAATTTTTAACCTAAAGTGCACCTACTGTGCAAAAAAACTGTAATAGTCATGATATAAGTTAATATTGTATTTGTTTTGAAATAAAACAAAAAATAAAAACCGACTTCCAAAAACTTAAACTAAAAAGCAGAAAATAATATGTTAATTACCCGAAAGAAATGCATAATCAACGATTCATATATACATATACAGATATTTATAGTTTTTAACCTGCTTTTTTGAAGTCGGTGCCTGCCACGCAAAGCTGGCTATGCTGAGCTCCTTTTATCCTTAGCTGGCACCGACTTCAAAAAAGCAGGTTAAAAACTATAAATATCTGTATATGTATATATGAATCGTTGATTATCCATTTCTTTCGGGTAATTAACATATTATTTTCTGCTTTTTAGTTTAAGTTTTTGGAAGTCGGTTTTTATTTTTTGTTTTAAAAATTTACTTTATTTTTAAATTTTTAGTGGCGCTGTAAAAATACTATTTTAACCAAATAGACTAAAGTCTATTTAGTTAAAAGAATTTTTTTCCAAATCGGTCTAGCCTCAAGTAATCGGGGAACAAACCTACATAAAAATTGATCTTTGTTTTGAAGTCGGTTAAGACTGGAAACTTATATCTAATAAGAAGTGCACGAGAAACTAAGAAAAATACCAAAATCGCTATATGTGTGCCTCTAATATTTGAAGAGTTCCCTCGATTTCTCCAAGATCCCATCATCAGATCCTGATTTGGTTGCAATGGAATCACCTCGGAAGTATACCCTTTCAAACAAAAAAATAATTTTCCAAATCGGTCCAGCTGTTTTTAAGTAATCGGGGAAGAAACCTACATAAACATTTGTTCCTTTTTTGAAGTCGGTTAACACTAAAAACTTATTGCTAGTAAGAAATGGACAAGAAACTACGAAAAATACCGAAATCGCTATATGTGTGCCTCTAATATTTGAAGAGTTCCCTCGGTTTCTCCAGGATCCCATCATCAGATCCTGATTTGGTTGCAATGGGACCATTTCGGAAGTATACCCTTTCAAACAAAAAAAGAATTTTTCAAATCGGTCCAGCCGTCTTCGAGTAATCGCGTAACAAACATAAAAAAAAAAAAAAAAAAACATTCAGACGAATCCCAGTCAACAA